>APFE030641575.1:99743-148852 GCA_000404065.3 Pinus taeda | reverse complement strand
CAAGAACTAAGGGGGTTGTAGCTCCCTTCCAGGAGAAGCTGGAAAACGAGAGAGAGTTGTAGCTCTCTGCAGGTTGCAGCCTGTGTACTGGTAAAGGACTGCACCAATACATTGTAAACCAAAGTTTCTAATTAAAGAAAGATAGAGACGAATTGCAGCAGGTGGTTTTCACCCACATTGGGTTTCCACCTTATATCTGGTGTTCTTATGTATGATTGTCTTTCTGCTCTGTTTTACTATATTTGGTTACTGGTATTTGATGCTGCATCTCAGATTAACAAACATCATCTGAAAGTTTAACTAAATTAAAAGTTTGCTCTGTATACGCGGTTTTTCTTCTGAATAGTTGCATACATACGCGGGTTGAATTAACTGAAGTAGCGTATACAATTTGGTTTTTGAAAAGGATTATTTGACTTGATAATACTGATTCACCCCCCCTCTCAGTATTATTTCCAACAATATGTATTTGGTTCGTTTATGAACACATGAGCTAAAAAAAATATTGCAGTTATTAAGAGAGGGAATTAGACCTTCTTGCTAAATCTCAGATAAGTTTCAGGCCCTATTGTAGTAGCTACAACACCCTCCAAAATTTTGTCTTACACTCAAATTTTGAAGCCTTCCTTAGTTTTTCCTTCATGGTTGCAAACACTTGATCTCATTCCATGAGCTCCTTTGGAGTCTTTTCACACCTCTTGCTTGTTTGACCAACTGTCGTATTTTGGCATATTTATTGATTTATCATGATTGCATTCGTAAACTTTGGTCACACTCATACACAAAGTTTTAAGCATTGTCGCATAAGTGTTGTCACGGTCATCCTAAGGTCTATCTCAAGTGTTGTACTTGTCACTTTTAGATCTAGATAGTCTCACAAAGAATAATTATTTGTCCTTTTGTTCTGGTGGTCTATGTTGTCATGTCATCGAATTATTCTAAGTGTGTGATCATAATGTCAAGTCCTCACAAGTTCACTTTCCTCCCACACTTAGCCATTTTTCCTAAAAATCCTTCCAACTAGGCAACCCCCTTTAACCAGACCCCCTTTGAGCTACACTACACAGTCTTAGCCCTCAATTATGTTTCTCTATTGCCTGGAACTGCATAGTACACATAGACTGTCCCCCAGGACAGTTGCACTATTCAATACCAAAGGTGAGCAACTTGCCTGCCTTCACATAATTGCGCAAAAGTTGCCTCCAACCTTAACTGAACTATGCATTTCGCAAGATCAGTCATCAAGCCTCCTCACTGACTACTGGAACCCCACAATGCACAAAGACCCGAGCCTTCTTTGCCTCCCAGAACTGCACAGAGGTGTCCTTCCTCAACCAGGACTCACTGATCCCAGAAATTGCACAGATCTTTCGTCTATGGTCTCTTTGTTTCTGTCCCTTAGAAAACTATGTAGAGGTATCCCCGGGTCCCCACCTTGTAGCTGCCACTGATTATATGAACTACACAATTATGCCTCCCAGCGACCTTTATGAATTTTTTCCTGACTATGAAGACTATCCTTCATAGTTCCTCTCTCAAGCCTGAGTTGAGATCTATGTAGTGTCATTGAACAACCTCCCTCAGAATCGCTTGGAATTGTGAAATACGCAATTACTAGGCTCTCTTCCCATCCTTTCACCTGTCCCGTCCTGGTCCATGGAAAACAATGCATCATCTTAGACTAGGAAGTTTTGGATATGATGTCATCCCATCATGAGTGAATTGTAGAAACAGGTACATTGATAGATCATGGTGAGACGACGAACAATATGAAGAAGGATAAAACATGCTAGAAGACTTACTTGTAGCTAGATGGATGAAATAATCTCATCAATAACAAGTGGATGGAACACATACATGCAACCACTTTTCAAGACCAAAAATCATTGAAGACCCTGCAAGATCAAGTCATGCGAAGGAGAAGAGAAAGCACATCCAAGAACACATCCATCGCTCAGCAGCAACAACAGCTTGACATTTCCACCACATCCAACCAGTCCATGTCAGCAGTGTCATGTCAATTTTTGTCATTAGTTGGCAAGGCCACATCACTACTATGGGCCATATCTATTGTAAATCGAATGCAATATAAAGTGAAAGTCCAATTGACACACATGAAGATGAAGAGTCATGTCAGTTGAATAGTCATAGGAAGTTGAACGGTCATGAGGCTAGTCCAAGGGTCAAAAGGGTCAAGCATCACCCTTGGTTATATATACCCCACTCATTGTATGAGCAAGGAATTTTCACCTTGGCTCCTCCCACAAAGCCTTGAGAGTTTTTAATTAGTTCTTTCAGTAGTGAGGAGTGGCTCCAATGTGCCACTACTGGGGTTAGTAATGTATGATTTACATATGTGCCTTGGAACTTTAGATTAATATAGAAGCATGTTAATTCCAACACGCCTTCATGCATGTTTTGTAGATGTTTGTAAGAATATTCTTTCGGCATTTGTAATTCATGTTTGTTTCACGTGTACTAAGATAGTTGAATTGTTTAAGTTGTTTTAGTACTTAACTTATTGGGAATGTGTTTTATTGGTTATTACTGTTGTCGCATCCCTTTGGACTACTCTTAAGGATACTAGATAGACCTTCCTTTCTTAATGATTATAATGATCGTCATATCCATTATGGACTATTCTACTGGATGGTGGACAGGTCTTCCCTTGTACATTGGCTTTAATGACTTTCGCATCCACTGTGGACTATTATGCTAGATGCTAGACAGACCCTTTCTGGTTCGTGTGTGTCTCTTCCTGGGTGGTACTATTACTTCTCACTTAGAGGCCCACTTTACTCTCCCCCTCTACAGTAAGTGGTGAGCTCCAGTATTGCAGCAATAATGCTGCAACTCCTGGGGCTTCCTTCTTTACTTTTATCAACCCGGTAGTTTGTAACAAACTTGGAAGCGACGATGCTATATGCACAAGTACTAGCTCTTACTGCAAGCTATCACTTGATTAGCTGGTGCAAGTTCGCTAGGAGCTTAAGCCAACTTATATGAGTTCTTAGAAGAAGATTTAACTATGATGAAAGGAAACTAACTCTACAGGGGCTATTCTACTTCCAGAAAGAGAAGGAAAACTGAAATGGAATGTAAATCCTAGCAAACCCTATTTGTGCAAGAAAAGAGATGGAAACTACTGAAATGGGTGCCATTGATTACTGAAAAGGAAAATTGCATTTATTCAAGCTACTTCTAAAGAGAAATCAGAGAAAAAAAAAAAAAAAAAAAAAATCATCTTTTTGTACTTTTGAGTATTTTTATGTGGAATTATTATGCTTATGGTTTGATTGGTTGTGGTTGTGCAAAGGTTTGGTGGCAAAGGAAGATGGAGTTGGCTTTTGCAGATGGTGAGGAAAGTGTGGAGGGGTCCTAAGAAGTCCCTCGTACCCTTCTGGAGACTTCCATTGCGATCAAAATTCAAAAAATCACTCGCAGGAAATTCTACAGGAGACTGCAGGGGATTTACAGGAGATTCTACAGGAGGAGGCCGAAAGTGGTTTTTGGAGGTTTGAAGGTGGAAAAATGATGGGAAAGGGAAGATGAAGGTTTGATGAAGGTGTTGAGGGGTCTAGAACTTTGTCAATGAGGATTGGGTTCGAAGGAGATGGTTGGATTTGTTCAAAAGGCAAGAAAGCAACTTTATGGAAAAATGCAGAAATTAGGGCAGATTGGCGAAATATGGCGAAAGAGTGGGGAAATATTTGAGAGATGAACTAGTACAGGCTATGTTATGGAGGAATGATAAGATGGAATGTTATACAAGAGAGTTGCACACTTACTTCTCAAAACTGACCAAAGCAAGAACCAAAAAAAACATAGTTTTGTATATCTTAACCTAATTCTGACCTAAAACCAGAAAAATGTTGAACAGAACTTTATGAAAAGAATATTATGCGAGAAAAACATGATAAATGAACATGAAATGATCTAAGCATATGAATCCAAACTAATGTCAACTTCTCCAACTCGAAATATCACACTAGAAATTGCATTGGGAGAGCAAAAACCATGTTTTTGGTGGCAACAGTAGTGCCTTGACCTCAAATCATGGTCCCAAGGAGGGAGAAAGGAGATCAAGACCTAATGGTGGCATTTTTGGATCTTTTCCTATTACTGTAGCAAACTACTAAAGCAACTTGAAGCAAAAACAACTATTCTAACCATCAAAAGCAACCTAATTTAATAAAGCTATTAACCTAAACAACAGAAATTATCTTATGAATGCAAGCAAAAGCATATAGTACACAAAGGAGGTGCTAGGAAACTTGGGTTGGGCCATAACCCAAGAGCTTCAACCCTCTAGAAAGGATCAGTGTTGGTTCAAAACTTGATTCATCTTCATTGATCAATAACAGTTACATCACAAAATTGTCTTCAAAAAGAGCTCGAAAATGAGCTGAGTACAAGGCTGCACAAAAGTGCAAAAATATACTATGAAATGGCTAACCTACTGAGGCTTGAAGCCTTCTTATTTATACAAGTGGGGACTCCCAATAGTCCTCCTAAACTTAAGGAACTCAGCTACCTAGAACTGAAGATAACAACAGCCCTACTTGACTTGCTCGACTGCCCCTTGGAATCATCAATGTGGGCCTTTGTACTCCGATCTGTTGATGAAGAATCCAAGGAAAGGGTCATTTAATGAAGGGGACACCCATCCTATAAGTCCTCATCCTTGTTTCCTCGAGTTTGGCTGTCATCTTGCTCGTAAATTCTTGGTCCTTGTCCAAAATTGTCCAAAAAATCCGCAATAAACACTCATTAGACTACATGGCAAAGTGACCATCCCCATTCACTCTATTGACATAAATATATTCAAAAGTGTGCACAAAACTATTGAGAATGGCGAAAAAAAATAGGCAGAATGAGCCCATATAGTTACCCATTTCTGGGGATCATCATCACCCCCCTGCTGAATGGGTTGCTCATCCTCTGAGCAACTAATCCAGTTCTTCATCTTTAATAGCTTTAACAGCTTCCCTGACATCCCAAGCCTCTGATGTGATGTCCTCCTCTCTATCATGGAAACCTGCTTTCCTGTCCACTTCCTCCGATTGTTCTGTTCTTCCTCCTCCTTAACTCCTTCCAACAGTCCTAACAGTAGTGGAGCACTGAACTTAAGACCAATCTAGTTGGCTTTTAGGTTTTGCATTGAGTGTTTGTATAGGGGTACTCTCCTCATGGCCTCTCTCATTATGCTTGGGGAGTGATACTCCCTGATCATTAAGATATGTGACAATGTATTCCACCTCCTCATGCATGCATGAAGGCATTCATCACCAAACAATCTCTCCATATCTTCAAAATGAGCAATAGCTTGTGCTTGTATGTCAACATAATCAAGGAGAACTTGGGGATTGACTGCAAGGTGTTCATGGGCATAGTTGAGAGCCAATGGTTCTGTTGGTTCTGCCCTTATCATCAGGGGCTTGCTTAGCTCTTTTGCCATTATCTTTTGAATTTCCACTGCTTTCTTTTCCTCATGGCTCATCCAGGAAGCCATAGCCATGAGCTGTAGGTCTCCCAATGCAACATTTGGATCCCATAAGTTCATGTCAGGAGGTGCCATATTGTGTAGGTAAAATTCTGCTATCTTGGCTTTATCTTCAGTTGAACTATGATCACATAAATCCATAAACTGACCATAATCTTGAAATGGGATTGTGCCCCTCTGGGCCAATGTTTTAATCTGGAATTGGAGCCACTGGTCTTTGAGATACAGTGCATAGGATCTAGCTGGTTGTCTGCACTGTAAGGCCTCCATTGCCCAGTTGGCCATGCAAGCCATCTGGACTTCTTTTTCCTGCAACTGCTTTTTCAGAATCAACACTTTAGTTTCTGCCTGAGATTCTCTTTCTTGCTCCTGTTTCATCAACGTTTCAGCAATTTCCTGTGGTTCTTCTTCTTCTTCTTGTTTCTTTGTTGCTTCACTATCTGCTAGGGGTCCTTCTTTTTGTTGCTGCCCTTCCAAGATTGGCAGCTTGCCTCCCCCTTGAGGTTCCTGTTCCTGTAACTTGTTTTTCAAAAGTTCATTTTCTTCCTATGGTTGGGCTCTTCTAATGCTCTCTATGTGCCTTACCATGCCCAACTCTCTCAACTAGTTTTCCATGTGCCCTATATCTTCAACTCCTTTAGATTTAGCAATCTGCATCTAGGTGTGGGTCCTGACCCTTCCTTTTTCTAGTTCGAAGAAAAGAGGTGTTGCGAATTCTTGTGGGATGATATTCCCACCTTCTCGAAGATTATAATAGGAGATTAAATTAGGCTAAGGGCTTGGCTCAGGTATTTCTTTTTCTTTGCCCTCTTCTTGTGACTGTTCTTCTGCCTTATTTTCCAATTTTCTAATTTCTTAAGCTTGGCCAGTGTCTCCTATAGAGAGGTTTGTACCTCATGTAGGACTACTTTAGAGTCCATCAATTTGATCCTTTCCTTCCAGGTGGAGGTATTCAAACTCCCTCTCTCGTGGGTGATAGAGATTTTGGAGGGAGATTCCTCCCTTGCTACAGTAGGTGCATCCTCAATGGTAATGGGTTCTTTTGATGGTGGTTGGGGCTTGCCCACCTTAATCCTAGTGCTCCTCCTAGCTTTGAAATACATTGATGTCTGTCTTTTTATTTTTCCCTTCTACTTAGCTGGAGTGCTTAATGCAACAAGCACAGCTGCTGCTTCCCTTGCCAGTGTTTCAGGGGATATTTCCTCCTATTGTTTTTCTTCTTCACCCTCTGCAGTTTTTCTTGAGTCTATTGTTTTTTATTTTGTCTCTGTTGTCTCTGGTGGTGTCTTCTCTTTTTCTTTCCGAGTCTCTGCCTCTCCTGTGGCAGTGTTTTTCTGAGCCTTCTTAGGCTTCTTTTTCTCAGCTTCTGTTCTCTTCCTCTTCTCTACTTTTGATGTTGTTTTCTTTCCTGCCTTAGGTTCAACTATGGGTTTGTCTGAATTCTCCTCTTCTTCCTGTTTTTCCTAGTTTTCTTCTTCTATTTGAATATTTTGTGGCTCCTCATGAATTTGCTTCTCAAGTTCCTCTTTCTTCTCCTCCTCTTCACTACCGGATGGACTAAGTTCATCAGTAAGAGTTTTGATGTCGTCTCCTCTAGACATGTTCCGGAAAATTTTCCAAGCTATAGGGATGGTGTATGTGTGTAGGGCATCTTCTACCAACAATTTGATGATCCCATGGTGGGCCAGTTGGTTTGGAACCCCTACATTCAACTTGGTGCCACATTCTATCAAAGATTGGAGGAGGAAATATGGGAGGCTGAGTTCTCTAGCTGCAGGTAGGTCCATCCCATATCTCAATTCATGTAATAACCTGAATTGATAACCATAAACTATATTGAATCTCCCTTCACAAGAGATATATCTCATGATTTGGTAGCTGAATTCACTCCATGGAGGAGGTAATCTTGTCCTTTTGACCCCATTTTTATCCTCTACAGGATGCTCATCAGGTTGAAAAAAATGTCTTTTTAGCAACCTATCATAATGGTTTTTCTTCTTTGCTCCAGGGGAGCCCAAGTGGAAGACCTGTGATTCTACTGATAAAATCTAGTGTAAGCTCTAGGGTCAGACCCCTGAAACTGACTGTAGCATGTGTTTTGGAATGGGGTCTTAAAGATAGTAAAAATTCCTCGATCACCTCTTCGTCATAACCATGAATTCTCTCATAGAAAGACATCTAGTTTTCCCTGGTGAAGAGGGCCACCAATTCGGGGTGCTTATGCAATTTGTTGGAGTTCAGAGGCTCCTTTCTCATAAAACCTCCTGGCATGGTGTTTAGTGACTTCTGAAAATACTCAGGTGAGGAAGAAGGCAACAACTTTCAAAACCGGAAACAGAGGAATAGCTGAGTTTTGTTTTTTCTGAAACTCGAGAGGGATTTTCTCATGTTCTTCTTTTCTCACAACATCAATTTGCAATTTTTCCTCCCTTCAGACTATTTTTCAACCTGAATTTACTTTTCGGCTTTTGGAAGAAATCAATACTTTGATAGAACAGATAATATATAACACAGTGTTTTTTCACAAAGAAGACAGACTTGCAAATTCGTTTTTCACAGTTTTGGTTTCTATGGTTGCATCCCTTTTTTGTTTAGGAGAATACGGGAAAGGAAAGAAAAAAATAGGTTTTTGAGCACAAAGAAGAAAATGGAGAGACTGTATGGAATTCAAACACAGGCAGACTTTTAAGCTCTCTTTCCTTTCCTTTTTCAATCTAATACTTTACTTCTAATCCACCACCTTGTGTAGATATATCACATGCAGAGTGAGTTTCCAAGCCTACCCCTTTTCAAGCTTGAATTTGACAAAAATTCCGAATTTTTTCCTCTGCAGAGCTGCTCTATGGCCTTTTTATAGAAAGGCTCCTGTAGATGGTGTTCCTGCTCCTGTAGAATGCAATAGTGCTCCTGTAGAACCCGATCGGTGGGAGGGTTTTGAAAAACTGGAAAAAAAAATGATTGGTTCGTTGTTTTGAAGGTGGTAGGTGTGTTGCAGTCAAGAACTTGTCGAGACAGCTAAAAACAAAAGGTGGTGGACGCTTAGACTGCACTATACTTAAGCTGATGGCGTAATCTGCGGTGATGAGGTGAGGTGGCCGGATGGGTACGTTATCCCCATCCGAACCGTTGGTCCTACGCCAGTGTCATTATGGTTTTTCATGTCGCCTACTGCCATCACCTCCCTTATTCCCGTTATACACCGCCACCACTACTGGTTCTGAGTTTTTTCTTCCCGATTTGACGAGCCACACGTGCTAATTGCGTATCTGAACTGTGGTTTGAATTGGACGAGGCTCATTTGAACTTCACGAGGGTGTTTTGAACTGAACGAGGGTGGCCAGTTAGCTGGCCACCAATTCCATTTAATCATGACCATCCCAATAGTTCATGTAGTTCCTAAATAATATTCATGCAATCGAGCAATAGGTTTAGCCACTTACCTATTAGTCGTTGTTGTGCTCTGCATGCTGAACTTTGGCACTTCATTTTCTCATTATTGTTGCTACTGGTGCTCTGTATGCTCAGACTTTGGCTTATGCTAGTGATGTTTCAACCAGGCTCTACTCTTGGCATGTTGCATATATCTTGGATGGGTTGATACTGTCTCTGGAGTTTGTTTTTTAAAGGGATTAGCTGCTACAGGAATCTTGCAGGATTTCCTGTAGCTGCTTCTCCCTCTTAAATTTTAGGCTGATGCTTGAGTAGGGGCTAAAAAGACAGCTGAAGAAGGGTCTGAATGAAAGGAATAATAGCTGGAAGGCATCAAGTAAGAACAAGTGAAGAACATTGCTTCTTTATTTATCATCATTTTTTTGTGTTTAAAGAATGAAGGAAACAGAATTTTTGTATTTGTCTATGCAGGGAAAGAAAAGCAAGTGGAAGTGTGGGTGTGCAGGGATGGAATGGAGAGTTAGGTGGATGGATGTTGGCAGGGAGGTCCACATGCCTTCTAGACAAATTTCCAGCCCTCGGATTCTCCTTTGAACTTGATTTTAGGCTTTCTATAGTTTCTACAGGAGCCTCCTGCAGAATGAGCAGAGTTTCCTGTAGGATGCAAAATTTTCAGAACAAATGAGACCAAGGCCTGGGAAAAGGTAATGGTAATGGAGGAATGGGTTATCAAGATTGTATGCAGCCTAGCCATGTGTTTTCTCTTGTGTAACCCTCCTGCAAAAAAAGTTAGCTTTTTTTCTGTTTTCTCTTTTTTATTTTTGTTTCTTCCTTTCTTTTTTTATGAGACAGTTGGGGTGCCTCCAGGAGGTTTTCACCCTCACTGCCTACCTTGGGTGCCTCCAAGAGGTTTTCACCCAGGGATCCTTTTTTTTTTTCAAGGTGTGGGTGGAGTGGAGACAAGTACTTGTTCCACTACCAACACTATGTTACCCAGATTCTCAATGAATTCCTGCTTGGAAAGGGGTTTCCTATAGATCTTCAACCTATGCCCAGTGACAAGCATGGGGATGGCTTCTTCATCAATGGTCCAGATCAAGACTGAACCATTGTCATTGCATTTTTCTATTGTGTATGGTCCCAACCATCTTGTCCTCATTTTTCCCTTGAAATCTTTATATCTCGAATCATATAGCAACACCCAATCTCCTTGCTAGAATTGTTTTCCTTTGAGGTGTCTATCATGCCATATTTTTCTTTGAAGTTGGACTACCTCTGAGTGGAGGAGGGCCTGGAATCTCTATTCATCCAATCCATTTCGCTGAAGCAATCTTTCCTTTTTTGCATGGATGAGATCTAGGTCCAGTTGAGCTGCCATCCTTAATTTTTTATATTCAAATTCTATTGACAACAGAGCCTTCTTCCCATAGACCAGCTCATAGGGTGTGAACCCTTTGGTGGTTTTCCAGGTGGTGTTATAGGCCCAGGTGGCCTCAACCAATCAATCTGCCCAATCTTTTCTGTTGCTGGTCACTGCCTTAGTCAAAATCCTTCCAAAGCTCTGTTACTGACTTCCACCTGTCCATTTGCTTGCGGATGATAAGGGGTGGAAGTTTTGTGCTTAATCTTGTGATGTGTGAGCAGGTCTTCAACCAGATTGGAGGTAAACTGACTCCCTTGATTTGTGACTAACTCCCTTGGATAGCCAAACTTGTAAAAGATATTTTCCCTCAAAAACTCAGCTACTTTTTCTTCTGTTGCTGCCTTGATCGCCTTTGTTTTTGCCCATTTTGTTAGATGATCAGTACACACAATGATGTAAGATCTCTGTTTTGAAGGAGGGTTGATAGGACCCACAAAGTCCATGCCCCACTTATCAAATGGCTCAAAAGTCACTTGAGGTTGCAGGGGCATCTCATCCCTTGGAGTAGGTTTCCCCATCCTTTGACATCGGTCACATTGGTTGATATATCTCCTGACATCTTGATGAAGAGTGGGCCAATAGCAACCTGCTAGTAGAATTTTGAAGGCAGTCATTTTTACTGCAAAGTGGCCCCCGCAGGACCCATCATGACAGGTTAAGAGGATGTCAAAAACTTCCTCCTCCCTGACACATCGCCTCAAAATCTGATCTGAGCCAAGTTTAAAAAGATTGCCCCCAATCTAGGTGAATGGGGCACTTTTCCTCACGATCTTGCTCTTCTCTTTTCAGGACAGGTGTGGCGGAAATTGTGTTGAAACCAAATAATTTTCTATGTCAGCAAACCATGGAGAGAGTATTGAAATAGCAAATAGGTGTTCATCTAGCATTTGATCATCCACCATTCCTTCTTCACCTGCAGGCAAATCTAGTCTAGACAGAAAATCAGCAACAACATTTTCCTTACTCGGCTTATCAATAATGATCAAATCAACTTGCTGCAATAAAAGTAACCATCTAATGCTACGAGCATTTACATCTGGTTTATTCATCAAATACCTAATTCCAGCATGATCAGTGTGTACGAATGTTTGATATCCGATGATGTAGTGTCTAAACTTATTTAGGGAAGGGACTACAGCTAGGAGCTCCTTTTTAGTTATAGAGTAGTTTAGTTCGGCCTTGCACAGGTTTTCACTAACAAAATATATGGCATAAGGCAGCTTCTCCTCAACTTGCCCTAAGAATGCTCCTATCACTTTTTTGAAGGCATCCATGTGAATGTGGAAAGGGAGGGCCCAGTTTGGACCTCTCAAAATTGGGGCAGTTACCAGCTTACCTCTCAAGGCATCCAAAGCCTCTTGACAATTGTCAGTCCATATGAACTCAACATCTTTTCCCAAAAGACCAAACAATGGAGACACTAGCTTACTAAAATCCTTGATGAATCTTCTATAATACCCTGCTAGGCCTAGTAAACTCTTAACATCTCTTACCTTTTGATGAGGTGGGGCCCTTTGGATAATAGCAATCTTGTTTGGATCCACCTGTAATCCTTGCTGAGAAATTGTATGACCTAGCACGGTCCCTTCCATCATCAGGAATTCGCATTTTTCAGGACTGAGGGACAGGTTCATTTCAATACACTTGGCTAAAACTTTTCCCAAGTTAGTCAGAGCTTCCTGGAAGTTGGAACCATAAGGGGTAAAGTCATCCATATCGATTTTCACTGAATCATGTACCAGTTCAGCAAATATGCTTAATACTGCTCTCTGGAAGGTGGCGGGAGCATTGCACAACCCAAAAGGAAGGACCCGATAGGAAAAAGTACCCCAAGGACAAATGAAAGTGGTCTTATCTTGGTCTTCCGGGCTGATTTGGATCTGGTTGTACCCGCTAAACCCATCTAGGAAGGAGAAGAACTTCTTCCCTGCCAAGCCATCTAACACTTGATTTATGAAAGGCAAAGGGAAATGGTCCTTCTTGGTGGCCTTGTTTAGTTCCCTATAATCCACACAGATTCTCCACTTCTAGTTTTTCTTTGGCACTAGCACCAAAGGAAAAACCCATTCACTGTTAGAGATGCGATAGATGAATCCTGCATCCAACAATTTTTGCAGTTCTTCTTTGACAATGTCATTAAGGGCTGGATTCATCCTCCTTTGAGGCTGCCTAACTGGTTTACAATCTTCTTTAATGTAAATGTGATGAGTATAGACTGAAGGGTGGACTCCCTTCATCTCCTTATAGCTCCAAGCAAAAGCATCCAAGTGATTGTTCAATAAGCTACATAGTTCTTTCTGCTGAGAGGTGGATAGGGATGAGTTGATCTTCAAGGTTTTTTCTGGGCTGAATTCCACATTCTTAACTCGGAGAGAGGTCAGATCAGCCACACAGAGATCAACTAAAGGATTAGCTTGGGTTTCTTCCACCAGCTCTTCTAATGGCAACACACTAGGGGGTGGATTCTGAATCAAGTTCTCAATAAGATCATCCTCGGTTTATGGACCCCCCATGGTAGCCTCTACTGTACATAATGGTGCAGAATAGACTTCATCCTCATCTTCC
Source organism: Pinus taeda (assembly GCA_000404065.3). NCBI lineage: Eukaryota > Viridiplantae > Streptophyta > Pinopsida > Pinales > Pinaceae > Pinus > Pinus taeda. The sequence continues at coordinate 135,971 of APFE030641575.1, read as the reverse complement.
TCCTCCAACTAGAGAGGTAAATCATGTTCTAGCAGAGGTTGGGCGGGAGGATAGAGGACTAGCTGTTTGGACATATGCATGTTCTTGATTGTCATGTTCCTAGCTCAACAAATGATGTAGGCATCTATAGTAGCCAACCAAGGTCTTCCCAGGATGAGAGGATACCTAGTGAGCTTTGCCTTTGGTTGGAGAACCAAGAAATCAGCAGGGTACTCCCAGGAATCAATAGAGACCATTACATCTTCCACAATCCCTTCAGGGGTCACGGTGGAGCGATCTGCTAACTGCAGTACTGTGGATGTCTTTCTCAGGGAACCCTGAAGGTTGAGTTTGAGCACAGTGTTTGTGGTCATCACATTGATGGCAGCCCCTAGATCAATCAAGGTATGGGGGATTACAGTGCCATTGATGTGGACATCGACTACAAGACTCCCAGGGTCTAGATATTTTAGACAAATCACCTGCCCCAACATCAAGTCGGACAATTGTTCTATGAAATTGATAGTTGGAGCATCTCTCTTACGCCTTCCTGGGTGCCTGAAGCACTTCTCCTTGATTATCTTGTTGTATATGGGCACATCTTTTATGGCTTGGAGAAGTGGTATCCTTACAGATAATTGTTTCAGTTCTCCCAGAAGTTGAGTTTCTTCTGGGGTCGGTTGTGTGGTTCATGTTAGTCTCTCAGGAAAGGGTGGAGTGACTTTTGGTTCACTTTCTTGTTTTTCTTCCTCATCCTCCTTAGGAGGAGGTTGGCTATCTGGGAGAACCTTCCCAGATCGTAGGTTAATTTCCTGAATCTCCACAGCATAGGTCAGGCATGATGTTTCTCCACTATATACTTGTTGGGCATGACTATTGTTAGGGTTCAGGTTTGGTTGAGTAGGTATTTGGGGTTGTCTTGGTAGAGCAGGAGGTAACAGTTATGGTTGAACAGGTGGTGGAGACAAAAGAGCGGGAGGAGAGTTATACTAGGGTGTCCACCCCTGATGAGGTGCATTCCATTGAGACTGTGGCTGAGCATAAGAGTGAAACAAATGATCAACATGTGGAGCCTGGTATTGAGGAGGATATGACCAAGGAGGGGGTGTGGACCAAGAAGGATGACTAGAGGGACCCCAAGAAGGCATGGAAGTGACTTGATTGGGGTCGTAATAGTTCTAGGATGTCCCTTACATTCCATGCTGGTAAGGTCTGGGTCCATGCGGCCTCCTTTGGTTCATGAAATAGAGTGGTTCAGTGGCTCCTTCAGCCCCCTGATATGCAGCTTTGATTCCAGGCAAGGAAGGGCGTTGATTCATAGGATGGTCTTCTTCACAAACTAAACACACCTCTATAGAGTGCAATGGACACTTGTTCCTAGGATGCTTTCTAGTGCACCTGGGACAAAAGATGGCCAAAGCCCTCTTGGCTTCCTCTTGTTTCCTTTTGATATGTAAGGCATCCATTTGAATGGCAAGAGTTTGCCTCACCTTGCTCTTGAAATCTTCCAGCCGATTCTCAAGTTCGTTTCTAAGGGATGAACTAGATGAGGATGTACCGGCTAAAGGTTGACTTCTCCTACCTCTCTTTCTAGCTGACCTAGAATTGTTTCTAAACACAGTCTTTATGTCATCATAAGGGAGTTGGTAGATGTCTCCCCCAACCAGCAAATGGAGGGTATCTAGAAGGTCTTCAGGGACTCCTCTGAGCAGAACCAACTTCAGAGATTCGAGGTCAAGTGTGCACCTGGCCCTTTTATAACTGAGTTGAAACCTTTCTTCATAGTCTTCTAAAGATTCATCACTTCCCATGGTCATTTGGAAGATATCTTCCTTGGTATCCTTTGACCTACAATAGTCCCAGTATTTGTTGTTAAAGGCTTGTTGCATCTGAGCCCAAGTTGTGATATTGTTTCTAGGTAACCCCATGAACCAGCGCAAGATTGCATCCTTGAGGGTAGAAGGAAACAGTTTCAACTTATGCTCATCTTCTACATAGTCATAGGTTCGACAAAGAACAACAAATTCAAACAAGAAGGTATCAGGATCCTTAGTAGTCAATCCATGGAATTGAGGTAAGGTTGAAGGGATTGTGTTTTTCATTTTTTTGTCCCCATTGGTCTCTCGGATAGGAAAGGCACCTTCTATTCTTTCCCCATTTCCTCTAACGTTTATGTTTTTAGCCATGGTCTCAAGAGGAATGGTTTCTTACTCTTCTTCTGTTATAGGATCTTCGTATATCTCTGGAGGTTCATCTATAGGTTCTTCTAGATCACTGCCACCAAAGAAGAGAGAAGGGTGACTCAGTGACGTGATCCGGGTGTTGGGTAGGAATTTTTCTGAATTGTCTCTGTTCCTAGGAGGCATGAAAGGAAATCTCTTTTTTGGGTGAATTTTTTTTTCTGCTTGTACCTGCAAAACTAAAATGGATTGAACAACAAATTGCAGCTAACTGAAATAAACCTTGCTGAAATGAAAATTACATAACTGAAATGAAAGCAAGAGATGACTAATCTACTTTTCTGAAATAAAATTGTGGAAATGAAATGAAATGCCTAATCTATGCTTGCTTAAATGAAATTGTGGAATTGAAATGAAACAACTACTCTACTTTTGTTGAAATAAACTACTTAACAGAATGTTGCAGTAGAAAATAGAAGAAAAGTAGTAATCACAAAATACTCTGACACTTCCCTGAAAACGGTGCCAAAAAGAGTGGTGAGATCCAGTATTGCAGCAATAATGTTGCAACTCCTGGGGCTTCCTTCTTTACTTTTATCAACCCGGTAGTTTGTAACAAACTTGGAAGCGATGGTGTTGTATGCACAAGTACTAGCTCTTACTGCAGGTTGTCATTTGATCAGTTGGCGCAAGTTCGCTAGGAGCTTAAGCCAACTTCTATGAGTTCTCAGAAGAAGCTTTAACTGTGATGAAAGGAAACTAACTCTACAGGGGCTATTCTACTTGCAGAAAGAGAAGGAAAACTGAAATGGAACACAAAACCTAGCAAACCCTAGTTGTGTAAGAAAAGAGATGGAAACTACAGAAATGGGTTCCATTGATTACTAAAAAGGAAAATTGCATTTATTCAAGCTACTTCTAAAGAGAAATGAGAAGAAATCATCTTTTTGTACTTTTGAGTATTTTTATGTGGAATTATTATGCTTATGGTTTGACTGGTTGTGACTGTGCAGAGGTTTGGTGGAAAAGGAAGATGGAGTTGGCTTTTGCAAATGGTGAGGAAAGTGTGGAGGGGTCCTAAGAATTCCCTAGTACCCTTCTGGAGACTTCCATTGCGATCAGACATCGAAAAATCACTCGCAGGAAATTCTACAGGAGGCTGCAAGGGACCTACAGGAGATTCTAGAGGAGGATCCACACGAGGAGGCCGAAAGTGGTTTTTAGAGGTTTGAAGGTGGAAAAATGATGGGAAAGGGGAGATTAAGGTTTGATGAAGGTGTTGAGGGGTCTAGAACTTTGTCAATGAGGATTGGCGCCGAAGGAGATGGTTGGATTTGTTCAAAAGGCAAGAAAGCAACTTTATGGAAAAATGCAGAAATTAGGGCAGATTGGCGAAATATGGCGAAAGAGTGGGGAAATATTTGAGAGATGAACTGGTACAGGCTGTGTTATGGAGGAATGATAAGCTGGAATTTTCTACAAGAGAGCTGCACACTTACTTCTCAAAACTGACCAAAGCAAGAACCAAAAAAACAAAGTTTTGTCTATCTTAACCTAATTCTGACCTAAAACCAGAAAAATGTTGAACAAAACTTTATGAACCGAAGATTATGCAAGAAAACCATGATAAATGAACATGAAATGATCTAAGCATGTGAATCCAAACTAATATCAACTTCTCCAACTCGAAATATCGCACTAGCAATTGCATTGGGAGAGCAAAAACTATGTTTTTGGTGGCAGTAGTAGTGCCTTGACCTCAAATCATGGTCCCAAGGAGGAAGAAAGGAGATCAAGACCTACTAGTGGCCTTTTTGGATCTTTTCATGTTACTACAGCAAACTACTTAAGCAACTTGAAGCAAAAACAACTATTCTAACCATCAAAAGCAACCTAATTTAACAAAGCAAAACTAACCTAAACAACAGAAATTATCTTATGAATGCAAGCAAAAGCATATAAGTACAAAAAGGAGGTGTTGGGAAACTTGGGTTGGGTCCAAAACCAAGAGCTTCAACCCTCTAGAAAAGATCATTGCTGGTTCAAAACTCGATTCATCTTCATTGATCAAAAAATAGCAGTTACATCACAGAACTGTCTTTGAAAAGAACTCAAAAATGAGCTGAGTATAAGGCTGCACAAAAGTGTGAAAATATACTATGAAATGGCTAGCCTACTGAGGCTTGAAGCCTTCTTATCTATACAAGTGTGAACTCCCAACAATCCTCCTAAAATTAAGGAACTTGGCTACCTAGAACTGAAGATAACAACAGCCCTACTTGACTTGCTCAACTGCCCATTGGAATCATCAATGTGGGCCTTTGTACTCCGAGCTGTTGATGAAGAATTCAAGGAAGGGGGCACCCCTTCTGTAAGTCCTCATCCCTGTTTCCTCGATTTTGGCTATCATCTTGCTCGTAAATTCCTGGTCCTTGTCCAAAATTGTCCAAAAAATCTGCAATAAACACTCATTAGGCTACATGGCAAAGTGACCATCCCCATTCACTCTATTGACATAAATATATTGAAAAACATGCAAAAAACTATTGAGAATGGTATATTAAATGAAAATAATAGGTAGAATGAGCCCATGTAGTTACTCATTTCTTGTGCTCATCAGTAAGAGAACCTAGATACAGTTACATTACGCACTCACCAGGCATACTCCGCTCGCTTGTTGAAGATACCAACATAACACTCTCATGTGTTAAACAACAAGAGCTAAGGTAAATCTCCAATTAAATGGAAACCAAGCCATTGTATCAAATGGGACTCCTACACCAAACAGTGTGAGTTATAATTGGGACTTCATACTAGGGAGATCCCCTAAATGTTGGTGGATCCAGCACTGTCAACATTTATGGCGCTAGAAGGAGAGTCACCAGTAGTTTATGGTTGATTGTCCCACCAACCCAACTCACCCACTATCTATTCAAGGAAGTAACATTCACTCCCTCTCCCTTACACACAATTCTGAAGTTGGTAATTTCTCACCTCCTAGACCCAAACGTGAAATCCTATATCATCAAATCCGAGATGTCTGTCCCATCACCCATCGAATTTCAAAAGTTGTTGGACTGATTACGGGAGTGTACACTCATCCATACTCTCAAAATAAGACAAATACTACCCCCACAGTAGTAGTAGTTTCATCTATTAAAGAAGCAAACTTCGCCACTCTTGAGGAGCTAGCAGAAGTTATGGAGAAAGAAGAGGAACCCCCTCTCTTTCGAAAGGAAGAAGAAGACAACCTCTTACTCTAGGGCTCAAGTTCTATTGGAGGAGGCGGACGAGAAGGAAATGAATGAGGAGGAGAAGAAGAAGAATAACCATAAGAAGAAGAAGAAGAATTATCAGATTCAGATGGGGAGGACGATGATGACAAAAATGACAACATAGATGAACAAAATCTGGAATGGATGATTCAGGGTCCATTTACACTTTTGGGTCTCCTTTACAAGATGTCGAGACACTCGAAGAAACTCTTAATGAAATATTACCCTGACAAGACAGTGAAAGCGGAAGATCACTTAGACACTTTCTACCTACACTTGTAGACACTTGAGGTACGTTGTGATGATGTTGCTTGCAGATTATTTCCATGTACCTTGGATGGCAATGAAATTGTGTGGTACCACAACCTTCCTCCAAACTCCATCTAGAATTGGAGGGTATTCAAGAGGATCTTCCTTGATAAATTTTATGAAGACAAGACCCCTACCATGTTGTTGAAGGAGTTGGGTAGCCTTAAGATGGAGAAAAAAGAAAAATTTAAAGATAACAATCAGAGGTTTAACCGCAATTTGAACAAGTCTTCAATTGACACTAAACCTCATGACTCCATCACCATCAACTACTACACTTCTACCTTTCCGACCAATATTTCACATTTCATTAAGCAAGCTATGAAACCAACATTGACATAAAATTTTGAAGAGGTTATTGCCATAAAGAAAGACTTGCATGCTATTAGAGTCATTATATAGGATGAATCCACTAAGAACTCCAAAGAAATGGTAAATAGGTCTCAGACTTATGTGAGTAAGGTTAAGGAAAAGGAATAAAATGACATTGAGAGCCTTACTCGTCTCCTCAAGTCCCTAACCACCTAAGTAGCAGAACTTAAACAACAAACAAGTGAGACAATCGTGAGTACTAGGCCTTCACAGTACCCGCTGAAGAATAATGTAGCTTCAAGTAGCAGCAGCAACTAGCCGACCAAATATGCACAGAGCTCCAACTTGGTTCTAAACCTTGACCAACTTGTGATAGATTCATATTGCACATTTCATAACGAAAATCATTTGGAATGAACGTGCCCGGAATGGTGTAGATTTTCCTATAGATTCACAACTCATGTAATTTCCTAAAACACAAGACAAAAATATACTCTACTCTTTATAGCAGAAGCCCATAAAGATTGATGAAAACAATAATTGACAAGAGGAAGATAATCAACGGCACATAACACAATATGTATCTGGGGAAAGCCACAGCTCAAAACCCCTACTATCTATATTGCATTAATCAGAAATCCAAGGTGAGAATATAATGCTTGTTCTCACAAGAACAATCCTTGCACAAGTATAATCAACTCTTAGCTCACAAGCTATCTCAAGCCAAACCCTTAGCCTATTCTACAACTCTCCAAGCCCCTATTTCCTTGCATAATTCCTAGAATGAATAACCCGTATTTAAAGGGAATTCATGCTTCCAAAACTGTCAATCCTAATTAAGTCCTTTTCCTGATTGCATGCATGATATTTACAACTTAGTAAATCATATAATTGATAGTACAATGTCCTTGCTCTGTAGTCTCAACTGGGTATTTCTTAGAACCGACATGCATGAGTTTCCAATGAGAGAATCTTCAGTTAACTGGAGTAACACTTGTGGATGCACCAGTGCACCAATTGACTACTAATCCTCTATTAGTTTCACAAAAAGTTAGAACTAATTTAACTGACCATAACTTAGTCAAACTGAGTTATCTAATTACAACTCAAATCAACTCATCCTAGACCCCAAAAGCTTACGGATCACACTTACATGACTTCAAATAGACTTCCAACTCAAATTTCCTAAGCTAACTAAGTCAACTTAACTTAGTTAAATATTACAAGTTTCTATGAGAAAAGAATTACAATTTAATTCAAGGAAAAATTAAATTAGAATTTCTAGATGCTAATTTTAACATTTCTTGTTGTTATTTTCACTTGGATTGTTCTATATTCAACACTTCTCTCTAGTTTTGTTGCTACAGAAACTCCTAAAGAAAAAGAAAAAGAAAAAAAAAAACAAACAAACAAACAAACAAACAAACTAGGAGAAGAATCAGTATGATGCATCTATCATCAAAGTTTCTGACTGTTGTTGCCTCTGTCGACTGAAAAATCTGCACTTTCGTTGACTCTGCCTTGATTCATTGTTGTCAACCCTTCTCAGCACTCTTTAGTATCTGATTGTTCTAGCCTCTGTCACTTTGATCTCTGACTACAACAATCACCACATATTTCTTTAGCTACTATGTACTTTGGGCACCTGTAGCAAGGTACAACCCATGAGATAAAAATTCTAAATGGACCCTGCCCAATGTCAACCCTCTTAGGACTATCACTTCACATCGCCCCACCTTACATCTAGAGGTATGGTTGCATGTACTCCCTCTACCCACTTGGCTTGAAATTTCCCCTATTGGAGGTCTCTACATGAGTGTATGCCTCCACTCAGTCTCCTCTCTACTTCTCCAATTATGGCTACACCATAATTTCTTGAAGTTGCTTCTTAGGCTTATTTTGGGGCTACATGTTGAGAGGTAATTTACTCTCCCTCTTAACCACCAAGTCTTTAACCTTTTCCTTGCTCCTCAAGGCTTTGCATGCATCTTGTACCTCAAGAGAATACATGTACTTGACCCATGCACTGATTTGTTTCACCTTTCTCATGGAGATGTGTCTAAGGAAAACATTTCCCTTATTCAAAAACACATCATAGCCACAGCCTTCTGTGACTAAAACAAGATTCTTCTTTAGTCCTGGAACATACATCACATATGTGATCCTGAGAGGGGAACCAGACTCCCTCTGAAAGGTAATTGTACACAACCCAGTAGCACTATACTTCTCGTCATCTCCAAACTATATGTTTTTCTTCAGTTCTTTCTCCTCAAAATCACTAAAGATATCCTTATTCCCTGTCATATGGAAAGAGGCACCACTGTCAAGATACCACATGCCTCCCATTATAATGTTGTCCATGCATGCAATGAGAGTGAAATCAAGTTCGAATTTTGAAGCTAGAGCTTCACCTACTTCAATTGTTGCAAGCTCCTTATTGCTTGCTTTTTTCTGCGGGCAATTCATGGCATAGTGAGAGTGAGAGTGAGAGTGAGAGTGAGAGTGAAAACACCTGACTTTCGACAAGTCCATCTTCTTGTCGCCCGCCTCACCTTGGGACTTCTTTCCCTTGGCCGTCTTTTCCTTACTCACTAAGGCAAATTCCTCTTCCACTTATTTGGAAGAGGTCCCATCTTTGGTGTTCCATTGAAACTCTTCTTGTACCAAATCCAACCACATTCGTTCCCAATATGGAAGATTTTTCCTCCCATTGACAGAGTCCTGATAACTATGCCAACTCTCAGGAAGTCTTAGAAGAGATAGGCTCAACATATCATCCTCAGCAACAATGATTCCAACACTTCCAAGCTCATCCCGACAATGGGTGAACTTGGTCAAGTAATTTTGAATTGAGTCACCTGCCTCCATCTTTATTTTTTGAAGTTTGTCCTTTAGTGCCAACTTCCTATGGTCATTGTTGTTTTGAAATAGGTCCATCAATTCTTTCCACATAGCACGTGGAGTTTCCTTTCCATGGAGACTTGAGACAATGTGGTCTCGATCTCCCTCAACGATAATTTGCCTCATCCTTGCCACATACTTCTTCCATTTGGCAAAATATTTTTCATCTGATGCTGGTGGCTTAGGAATGTCTTAATTAATGAATTCCTTGAGGCCATTATCCTCCAGAATTTCCTACATCATTTCCTTCCAGGCTATGTAACATCCAAGGCATACTCAAGCCACAAATCATACAATGCCATCTATGGATCTGAAGTATGTAATGGATATTCAAATTTCACCTGTAACCCTGAACCCAAAAACCAATTAATATCCTCTATTGTACTATAATTAGCTCAGATACCATCTAGATTTACTATGATTCACAACTCATGTAATTTCCTAAAACACAAGACAATAATCTACTCTACTCTTTACAGTGGAAGCCCATAAATATCGATGAAAACAGTAATCGACAAGAGGAAGATACTCAATGGCACATAACACAATATGCATATGGGGAAAGCCATAGCGCAAAACCCCTACTATCTATATTGCATTAATTAGAAATCCAGGATGAGAATACAATGCTTGTTCTCACAAGAACAATTCATGAACAAGTATAATAAACTCTCAACTCACAAGCTATCTCAAGCCAAACCTTTAGCCTTTTCTGCATCTCTCCAAACCCCTATTTCCTTGCACAATTCCTAGGATGAATAGCACATATTTAAAGGGAATTCATGCTTCCAAAACTGTGCAATTCTAATTAGGTCATTTTCCTGATTTCATGCATGATATTTACAACTCAGTAAATCATACAAATGATATTACATTGTCCCTACACTCTAGCATCAACTGGGTCTTTCCTAGAATAGACATGCATGTGTTTCCAATGAGATGATCTTCAGTCAAATAGAGTAACACTTGTGGATGCACCAGTACACCAACTGACTGCTAATCCTCTATTATTTCCACAAATAGTTAGAACTAATTTAACTGACCATAACTCAGTCAAATTGAGTTATCTAATTACAACTCAAATAAACTCATCTTGGACCCCTAAAACTTAGGGATCATACTTACATTACTTCAGATAGAATTCCAACTTGAATTTCCTAAGCTAACTAAGTCAACTTAACTTATTTAGCTATTACAAGTTTCTATGAGAAAATAATTACAATTCAATTCAATGACAAATTAAATCAGAATTTCTAGATATTATTTTTAACATTTCTTTTGCTATTTTCAACAAATGGAATTGTAAAATGAGCGGCATGGCTACAAAGTTGTCCAACACCCTGATGGTTAATGAGAAGTTGAGCCTAACAATGAAGAGGAAAAATATGATATTCCTAATGAAGCTCCAATCATTGGGAATGTAGTAAACATGTATCAATGTACTCACACATCCTAGAAGACCACCACCGAGAAGGAGCCTTTGAGTCATGGTCCAACCCCGAAGCAAAACAGTCGATATAACTTAATAATTCAAGGGCTCCCCACTATGTTTGAGATACTGAGGGATAAAATAAGACCATATATGTTAAGGAAGTATGTTCATCGGTCAACTCAACACATAAACTCAGAGCAATTCCAAGAAGACAACTTTAGCGAAAAGTGTTTCTGTGAGCAGCGAAGGCAGAACCATCTCACCGAAAACCATGAACTCAGTCCCACCCATGAATACCTCGGTGAGTCTTCCTGCTTTGGATTATAACATTGTAGAAGACATGAAGAAAACTCATGCAAACATCTCTCTGTATTAGCTAACAAAAATCACGAGTCAGCGGGATACTCTTCTATGCGCACTTGGGCAAACCTCTAGAGGTGATGCTACCTCTTCTGGCAAGGGATCAATTAAGTATCCTAACATTCTCATATATGAGCTCAACGTGCTCTACATGGAGGAGGTGAACTATCTCTGCCCACCATTCTTGTTATCATTCAAAATTTTCAAATTCAATGTTCACAACTGCTTAGTTGATTCTGACGGATCTATCAATGTCATGTCGCTCTCCATTGCTAAGAAGATCAATGCCCAATGGAGTAAGAAAAGTGCACAAATCATCCAACTAGACCAAATGAGTGTACCAGCAATTGATGAACTCAAGGATGTGATCATCTGGTTATCATTTGATGGATGAGTTCATCAATGCATCAACATCGTGGTTGTGGACATACCAGAAGTAATGGGGTACTGTTGAGCAAATACTGGTCAAGGAAGCTACAAGGATATTCTGCTACTAATTAGTCACACTTATGGTTTCTGTATAAGGGCAGAAACAACCAGATCCGAGTATTGTCAAAGATATACATGAAGCAAAATGTGACTCCCTTGAATGGAGAAAATGAATTGTTGTCTTTCACATAACTTATGTTCAACAATTTCTTTCTGGAAACACAGTTGGGGTGTTATCTTGCATAACCATCCCCTGCCCCACCAGACACACAGTTGGGTCTCCTTCCATGCCCAACTGGTGAAAATGAAACTTGTACAATATTTTGTAACAATAGTATTAGTAGTGGCAATAGTACTAGTGTGGCAAGATGTCCTTGTACAGATGATATGTGGACCATGTACTTTGACAGATCCAAAATGCAGCAGGGCTCTGGAGCCAGTTGTGTTTTAACAGACCCACTGAAAGAAAACATTTAATCTCTAGCATCTTGGAGTTTGAGTGTGCGAACAACACTGCCGAGTATGAAACACTTTTCTTGGGCTTACAGAAAGTCATCAACCTCAAAGTTGTTGTTGTAAAAGTGGTAGGTGACTCAAAGATCGTAGTGTATCAGGTATGTAACACTATACATTGTGTGTCACCTTGTCTTAAGAGTTATCAATAAGAGGTACATTGAATCATCTCTCAATTCCAAGATTTTAATATTATTTCAGTACCAAGAATACCTAATGCAGCTGCAGATGCCATGGAAAATGCAGCTGCTAGGATGTCACCATTAAGGGATACATTTTCTATTGATATTTTGTATATACCATCTTTCCCAGATAACATCACTAATTTACGTATTTTTTATGATGATCAACAAATACTGCATTTCATGGCTAACGTTGACATCTTCAAGGACACAGTGATAGACAAGGATGAGCACGAACGGTATTGTGATGTATTCGTGTGGATGTACAATGATCTTAAGACATATGACGCATGAATAATCCAACATGTCATACCGATCAAGTAAGGGGCCAAGCCTTTTGAACAAAAGCTCAGGAAAGTTCATCCATCACTTGAGCCCCTCATACAAAAGGAACTGACCAAGTTGTTAGATGCTTGGATCATTTATAAAGTAAGACATCCAACATGGGTGTCCAATTTAGTCCCTATCATAAAGAAGTCCAGGGAGATCGCCTCTGTGTAAATTTTCATAATCTCAATCGTAACTTGGACAAGGACAAATACCCATTGTCATCCATGGAGCACATATTGCAGATACTATCTACAACACAGATGCCTTCTTTTCTTGACGAATTTTTAGGATACAAATACGTTCTGGTAGCAGAGCTTGATAGAATTAAAAATACATTATGTACCAAGTGGGGTACGTTCTCTTTTTGAAGAATGTCGTTTGGGCTAGTGAACATAGGTGAAACATTTCAATGTGCAAAGGACATCGCCTTTTGTAGGTTCATTGAATAGAGCATGGGGGTATACCTAGATGATGTAACAGCCTTCTCAAGACAACGGTCAACCCACCTGCACCATCTCAAGAAGATTTTTGAGCGATGTCGAAAATACGGGATATCCTTGAATCCAAAGAAGAGAATATTTGCAATGTCTGAGGGTAACTTTCTTAGAAACAACATTTCCAAAAGTGGTATCAGGGTAGATCCAGACAGAGTTTAGACCATTACATAGATTTCCTACCCCATGAACAAGAAATCCACGAAGTCCTTCTTAGGGAAGATCAACTTCCTCATAAATTTCATCTCTAACTATGCTCAAGAAGGACACTTCACTCGCTACGTTGATTACTCAGAAGGCTGAGTTGAATAATGAGCGACCCATCTCCTTCATGAGTGTGAGCCTGCAAGGACTGGAACTCAACTATCCCATCATGGACAAACAAGATTATGCATTTTACAAGGATGTGAAGTATTTCATACCCTACCTATTGAAAAACAACTGCATTATCTTTATGTCACACCCAACAGTGAGATCATTGCTTGCTCAGCAAGTGCAGGGTGAAATAGGGGCGAACTGGATAACCAGATTATAGGAGTATGATCTTGACATCAATCCAGTTCACACCATCAAGGGTCATGATATTTGGAAGCTAGGAGTGGAATAATTTCATTCTCAAGAGGAAGAAGAAGAGATCATGGGTTGGGAGAAAGAAATAGAAATGTACAATGTCAAGCGGGCCTCTCCCACTTCACAGGGAAACTCTTGGCACATAGAGGTGTGGCAGTACCTTGAGCATGGCACTGTGCCCTCTCATTTTTCTATGTAGCAGAAGAGGGCACTTTGACTTAAATATCTATCATACCAGTTGGTGCGTGGGGTGCTATACAAAAAGCACCACAATGGTGTATTTCTCAGGTGCCTAGAGGTAAAAGATTCAGAAAAGGTTTATCTCCATGATGGAACAATCGAGGGGCACTTTGCGAGTAACACAACAACACATAAGGTTATGCGGGCCAATTCCTACTGGCCTACATTATTCAAGAATGCACATGCCTATGCCCGCAAGTGTCTGATCTATCAGAGGTGCACCAGTAGAAATTGAAAGTCAACAACCATGTTGTAGCCTATTGCAGTGGAAGAACCATTCCGACAATGGGGCTTGGATATCGTTGGGGAAATATTCCCACATTCATTGAAGCAGCACCACTATATTTTGACTGCTACAAATTATTTCATGCAATGGATAGAGGCAATTCCACTTAAACAAGTGAATGATCAAAAGTTCATCAACTTCCTACAGCAGAATATCATTTCCAATTTTAGCATTCCTATGTCACTTGTTTTTGAAAATGTAAAGTACTTTTCTTCATTAAATCTTTATGACTTTGCATTGGAAAATGGTATTGTTTTGAACCATTCTACTAATTACCATCCACAAGGAAATGATCTTGTCGTATCTAAAAACAAGATCCTCATTCTCAACATCAAAATGACCATATTCTTTGAGCAGCGAAACTAGCACTTCGCTCTAGTGAATGCTTTATGGGTTGACCGAGTCACGCATAAGCCTTCTCAAAATACTCCCCCCTACTTCCTGGTACATGGAAAGGAATCCATCCTCTCATCAAACATCTACTTTCCTGCTCTCCATTTGTCCCAAGAATCCCAGGGCAAGCCATGTCTTTTAGTTCAAGCTAGGATGGACAGATTACTCAAGCTACAGGAAGAAAGGGTGAAAGAAAAAGAAAAAATTTCACTCCACTAGAACTGTATCAAGAGATGGTTTGATATAAATTCTACAGGGAATACTAACTTCAGTGTGGGTGACTTAGTCTTAAATTGGGACAAATCTCATGAGGACAAAGGAAAGCACGTTAAGTTTCAATCCCTATGGATTGGTTCGTATACAGTCCACGAGAAGCTTCGCCAACACACGTATCGTCTCCAATCACTTGACGGGAAGATTAACTCTCTCCCTATCAATGGCCAAGACCTAAAATGTTATTTTCAATGAGATTTCGGGTCGTGCCCCTCGCTATGTACATAGCCTTTTGATTGTTTTTTGTTTTTCTTCTTTGGTTCTTTGTTGTTTTAGCTTATGTAAATAAGTGGTGTGCCTCACTACGTCCTAGATTCTAAATGTGTATGTGGCTGAAATTCAAAGAGTCTTGCAACATTGTAGCCCTTGGCTAGTCCTATGTATGTCTTCTTTGTGTTTTGTTGTAACTTTTGTCCAATGAAGTATTGATGGAAAATACAATCCGTCTATAAGGAGATTTTTGGTCAAACCATGAACCTATGTCCAAACTAGGAAACCTCATGCCTATACTCAGTTTTCTGCTTTGGGGTTTTCAAGTTTATCCAACTAATAGAAATGAATAAGGGGAAAATCTAAATGAGAAAACCTCAATTGGAGGTCTTTATATGCTTCTCTGAAGGAACAACCTCTCCTGCTCTAAATAAGTTAGATTCCCTCTTCCACCTCAAAAATAAATAGGTGCCTATGCACAGTTCTCTAACAAAGGTGAAAGAAGAGAAAGGCTTCCTGTGCATGGAGGTGAAGTAGACAACTCCATTAGGGTACTTTCCAAGCTCGCTGGTAGTGGAGCGATGGTTGTGTTTCTGCGTGACTCCACCAGGTATTGTCTAGGCTTGCTGACAACGGAGCAATGCCAAAGATGAAAAACTATACTCTGAAAATCTTAATCTCGTGAGCTAAAGTACCCTTCCCAATTCGAAACATGGTGATCTCGTTAAATCTTATTGTGTGTTCAACTGAGAAGGTACAAGGCGAACCATGTCTGCCCATGGGTTAAGTGGAGAAGCCGAAGTAATCTACATGATGAATCAATACTCCCCGAAGGACCAAGGCCCTACATTTAAATGAACCAAGATGGAGAAGCTGGTATTCAACCAGTGTGTCACCAAGTGTTGTATTGGTGTTGAAGGCTTGAATATATCTACCTCAACAGCGGGGAAAACCTCCTAGTTGGGAACTTAGGGCAGTTCCTTTTCCATTTAGAATGGTGGCTCTGACTTGGATTATGGGACCCCTTTCCCTTAATAAAATAAATAAAAAGTATATGTGAAATATATAAGTGTGGGATTGATTATATAAGTGAAACTAAGAAATAGAAATATATAAAATTAAATTATTCTATCCCAGGAAATATTTTTGTGGATATGTGAGTTATAAAGATCTCACATTAAATATGACAATTTTGTGAGGTTAAAACAGATAAAGATGACTAATCTTGTTCAATAGTTAACTAGATTAGTTGTTGAAATACATCAACATATCAAATATTCTTGTTCTTTAATATACTTAAGGGTTTTCAATTAAACACATCAGTAGTGATAAATCTTAATCAGTTACAGAAATTTATATGAAAAACACAAATACATTAACCATTCAAATGACAAAAAAAAAAAATGATATTCAAATAATAGTACCCGACAACCATTAACTCAGCTCATAAGTGAAATAGTAGTGGTTCCTCTTTCTATTAAGATCTCTTCAAGATACAATAGTGAAAACTAGAAGATTTCTTGCAAAAATTCCAAACCATTTCCTTCATCACAATGAAGGCAATTTATAGTTTGTAATCTAAACATAAATCTAGAAAAGTGCCATAGAATGATGAAGTGGTTTTTAACAAACCATACTAAAATTAAAGAAAAAGATAATAGTCATTTTTCAGTTGCAACATCTTGACTCTCCACTCATTTTCCCCACATTTTCCCACTCTTGCATGTATCTCTCATTGGCTTTAATTCAGGTGGATGATGGAGTCGTGCATGCCTCTATGCAATGGATAATGCATTATTCATTGTTGAAAGTAAATGAGTGATTATGCTGGAGAGACATCTCAGAATCAACAATTGATTATGTAGTTTGATTAGGAAATGCCAATGGAATTCCAAGTCAATATTGCCATACTTCTGTTACCAATTTTTACATCTGGCAACAATCTAAGGATTTCTTTAGCCGCAGGATTGATTTGTTGCCCACGTGTTGGTCTTTTTCAATCTTTGTTACAACAATCGATTCAATTTAAAACGGTGTTGTGGCACATGGCAGAAATTATTTAGAAACCCTTACGCAAATAGTTACTTTATCCTTATCGACCTTGGGTTCATCCCTGTTACAGTAAAACAAATCTTTTATTAAACTCAGACGTAAACCAAATTGAAACTTAACATAATAAAAATCCCCGCAAAACCAATGAAAACAGACTTATCGTTAATTATAACAAGGACCCCATGGAGGTGACAAGTGGCGAGAATTGTATGTATTGGCGAAAGGCTTATCGGAATTTTTGAAATGAGACAACATGAAAAACTTGCGATATGGATACCTCTTATATGAGGCAGATGTGAAATTGTAATTAAACCCATTGTAATAAATATATCTCATCCACTCTATAGCGGAGGCTTAAAATGGTCGCACATAACCAAAGTTGTGATATTGCGGACGCGATATGGCATTAGATCACTGTAATAAAACATGTTAGGCCCATAATATCAGTGACTTTAAGTGTATGTCATTATGAAAGTTCCGATAAACAGATGTGATCTTCTATTAAATGGAACTTATAAATAAATCGGGTCTAGATATCGGAACTTTGTTTCGGCAATGTGATACCAGAGGACTTATTCAAAAGTTCTGATTGAGCAAACACGATCTTAGATTGAATCAAACCTTATAAACATGTCGGGTCCGCAATATCGGCAATTCTATAATGTGCATGATATCAAAAGTTCTGATTAAGTGGATGTGATATTACATTGAATTCCTTTTGATAACTATATCGAGTCTGGATATCGGAGCGAGTAGCATGTTCGAGATTGGAGGTGGATGACTATCGCATATCGGAGGATGAGCGGGAATGATTATCAAAAGTCAGAAGTCGAAGCTTTAGCAATATCGGAGATCTGCAATCAAGGTTTTGAAGGTCAGTGACATGAGCATTGTTTTAAACATGTTGATATTGGATCTCCGATATCTTACATGGAAATCCTCTGGGGTTTGTTTTTACATTATATTTACAATGGTGCGCATATAAGCTTAAACCCTTTGAAAACTCAATCGGAGGATGTTCTAATAGCGATATTTTTTAAAGGAAATGTTACTATATTTGAAATACTTCGATAAAATATTTCCCATTATGGAATTTTAAACAAAGGTTGATGTTCGCAAATATGTATTATGGACTTAAGCTCTGATAAAGGAGACTTATGGTTCCAATAAGGAGGATTATATCATTTTACTGAAGTTTTTGGATGGATGCGATAAATATTATCTTTTTTATTGAATCTTTTAAGATTTTATCTTAAATTAAAAAGGGTTCCCCATATTTTATTAGTTCTACTATTAACCTTATGGGGGGTTGTTGAGTAATACATCAACTAGAGACACACTAGGAGAAACATTTATCTCTTTATCTTAAATTAAAAAGGGTTCCCCATATTTTATTAGTTCTACTATTATCCTTATGGGGGGTTGTTAAGTAATACATCAATTGGAGACACACTAGGAGAGACATTTATCTCTTATTAAAATAAATGAAGCTTTAAACAACTAAATAAGAAGACTTAGAAAAGTAGAAATCTTGAAGTCTTAATTAATGAATATTTATCTAAATAAAATAACTCTTTATGTTATGAATTATTTCATAACATGTTTATTGATGAAAATCCTTATTACCCATGTTGGTCATTTAATCAGTTATAAAGGTAAAGTTAAGAACTAAAGAAGTTTATCTTTTAAGATAGACCTATTTGTTACTAGTAGATCCATTAATGCCAGCAAGCATCCATAGCCTCAACGTGGTTACCATTTAACCAAATACATATGAGTACCCCATCCACTTTAAAGTTTTTCTTAAAATCCATTGTCCTAGCTTAGTAACTAGATTGTGACAATGGCATTCACAGGTTATAAATATATTGAACAAGTCGGCTCGTGATGAGACTTCTTATCTTTTGGTTAAATAATCGTAATGCATTATCCTGGTTTCATGGCCAGTGTTGATAATGTAAGTATCACTATTTTCCCATGATCATGGTAAGTCAACTCATGATGAGACCTCTTGTCTTTCAAGATTTATATTTTTGAATTAAACTAAAAAAAAAGTTAAAAATTAGTGGATGGAAAGGCATATTATCTCCTTAATAGTAATGGATGACAATTGAAGTCAAAAGATGCTAAAACTTCAAAATAGCCTTTACGCTTTAAAGAAAACATGTTCATGACCAATCATAGGATAACCAGACTTTATAAAGTTTTCAAATAATGTAGCATTCACAATTTAAAGGATATAAATATTTCAGAGTTAAAATGAAAACTAAACTTCAAAGTTATAAGGAGTCTTTCTAATATGTCTTCTCTAATCATCTAAATTTCATGTAGATGATGAGAGACCTTTAATGTGAATACAACAATGTATTACCTAACATAAATGGGACTAAAAACATCGATATATATAAGTGGTTATTTACATATTTATAGAAGGATAGGTATCCTTAAGATAAATATTTTTTCAAAACTAGCCCATTAATAGGAAGAGCATCCCTCCTTCCCTGTAGATCTTGGAGGATAAATGTTGATGAGCCTAGTTTTTCAACGATCTGAAATGGGCCCAGCCATAACCTTTGAAACTTAGTGTGTTTACCCTTTTCTTCATGTGCTTTGTCCCATTTCAGAACTAGATCTCCAATTTCAAAAGTTTTATTGTTGACTGAACTTGTATCAAAAGAAGATTTAACCAATTGTTGATGATGAGTATGAACTTGTTTTGCTTTATCCCTTTCTTCCTCTAACTTAAAAATCTAGGACATTCTTAATT
The DNA here is from genome assembly GCA_000404065.3 of Pinus taeda. Classification (NCBI taxonomy): domain Eukaryota; kingdom Viridiplantae; phylum Streptophyta; class Pinopsida; order Pinales; family Pinaceae; genus Pinus; species Pinus taeda. The sequence continues at coordinate 116,484 of APFE030641575.1, read as the reverse complement.
ATAAAGCAGAGGAAGGTTTTTCTTCATCAGGTTGTATTACGGCTAGTGATGGAATAGCTAGATTAGGATCTAGAATAACTTATTTTCCATACACTAGTTGAAAACGAAAAATGCCTATAGAGACCTTATGAGTAATTCTATCAACCCATAAACAAAAAATTAGAGCTTTGCACCAATTTCTTTGATCTTGATCAATTGTTCTTTTGATTATCCTGATGAGATTTTTATTAGTAGATTCTGCTAAGTCGTTTCCTTCCAGGTAATAATTTGTAGAATACTTAAGTTTAAAATCTCTTCTAAGAGAAAATTCAATAAAGGAATTTCCTGAGAAATAAGATGCAATATCAAAAACAAGGGCATGAGGAAGACTAAACCTGGTAACGATGAATTGATCAATAAATTCGATAATATTCTCAGAATTGGCCACCTTGAGGGGTATTACTTCCAACCATTTGGTAAAATAGTTTGTAGGAGTCAAGATGTATTTATGTGGCTTGGAAGAGTTAGGAACAATCTCGCCTATTATGTCTAGTCCCCATTGTTCAAAAGGTTGTTCAATGTTAATTGGCTGCAACGGTAAAGCTGATGTTTCTATCTTCTTGAAGCAGTCTGGAAAACTTGACATTTCTTAACATAGGCATAAGTGTCCTTGAATAAAGTCGGAAAATATTATCCATCATGCATAATTTTATGAGCAATGGTGTCTCTACCATAGTGTCCACCTGATGGTCCATTATGTAGTTCCTGCAAAACATTTTCAGCTTCAGACTTCTCTAAACATATCAGCAAAACAGAATCGTAATTTCTTCTAAATAAGACATCATTGACAAGTTGATATTGATTAGCTTTGATTCTAAGAGTTCTTTTCTTCTTGTAATTGAGTTCTAATAGAGCCATAACCATTTTTCAAGTTTAAAAATAAATAATAATAATAATAATAATAATAATAATAATAATTAAATAAAATTAAAAATTTAAAAATTTAAAAAAAAATTAAAAAATTAAAAATTAAAAATTAAAAAATTAAAATAAATAAAAATAAAAATAAATAAATAAAAATAAAAATAAAATAAAAATGAAAATAAAATAAAATAAAAAATACCAGTTTATCGAGATTCAATATCGATGGGACATACCTCTGTGATGTGGTTATTACCTGAATATTCATTAGTTGGGTTATCATTAGTTCTAGTAATCAACCTACAAAAACCTTGACCTTAGACAATTTTAGTTAGTTTAATATCTAGGTCATATTCCTGTAGGGTAGTAACCCAATTGGCTCATTTCTCTCTTATTTCTTTATGGGTAAGTAATTTTCTAACAATAGTGAAAGGAACAATTAATTTAGTGTGTGTCTTCAAGAGGAAAGGCCTGAAATGCTTTATGGAATTAAAGGTTGTGAAGGCTTGCTTCTCAACCTCTGAATAATTGATCTCGGCTCCCTGTAGATTGGAACTAAAGAATGAGATCGGTGCTTCAATTTGTTGTTCATTAGGTTGAAAGAGGACTGTTGTATAAGATTGTTGGGAAGAAAAAGTGTAAAGAACAAAATTCTTGGTAAAATCTGGGGTTGATAACGAAGGGGCATAAACGATTGCATGTTTTATTAACTCAAATTCTTTTCTTTCGATCAGTCCCCATTTGAAAATTGACTTCTTCTTTATCACGGTATGCAAAGGAAGTACAATTTAAGAGAAATCTAGAGCAAATCTTTTAACAAAATTAATTTGTCCAAGGATTGCATGGATTTTTTGTTGTGTGGTAAGGGGATTTCAGATATCACCTTAATTCTAACTGGTTCGATGTAGATTCCTTCTTTAGACACTATAAAGCCTAGATTTTTTCCTTCATCAAGAAAAAAAAAAAAGTGACTTTTTAGGATTTAGAGAGATTCTAAACTTTCTACGTCTCCCAAAGGTCCATTTTAAATCATGTAAATGATTACCTCTTTGTTTGGAATAAATTGTCATGTCATCTAGATACACTACAACTATCTTATTGATCAAAAATTTGTAAGAAATATCCATAGCTCTTTGGAAAGTAACCCCAGCATTAATCTGAAAGGCATTTTTTGATAAGCTTAAGTCTCCTACTTAGTCCTGAATGTGGTTTTTAGTCTGTCTTTTGGATGTACAATAATTTGATTATAACCTGAAAATCCATCTAAAAAAGACATTAATTCATAACCAACAATAGATTGTAAAATTTAGTCCATTGAGGGTAAAGGAAAGTTATCATTTTCATAGGATTTGTTCAAATTTCTAAAATCTATACAAATACGAATATCCCCATTTTTCTTTCTAACCTGGCACAAGGTTTCAGACCCACTTGGAATGTCTGACTGGAAAAATAATTTTAGCTTTAGGAAGCTTATTAAGTTCAGTTTTAATCTGAGTTTCCAAGTTAGGATGGATTTTCCTAAGCTTCTCTTGGATTGGTTTGACATTTGAAAGCATAGGAATATTGTGTTTAACGATGGAAGTTTCATAGGTTTTCATCCCATCATAATTCCATGCAAATATATCCTTGTATCTCTACAACAAATGAATGAAACAATATCTTTCATCTAGTGAAATTCCAAGGCCTAAATTGATGTTTTGAGGTGTATGATCAGATCTTAATTTAACTAATTCAAATCTTTGAGTCAAATCTTCCAATTTAACTACAGGTTTAGCTAAAGAATTTTCCTTAGAAGATTTATTCAATTGTTTGTCATGTTCATCTTCGTTGATAATTTGATCAGAGTAAGACCCTTCAGATGTAAAAAAAAAACTCAAGATGTCATTATCATCATTAAATACTCACCAAGTAGTAATATTGTTTGGAATGGAGGGGCAAAAAAACAATTCAATATAAAATCTATCTGGATTGAAATCTTTGGATGCAATGAGTTTGGAAGCAACATTTTCTAGGAGGTCAGAACTAGCATTTTGTATTCTTGGAATAGGAGTTATGTTTAATGCAATGAAATGATACGTGAGTTCTTGGATCAAGGATTGATAATGCTTAAGGTGACTAGAAACACAATGGATGTTGTTTCTAACTTTTTCTATAACAATTTCTAAGTCACCAAAAACTTTGCGATATTTCATATCAAGACTAATAGCTTTTTATAAGCCATGTACCAATGCTTTATATTCGGCAACATTATTAGTACAGTCAAACTCTAATTTGCAAGCTAGCATAGTTTTTTCTCCATGATGATTAATCAAAATGCAACCAGCTCATGCTCCTTCATTGGATTTTGATCCATCAAAATAAAGGGTCCAAAATGCAATGTCATGCTTATTTACAACATTAATACACCTAGAAGAATTTGTTTGGAAGAAATTTTCAATTTGAGATGAAACATAGTCAACTAGAGAAGGAGATTTTTGTGCTTGAAAATTGCCAAAGAAAGATTAAAGGAATAATTTCCAAGAATATTATTTGTAAAACTATTGATTCATTTTCTTCATCAAAAATAATTCGTTGAATGTTTCACATTTTTTTCCCTATCAACATGAATTTGATTGGGTTTTCCATTGTAAGGAAGCCACATGTGTGACCAATCAATTGCAAAGTAACCATGTAGTTTTTAAGACCAAGCTCTACTTAGAATAAGACCATAAAATTCAGGAATGTCCACGATTAATATATCTATTATTTGACAAACCTTTGAATTGGAAGCTTATATTATTAAAACAAAATTTATTTCTTCCAAAAATTTGACTTTTGTGTGATCTAATTGAACAATCTGAACATAAAATTTTTGTGGTGATATATTCAATTTAAGACATACCTCATAAGGCATGACATTTGATGATGCACCAGAATCTACTAGACAGTTATGAACATTTTTGTTAAAAATATCAAAAGTCAATAAGAATGGAGGAGTGTGGGAATTTGATCTATCTCCAATCAAAATGGTGTTTGATGAGTCAATCTTATTTGAAGAGACATTAGGAGGTTTTCTTGTCCTTTTTGAGGTTTTTGTAATGACAGCAGTAGGTAATGGAGATATAGGAACTTCACTCAATTCTTTAAATAAAATTTCCTGTTGATATTTTAATTTACTAACCTCATAAAGAGAAATATTGGCTTTGACCTTTTTCATTTCCTCAACAATAGTATATTCCATAATGTTAGAAATTATCAGTATTATATGAAGAAGGAGATTTGGAAGTAGTTGGAAGAGAATCTGAAGAAGGGGTAGAAGACTTCTTAATTACACTTTTGTCCTTATTAGGGAGAGCAGTGGACTTATGCTTTTGATTTGTTGGAGATGAATCAGCAAGTCCCTTACTTCTAGTACTTAGTGGTAGAGCCTCTTCTTCTTCTTCATTTTCTGAAGTAGTTAGGATAAATCCCATAAACCATAAGCTTTTGCTAATTGTTCTTCTTAGGATTCTTTAGTAGATAAAGTTGATTCTTCCTCTTCATCATCTTGATCATATTTGGAATTTGATATAATGGCAAGTGGTTGTGCTTGTGATGGTTGAGTCCTTTTGAAAGGCCGAAAGGGCTTTTTAGAGGTTTCAGCTACTTGTTTTTTAATCTCTACCATTCCATTTTACATTGTTTTTAGAACCTTTTGTAATCCTTCTACGTCAAAAGGATTCTTGGGAGCTTTCTTCCTGAATTCATCCTTGAAAGTAATTTTTTTGGCTTTCTTTGTTTCATCATGTGCAATTTTCTTTTCAAGGTCGAGGATTCTCTTTTCTATAGATAGAGCTTCTTTCATGTTATCAAGCATAATTGTTTTGTTTTCTCTATCTACGAACACAGAAATATTTGAAGGAAGAACAAAGATATACCATTCAATTTGCACATCGATCCCTGGTCTAGAAGTGGTTGGGATCTTATTCAACAGTTTGTTGAATTTATAATTAAAATATTTGATTATTTTGTTTGAATTGGTCTTAAGATTTGATAAATCATTAATCAAAATGGCAGTTGTTCGATTATCACCAAATTTCAACAAAAATTTCACTTCGAACATATCCCAATTTGTTATTGATCCATAAGGAAGAGAAAAATACCAGGATCCTGCAAATCCTTCAAGTGTGTATGGAAAGAGACTAACAACACAATCTTCTTCAGTGACTTCATTCAGATTGATGGATAACATGAAAGTATGAAGATGTTCCTCTGCGAGGGAGGCCATCCTCAGGATTAAACTTAGGAAGCCACCTCTCTGGGTGTTTGAGAAGAGGGTATAATGGTGGAGCCATCTGTACTACCCTAGCGTTATGCCATGGTCTGTTGGTCATCCTGGGAGTACTTGGAGTGGAAGAAGTAGTAAAAGATGAAGGGGATGGCGATGTTTGAGCCATTGTGGAAGATGTTCCTGTAGTCCTACTGATTATAGCTGCACTAGAGAATTATGGTTGCGGAATCTGAATGGATAGGATGAAAGGTTGATTAGAAGAAGGCAAAGAAGTAGAGGAAATGGAAGGTATAAAATGAGGAGTAAAGGGGGAAGATAGTGATGTGATCTCACTAGTAGATGAATGAGTTTCTAGAGTAATTTTCTTTCTTCGATGAGTGATTAATGGTAATTCAAAAGGTTTAAATCCAAGTTTTTCACTCTGGGATCTAGTTAATTCACTAGAAGACTATAAGGATGAGGAGACACTTCCTTCAGATATATCGCTTTGGACAATTTTCTCTCTAGACATAGATATTCCTACCAATTTTTGGATCAAAGACTGAACTTCAGGGGATTCAGTTGGTATTTGAGAAGAAGTTTGGCCAACTAACTCTGGAAGTGTTCTAGGTGTTTTAATGTCTTTTTGAATAATTTCAGATCTTGGATTAGGAGATTTAGAATGTGACCTGGAAGTTGGTGGCGATGTGGAGGGAGAATGATGCTTAAAATGACCTTTTTCGTTGGAGAGTGAATGTTCTTTCCATTCATAATCTAAAGGCCCGCCTTCTAGTGCCAAAAATGTTGAAGGCTCAAATATCTCTGCCTCAACATCGGGGAAAACTACCCAGTCGAGAACTTACGGCAACTCCTTTTCTGTTTGGAATGGTGGCTCCAACTGGCATTATGGGATCAATTTCCCTTAATAAAATATATAAAAAGTGGATGTGAAATATATAAGTGTGTGATTGATTATGTAAGTGAAACTAAGAAACATAAATATAAAAACTTAAACTATTCTATCTCAAGAAAAATTTTTGTAGATATGTGACTTAAATATCTCACATTAAATATGACAATATAGATTATCAAATATTTTGTGAGGTTAAAACAGATAAAGATGACTAATCTAGTTAAATAGCTATCAAGATTAGTCGTTGAAATACATCACACATATCAGATATTCTTGTTCTTTCATATACTTAAGAGTTTTCAATTAAACACATCAGTAGTGATAAAGCTTAGTCAACAACAGAATATATGAAAAACACAAATACAATAACCATTCAAATGAAAAATAGAGTTCTGATATTTAGATAATAGTACCTGACAATCGTTAACTTAGCTCATAATTGAAATAGCAGTGGTTCCTCTTTCTATTAAGACCTCTTCAAGATACAGTAGTGCAAACAAGAAGCTTTCTCACAAAAATTATGAAATGTTTCCTTCATCACAATGAAGGGGATTTATAGTTTGTAATCTAAACATAAATCTCGAAAAGTAACATAGAATGTTGAAGTTGTTTTTAAAAAACCATACTAAATTTAAAGAAAAACATAATACTCATTTTGCAGTTGCAACAACTTGACTCTCCACTCGTTTCCCCACTCTTGCATATATCTATCATTGGATTTAATTCAAGTGGATGATGGAGTCGTGGACACCTCTATGCAATCAATAACACATTGTTCAGTGTTAAAAGTAAATGAGTGATTATGATGGAGAGGCATCTTAGAATCAACGATTGATTATGCAGTTTGATTAGGAAATGCCAATGGAATTCCAAGTCATTTTTTCCATACTTTTGTTACCAATTTTTACATCTGGAAAAAATTTGAGGATTTCTTTAGCCGAAGGATTGATTTGCTACCCACGTGTTGGCCTTTTTCAATATTTGTTACAACAATCCCTTCAATTTAGAACTGTTTTCTAGCACATGGCAGAAAGTCTTTAGAAATCATGGCTCAAATTGTTACTTTCTCCTTATCTACCTTAGGTTTATCCATGTTACAATAAAACAAAGCTTTTATTAAACTTGTACGCAAACCGAATTGAAACTTAACATAATAAAAATCCACACGAAACCAATGACAATAGACTTATCATTAATTATAACAGCGGCCCCTGGAGGTGAAAAGTGGTGATAATTGTATGGTATCGAAAAAAGGTTTATCGAAATTTTGAAATGAGCCAACATGAAAAACTTGCGATATGGATAGCTCTGATATGAGGTGGATGCAAAATCGTAACTAAACCCGTTGTAACAAATATATTGCATCCACTCTCAATTGGAGGCTTGAAATTGTCGCACATAACTAAAGTTGAAATATTGTTGATGTGGTATGGAATTAGATCACTATAATAAAACATATCCGGTCAATAATATTGGTGATTTTATGTGTGTTTCATTATGAAAGTTCCAATCAACAGATGCAATCTTGTATTAAATGGAACTTATAAATAAATCAGGTCCAGATATTGGAGCTTTGTTTCGACAATGTGATATAGGAGGACTTCTTCAAAAGTTCTGATTGAGCAGACACAATCTTAGGTTGAATCAAATATTATAAACATATCGAGTCCGCAATATGGGCGATTTTAAGATGTGCGTAATATCAAAAATTCTGATTTAGAGGATGCGATATTACATTGAATTCCTTTTGATAACTATATCAATTCTAGATATTGGAGTGAATAGCATGTTGGAGATTGAAGATGGATGACTATCTCATATCGGAGGATGAGTGGAAATGATTATCAGAAGTTAGAAGTCGGAGCTTTGGCAATATCGAAGATCGGAAATCGGGGTTTTGAAGGTCATCAACATGAGCATTGTTTTAAAATTGTTGATATTGAATCCCCAATATCTTACGTGGCAATCATGTGGGGTCGATTTTTATATTAGCTTTACAATGGAGCACATATAGGCTTAAACCCTTCGAAAACTCAATAAAAGGATGTTCTAATAGCGATATTATTTAAAGGAAATGTTACTATATTCGAAATACTCAGATAAAGTTTTCTCAATTATGGAATTTTAAGCAAAGGCTGATGTTTGTGAATATATATTATGGACTTAAGCTCCGATAAAGTTTCTTCTAAAGGAGAATTATGATTCCGATAAGGAGGAATTTATGATTTTAGTCAAATTTTTGGATGGATGAGATAAATATTATCTTTATTATTGTAACTTTTAATATTTAATCCTAACTTAAAATGGGTCCCCCATATTTTATTAGTTCTACTATTAACCTTATGGGGGGTTGTTGAGTAATACAACAAGTAGCTACAAACCCTCCAAAATTTTTGCTTACACTCACATTGTAGAGCCTTCCTTGGTTTTTCCTTCATGGTTGCAAAAACTCGAGGTCATTCCATGAGCTCCTTTGGAGTCGTTTCACCCCTCTTGCATGTTTGACCAAATGTTGTCTTTTGGCATGTTGATTTCTTTATCATGCTTGTGGTCCTTTTCTGGTGATTTCGAAGGTTTCACTTTGTGTGTTTGAGTTGTCCTATCTATTTAAACATCGATCTCACTCATACACAAAGTTTTAAGAATTGTCACACAAGTGTTGTCACAGTCATCCTATGGCCTATCTCAAGTGTCCCTCTTGTCACTTTTAGCTCTAAATAGTTTCACAAAGGGTAATGCTTTGTCTTGTTATCACAGTGGTCGATTTTGTCATGTCATTGAAGTATGCTAAGTGTGTGATCACACTGTCAAGTCCTCACAAATTCACTTGCCTCCCACACTTAGCCAATTTTCCTGAAAATCCTTCCAACCGAACAACCCCCTTTCACTGAACCCCATCTGAGCTACAGTGTGCAGTCTCAGCCCTCAATGATGTTGCTCTATTCTCTAGAAATACGTATTGTGCAAAGACTGTCCCCCGGGATAGTTGTACTATGCAATCCTAGAGATGAGCAACTTTCCTTCCTTCCCAGAATTGCGCAGAAGTTGCCTCCAACTTGACCTGAACTATGGATTTCACAAGATTAGTCATCAAGCCTCCTCCCTGCCTGCTGGAACCCCACAATGTGCAGATACTTGAGCCTACTTTTCCTCCCAGAACTGCAGAGGTGTCCTCCCAGTGTCCTCCCTCAATCGAGACTCACTGATCCCAGGAACTATGCAAATATATGCTCTATGGTCTCTCTGCTTCCTAGCCTTGCCTTCCCTCATAAAATTGTGCATAGGTGTCCCCAGGGCCTCATCTTTCAGATGCCATTGATGATCTGAACTGTGCAATCCTACCTCTGAGTGGCCTATGTGCAATTTTTCCTAGAAATGAAGACTATGCTCTAGAGTTCCTCTGTCAATCCTGATCTGCGCTTTGTGCAGTCTCAATGACCAACCTCCTTCCCCGTCACCTGGAACTATGCAATGTGCAGTTACTGGGCCCTCTTCCCAACCTGTCACCTATCATGGGCCTGGTCCATGGAAAATAATCCATCGTCCTAGACTAGGAGGTTTTGGATTTGATGTCATCTCGTACACTAATAGATCATGGTGAGATGAAAAATGAGATGAAGAATTAGAGAACATGCTAGAAGACTTACTTGCAACTAGATGGATGAAATAAGATCATCAATAACAAGTAGAGGGAATACATGCATGCAACCACTTTTCAAGACCAAATATCATTGAAGACCCCGCAACATCAAGCCATGTGGAGGAGAAGAGAAAGCCCATCCAAGAACACATGCATCACTCAGCAACAACTGTAGCTTGAAATTTCCACCGCAGCCAGCCAGTCCATGTCTACAGTGTCATGTCAATTTTTGTCATGAGTTTTCAAATCCATATCACTACTTTGGGTCATATCTATTGTAAATTGAATGTAATGTAAAGTGAAAGTCCAATGGACACAAATGAAGATGAAGAGTCATGTCAGTTGAAAATTCATAGGAAGTTGAATGGTTATGGGGGTAGTCCAATAGTCACAATGGTCAAGTGTCACCCTTGGTTATATATACTGCCCTCATTGTATGAGCAAGGACTTTTCACCTTGGCTCCTCCCACAAAGCCTTGAGAGTTTTTACTCAATTCTTTGAAGAGTGAGGAGTGGCTCCAATGTCCCACTATTTGGGCTAGTGATGTATGATGTAAATATGTGTCTTGGAAATTTTGCTTAATACAGAAGCATGTTAAGGCCAACATGTTTTCATGCATGTTTTGTAGATTTTTGTAAGACTATCCTTTCAACATTTGTAATTCATGTTTGTTTCACATGTACTAAGATAGTTGAACTATTTTGGTTGTTTGAGTACTCACCTTGTTGGGAATGTGTTGTATTGGTTATTATTGTTGTCCCATCCTTGTGGACTACTCTGCAGGATAATAAACATACATTCCTTACTAGTTATAATGACTCTCATATCCATTGTGGACTACTCTGCTAGATGGTGGATGGGTATTCCCTTGTACTTTGATTTTAATGACTATCGCATCCACTGGATGGTCGACATACCCTTTTTGGTTTGCGTGTGTCACTTCTTGGGTGGTACTATTATCTCTCACTTACAGGCCCATTTTACTCTCCCCCACTAGAGTAAGAGAATCTAGACACAGTTATGTTACACACTCACCATGCATACTCACCTCATTTTTTGAAGATACCATCATAACACTCTCATGTGTTGATCAGCAAGAGCTAAGGAAAATCTCTAAGTAAATGGAAATCGGGCCATCGTACCAGATGGGACTTCTACACCAAATGTGTGAGGTCTAATTAGGACTTCATACTGGGGAGATCCCATGAATGTTTGTGGATCAAGCACCATCAAGAGGCCCCTATGTTCAAATATGCATTCATGACCTGTAGATTTCATGTTCACTATATGTTTGACAAAATGATTATCACGGTTAGGCTTGGTTAGGTCAAGTTCTTGACTAATTTTTGTATGAATGGAATGTTATATATCATTCTATAAAGTCTCATTAAGTTCTCGGTAGTGGTCTGGAGATAAGCCCTGAAAAGGTGGCATTAATTCCAAGGTTGAAGGCTCAAACCTGAGAAATTGGGACTGCAGTCGCTACCTTGCAGGCTTATGCATGCGACTGGAGACCTTATTATGCATGTGAATGGGGGTGTAGATCACTCAAAAGGAAACTTAACTCAAGGTTTTGGGCACCTAGAGTCGTTGTTTAGCTCCTGGGGGTCTTGTAGCTCCAAAGGGAGGTTAGTAAAGTTTCAGTTTGTCAACTTCACTTCCTTAATGAAGCTAGGATGTTGGGTCATGACATAGTAGCCCTCAGCTGATGTTTACCTTGATAGGCCAACTAATGTGGGTAAATGTGGGAGGGATGGTTTCAGATTGGTATCAGAGCCCTCAGGTTCAAATACTTGGACTAGATGGGTAAAATGTGTTTTTCATGCATGCAGGCTAGTTGTCTATGTGATTGTTATGCATGCATTGTAATGGTCATTGTATGCATTTTGTGTCATCATGATGTTTTTGGTATGTTATGAGGTTTATATGTTGGTTGAGATAGAGTAGGAGATTGTTAGGTCCCTATACTACTAGTGTAGGCCCTTATTGTTATTAGTGAAACCCCCTTATTGTTTTGTTGTGCCCATGTAGTCCCCATATTGTTATTATTGTACCCCATAGAAGCCCACTATTGTTATTTTTGTGCCCTTATAATACTATTGCTATGTCATCTCTGGTTATATTTTGACCCCATAGACTCCTATATATAGAAAGGAGGTCTTTTCATTTGTATCATCCAAGGATTGTTCATTTTTGTAATGTAAAGGAGATTTCCCCCTCGAAGAGATTGATTTTGAAGTCGTTGATCTATCTTTTCTTCTGTTTTGTAAGTTAGTTGCATAACATTTGGTATCAAAGATTTGGATTATAGGGTTTTGCTTCTCCAAATAGATCTTGTCTCACTATATTTTTGGAGATATGATCAAAGGAAGTTAGGGTTTTTGCAGGCTCCTGAATTACATCCCAAATAGGTGACCTTGGGAAAATCATCATAAATTTCTCTCTGAGCATCAGATTGAAATTTCGTAAGAAATTATAGAAATAGGACGAACTGTAGTTTTATTTGTATCATTTTCAGGTCTGAAGATCGAAATAGTGACATGTGGCAGGTTGTACAATTACACTCTACTGAACCAGTCTATAATCAAGTCACCATGGGAGATTTGGCATAAGCGAAAAATGGTGTGGAGTATTGTTTTAAAATTTGCATAAGTATGGTTTGAAAAATTAGTTTGAAGTGATTCAAAGGGAATTGTGAAGCATAATTATCATTAATTAATGCCCTGAAGAAAGAAAATGGAAACTCCTAGTAAGCAACCTGAAAGATCTACATGAATCATGAAGAAGAGGAAGAAATGCAACATGATATATCAAGATTAAGAGACCAAGTACAACAAATTTCACTCTCACAAAAAGTAACAGAAACTAAGATGGATCGTTGAAAGAAAGGCATGCAAACTAAGATGGATGCCATGAAAGCTAATATGGAAGCTAAGATGGATGGTTTAGAAGCAAAATTGAAAGAGAACATTGAAGATTTGAAGAAAGACATGGAAGGTTTGAAAGGAGGTTTGGTGAAGTTCCTACACGAAATGGTTCCTAATGGTGAAAAGGTAGTAGAAGAAACTCATGATGAGAACAAAAGTAATGTTAATCATGATTTCATAGAATCTAATGTTGGATTGAAGACTCACCATGTTCCAAATATCGATATGAGAAAGTTTGATGGCAACAGATGGAGAAATATTTCGATCTCCTAATGTGAAAAACACACAAAAGGTATGCATTGCAACTTTATATTTGGAACCCAATCAGTTTGTATGGTATCAATGGATTTTCTCTCGTAAAAAAATTGTCACTTGGTCAATTTTTATGGAGGAAATGATAGCATATTACGAGGATACAAAAATCAACACCTTCTTTAGCCAATTGATAAATCTCAAACAAAGGGGTTCAATGTTCGAGCACACTGAGGAATTCCATAAATTGAATATAAGGGTAAAATATATTCCAGAGGAGCATATGATTGATGCATTCATAGGGACATTAAAGGATAACATCAAACATGAGGTTCACCTTTGGGAACCTGATTCATTGGAGAAGGCATTCAAGTTGGCAAGAAAAATTGAAAGAAAAATTATGGCAACAAGGAAGCCTACCACTCACAACTATGAAAATGTAAGTTTTGATGCCCCCTAGGCTTCCACAACCTACAAGTTTGACACCACAAAAATTAGAAGAAAAAGAACAAAACGGCTTTGTTATAGTTTTGATAGAAAATACACTAGAGGTCATAAATGTGCTGAGAAGAAACTATATTACATAGATTTTGAAGAGGAGGAAGAAAAGGAACAAGAAACATCAAAAGAAGAGGATATACACCAGGAACCAAACCTAGAGAAATTTGTAATACATTGGCAGGAATTACAACTCCTCAAACCCACAATATAGAAGGAGATATCAAGAAGAAAAAGGTAATAGTGTTGATTGGGTAGTACCCATAATTTTTTTCATTGTAAGATAGCCAAGGAATTGAATTGCTTCCTATATCCAACACCAGAGTGTCAAGTGATGGTTGCGAAATGGAGGAACCATAAATTGCTCTAGAAATTGTCATAACATAAAGTTATCCATGGGAGAATATGTATTGAATAGTTCAATGCTTTTTTTTCCAATGGGTGGTGCTGATGTTGTACTAGGAGTCTAATGGATACAACCCTTGGGTATGATAGATTTTAATTTTCAAGAGCTTTTCTTGAATTTTTTTTGGGAAGGAAAGGAAGTCGAATTAAGGGGTATCCTGGGGAAACTGAGAAATATAATAATCTCTAACAACATGACAAAGCTTCTAAAGAAAGAACAATGGGGCATAATTGCATAATTATGTTCACTAGAGGTTCCGACATCGAAATCATATATTTCTCTAGATCTCCAAAAAGTTTTGGAAAAAAATTCTAAGATATTTGAGACTCCCAAAGGCCTCCCACCTATCCGTGATCATGATCATGCTATTCATTTTATTCCAAGAAGTGTTCCTCCAAACATTAGGCCTTACAAATATCCATAGGCCCAAAAGAGTGAAATTGAATGTATGGTTGCAGAAATGCTAGAGGTTGGTATAATTCAACATAGTCAAAGTTCTTTCTCTTCTCCAGTAGTATTGGTGCACAAGAAGGTTGGATCATGGCACATGTGTTCAAATTATAGGGAGCTCAACAAGCTCACATTAAAGATAAATTTCCTATTCCTTTCATTTATGAATTATTGGATGAATTACATGGAGCTATTTACTTCACCCAATTGGATCTTCGCTCAAGATATCATTAAATCATAATGAAGACTGAAGACATTCTGAAGACAACATTTAGAACTCAACGGTCATTATGAATTTTTGGTGATGCCTTTTAGCCTTACCAATGCACCTTCTACATTTCAAGGTTTGATGAATTCCATTTTCAAACCCTTCCTTAGAAAATTTGTGTTAGTATTTTTTGATGATATACTGATCTACAACAAGTCTTGGAAGGATCATGTTCAACATGTTGACAGGGTGCTCAAACTATTGGAGGAGAAACAATTATATGCAAAAGCCTCCAAATGTTTCTTTGGAGTACAAGAGGTGGAATACATGTGTCATATTGTATCTCATGAAGGTGTTAAGGTAGACCCTAGCAAAATTAAAGCCATTAAGGAATGGAAATTCCCCACATCCATAAAGCATATGCGAGGATTTCTCAAGTTGACAAGGTATTATTGCAAGTTTGTTAAGAATAATGGGAGAATAACAGTACCTCTAACAACATTACTAAAGAAATATGCATTTTCTTGGACTCCATAAGCAACGAAGGCCTTTGAACATCTTAAAGAGGCAATGTGTCTAGCATCAGTCTTAGCTACACCAAATTTCACAAAAACCTTTATTGTGGAATGCGATGCCTTGGGAAATGGAATTGGTGTTGTTGTAATGCAAGAAGGAAGACCCATTGCTTTCTAAAGTTGTCCAATCAAAGGAAATTATTTACACAAAGTTATTTATGAGCAGGAAATGTTGTCAATACTACATGTACTTAAGAAATGGCATCCTTACCTAATGGGAAGGCACTTCAAGGTAAAAATGGATCATGATAGTCTTAAATACTTTTTAGAAAAAATATTATCTTTAGAAGAGGAGCAAAAATGGGTCACAAAGATGTTGGGTTATAACTTTGAAATCATCTACAAAAAAGGGAAGCGAAATGTGGTTGCAGATGCACTCTCAAGAAAGGATGAGGATGTGGAAGCATTGTTTTGTGCCATTTCTATTATCCAACCAGATTGGATAAACGAAGCAAGGGATGAATGGAAGAATGACGAAGAAGTGTGGGAACCCATTCAAAAGTTGCAGCAAGATCCTAGTACATCTGATACATTTAGCTGCAAAAAGGATTCATTATGGTACAAAGATCACTTATACCTCTGTAAGAATTCCCAACTCAAACAAAAAATTCTTCTGGAATTGCACACCTCTCCCTTAGGAGGGCATTCAAGGTTTATAAAAAATTACCACAAGGTTAAGAAGGAATTTTTTTGGGATGGCCTTAAATCTGATACTCAAAATTTTGTGGCAAAATGTTTGGTTTTCCAACAAAATAAAGTTGAGACAATTAAGACCCAGGGTCTATTACAACCTTTATCCATTCCAAGACAACGTTGGGAGGGGTTTCAATGGATTTTATCACAGGTTTACCCAAGTCTGAGGGAAAGAGTGTCATCATGGTGGTAGTCGACAGACTTACAAGTATGCACACTTTTGTGCATTATCACATCCATTGAAAGCCAGTACAGTTTCTACTGCATTTATGGAAACAATTCAAAAGCTACATGGAAACCCAAAGATTATTGTAAGTGACAGAGATCCCATTTTCACTGGAAATTTTTGGACAAATTATTTTCTTGTCTTGGTACTCTCAGTTAGCTCATAGCTCATCTTATCATCCTCAATCTGATGGGCAAACTGAGATAGTAAACAAATGTTTGGGAGGATATCTTCGTTGCTTTGTATTTGATAAACAGACACAATGGGTCAAATGGTTGCCTCTGGCTGAATGGTGGTATAACACTTCCTTCCATACAACGACAAAATGACCCCATTTATGGCACTTTATGGGTATCAGCCACCATCCATCACATCATATTTAAGAGAAAATTATAAGGTTCAAGCAATGGAACATCACATCGAACATCAACAACAAGTCCTCCAACTCTTAAAGGATAACCTCGTATTGGCACAGAATAGAATGAAACAACAGGCATATCAACATCGCAGCGAAATAATTTTTGATGTAGGTGATTGGGTATTCCTACAGCTACAACCATATAAGAAAATGTCCCTCAAGCAAGCTAAGAAGGATACTAAATTATCACCAAAATATTATGGTCCGTACAAGGTGTTGCAAAAGATTGGTACTATGGCATACAAATTAGAGCTTCTGGAAGCTTCTCGATTGCACCCAATTTTCAATGTTTCATGTTTAAATAAGGTTATAGGCGATAAGCTCCTAGTTCAAACAATATTGCCAGAACTTGACGAGGAAGGAAAAATTATATTGGAACCAGAAGCAGTCACAGAAACAAGAACTC
>APFE030641575.1:68945-99733 GCA_000404065.3 Pinus taeda | reverse complement strand
TCCTTTCAACATTTGTAATTCATGTTTGTTTCACATGTACTAAGATAGTTGAACTATTTTGGTTGTTTGAGTACTCACCTTGTTGGGAATGTGTTGTATTGGTTATTATTGTTGTCCCATCCTTGTGGACTACTCTGCAGGATAATAAACATACATTCCTTACTAGTTATAATGACTCTCATATCCATTGTGGACTACTCTGCTAGATGGTGGATGGGTATTCCCTTGTACTTTGATTTTAATGACTATCGCATCCACTGGATGGTCGACATACCCTTTTTGGTTTGCGTGTGTCACTTCTTGGGTGGTACTATTATCTCTCACTTACAGGCCCATTTTACTCTCCCCCACTAGAGTAAGAGAATCTAGACACAGTTATGTTACACACTCACCATGCATACTCACCTCATTTTTTGAAGATACCATCATAACACTCTCATGTGTTGATCAGCAAGAGCTAAGGAAAATCTCTAAGTAAATGGAAATCGGGCCATCGTACCAGATGGGACTTCTACACCAAATGTGTGAGGTCTAATTAGGACTTCATACTGGGGAGATCCCATGAATGTTTGTGGATCAAGCACCATCAAGAGGCCCCTATGTTCAAATATGCATTCATGACCTGTAGATTTCATGTTCACTATATGTTTGACAAAATGATTATCACGGTTAGGCTTGGTTAGGTCAAGTTCTTGACTAATTTTTGTATGAATGGAATGTTATATATCATTCTATAAAGTCTCATTAAGTTCTCGGTAGTGGTCTGGAGATAAGCCCTGAAAAGGTGGCATTAATTCCAAGGTTGAAGGCTCAAACCTGAGAAATTGGGACTGCAGTCGCTACCTTGCAGGCTTATGCATGCGACTGGAGACCTTATTATGCATGTGAATGGGGGTGTAGATCACTCAAAAGGAAACTTAACTCAAGGTTTTGGGCACCTAGAGTCGTTGTTTAGCTCCTGGGGGTCTTGTAGCTCCAAAGGGAGGTTAGTAAAGTTTCAGTTTGTCAACTTCACTTCCTTAATGAAGCTAGGATGTTGGGTCATGACATAGTAGCCCTCAGCTGATGTTTACCTTGATAGGCCAACTAATGTGGGTAAATGTGGGAGGGATGGTTTCAGATTGGTATCAGAGCCCTCAGGTTCAAATACTTGGACTAGATGGGTAAAATGTGTTTTTCATGCATGCAGGCTAGTTGTCTATGTGATTGTTATGCATGCATTGTAATGGTCATTGTATGCATTTTGTGTCATCATGATGTTTTTGGTATGTTATGAGGTTTATATGTTGGTTGAGATAGAGTAGGAGATTGTTAGGTCCCTATACTACTAGTGTAGGCCCTTATTGTTATTAGTGAAACCCCCTTATTGTTTTGTTGTGCCCATGTAGTCCCCATATTGTTATTATTGTACCCCATAGAAGCCCACTATTGTTATTTTTGTGCCCTTATAATACTATTGCTATGTCATCTCTGGTTATATTTTGACCCCATAGACTCCTATATATAGAAAGGAGGTCTTTTCATTTGTATCATCCAAGGATTGTTCATTTTTGTAATGTAAAGGAGATTTCCCCCTCGAAGAGATTGATTTTGAAGTCGTTGATCTATCTTTTCTTCTGTTTTGTAAGTTAGTTGCATAACATTTGGTATCAAAGATTTGGATTATAGGGTTTTGCTTCTCCAAATAGATCTTGTCTCACTATATTTTTGGAGATATGATCAAAGGAAGTTAGGGTTTTTGCAGGCTCCTGAATTACATCCCAAATAGGTGACCTTGGGAAAATCATCATAAATTTCTCTCTGAGCATCAGATTGAAATTTCGTAAGAAATTATAGAAATAGGACGAACTGTAGTTTTATTTGTATCATTTTCAGGTCTGAAGATCGAAATAGTGACATGTGGCAGGTTGTACAATTACACTCTACTGAACCAGTCTATAATCAAGTCACCATGGGAGATTTGGCATAAGCGAAAAATGGTGTGGAGTATTGTTTTAAAATTTGCATAAGTATGGTTTGAAAAATTAGTTTGAAGTGATTCAAAGGGAATTGTGAAGCATAATTATCATTAATTAATGCCCTGAAGAAAGAAAATGGAAACTCCTAGTAAGCAACCTGAAAGATCTACATGAATCATGAAGAAGAGGAAGAAATGCAACATGATATATCAAGATTAAGAGACCAAGTACAACAAATTTCACTCTCACAAAAAGTAACAGAAACTAAGATGGATCGTTGAAAGAAAGGCATGCAAACTAAGATGGATGCCATGAAAGCTAATATGGAAGCTAAGATGGATGGTTTAGAAGCAAAATTGAAAGAGAACATTGAAGATTTGAAGAAAGACATGGAAGGTTTGAAAGGAGGTTTGGTGAAGTTCCTACACGAAATGGTTCCTAATGGTGAAAAGGTAGTAGAAGAAACTCATGATGAGAACAAAAGTAATGTTAATCATGATTTCATAGAATCTAATGTTGGATTGAAGACTCACCATGTTCCAAATATCGATATGAGAAAGTTTGATGGCAACAGATGGAGAAATATTTCGATCTCCTAATGTGAAAAACACACAAAAGGTATGCATTGCAACTTTATATTTGGAACCCAATCAGTTTGTATGGTATCAATGGATTTTCTCTCGTAAAAAAATTGTCACTTGGTCAATTTTTATGGAGGAAATGATAGCATATTACGAGGATACAAAAATCAACACCTTCTTTAGCCAATTGATAAATCTCAAACAAAGGGGTTCAATGTTCGAGCACACTGAGGAATTCCATAAATTGAATATAAGGGTAAAATATATTCCAGAGGAGCATATGATTGATGCATTCATAGGGACATTAAAGGATAACATCAAACATGAGGTTCACCTTTGGGAACCTGATTCATTGGAGAAGGCATTCAAGTTGGCAAGAAAAATTGAAAGAAAAATTATGGCAACAAGGAAGCCTACCACTCACAACTATGAAAATGTAAGTTTTGATGCCCCCTAGGCTTCCACAACCTACAAGTTTGACACCACAAAAATTAGAAGAAAAAGAACAAAACGGCTTTGTTATAGTTTTGATAGAAAATACACTAGAGGTCATAAATGTGCTGAGAAGAAACTATATTACATAGATTTTGAAGAGGAGGAAGAAAAGGAACAAGAAACATCAAAAGAAGAGGATATACACCAGGAACCAAACCTAGAGAAATTTGTAATACATTGGCAGGAATTACAACTCCTCAAACCCACAATATAGAAGGAGATATCAAGAAGAAAAAGGTAATAGTGTTGATTGGGTAGTACCCATAATTTTTTTCATTGTAAGATAGCCAAGGAATTGAATTGCTTCCTATATCCAACACCAGAGTGTCAAGTGATGGTTGCGAAATGGAGGAACCATAAATTGCTCTAGAAATTGTCATAACATAAAGTTATCCATGGGAGAATATGTATTGAATAGTTCAATGCTTTTTTTTCCAATGGGTGGTGCTGATGTTGTACTAGGAGTCTAATGGATACAACCCTTGGGTATGATAGATTTTAATTTTCAAGAGCTTTTCTTGAATTTTTTTTGGGAAGGAAAGGAAGTCGAATTAAGGGGTATCCTGGGGAAACTGAGAAATATAATAATCTCTAACAACATGACAAAGCTTCTAAAGAAAGAACAATGGGGCATAATTGCATAATTATGTTCACTAGAGGTTCCGACATCGAAATCATATATTTCTCTAGATCTCCAAAAAGTTTTGGAAAAAAATTCTAAGATATTTGAGACTCCCAAAGGCCTCCCACCTATCCGTGATCATGATCATGCTATTCATTTTATTCCAAGAAGTGTTCCTCCAAACATTAGGCCTTACAAATATCCATAGGCCCAAAAGAGTGAAATTGAATGTATGGTTGCAGAAATGCTAGAGGTTGGTATAATTCAACATAGTCAAAGTTCTTTCTCTTCTCCAGTAGTATTGGTGCACAAGAAGGTTGGATCATGGCACATGTGTTCAAATTATAGGGAGCTCAACAAGCTCACATTAAAGATAAATTTCCTATTCCTTTCATTTATGAATTATTGGATGAATTACATGGAGCTATTTACTTCACCCAATTGGATCTTCGCTCAAGATATCATTAAATCATAATGAAGACTGAAGACATTCTGAAGACAACATTTAGAACTCAACGGTCATTATGAATTTTTGGTGATGCCTTTTAGCCTTACCAATGCACCTTCTACATTTCAAGGTTTGATGAATTCCATTTTCAAACCCTTCCTTAGAAAATTTGTGTTAGTATTTTTTGATGATATACTGATCTATAGTAAGTCTTGGAAGGATCATGTTCAACATGTTGACAGGGTGCTCAAACTATTGGAGGAGAAACAATTATATGCAAAAGCCTCCAAATGTTTCTTTGGAGTACAAGAGGTGGAATACATGTGTCATATTGTATCTCATGAAGGTGTTAAGGTAGACCCTAGCAAAATTAAAGCCATTAAGGAATGGAAATTCCCCACATCCATAAAGCATATGCGAGGATTTCTCAAGTTGACAAGGTATTATTGCAAGTTTGTTAAGAATAATGGGAGAATAACAGTACCTCTAACAACATTACTAAAGAAATATGCATTTTCTTGGACTCCATAAGCAACGAAGGCCTTTGAACATCTTAAAGAGGCAATGTGTCTAGCATCAGTCTTAGCTACACCAAATTTCACAAAAACCTTTATTGTGGAATGCGATGCCTTGGGAAATGGAATTGGTGTTGTTGTAATGCAAGAAGGAAGACCCATTGCTTTCTAAAGTTGTCCAATCAAAGGAAATTATTTACACAAAGTTATTTATGAGCAGGAAATGTTGTCAATACTACATGTACTTAAGAAATGGCATCCTTACCTAATGGGAAGGCACTTCAAGGTAAAAATGGATCATGATAGTCTTAAATACTTTTTAGAAAAAATATTATCTTTAGAAGAGGAGCAAAAATGGGTCACAAAGATGTTGGGTTATAACTTTGAAATCATCTACAAAAAAGGGAAGCGAAATGTGGTTGCAGATGCACTCTCAAGAAAGGATGAGGATGTGGAAGCATTGTTTGTGCCATTTCTATTATCCAACCAGATTGGATAAACGAAGCAAGGGATGAATGGAAGAATGACGAAGAAGTGTGGGAACCCATTCAAAAGTTGCAGCAAGATCCTAGTACATCTGATACATTTAGCTGCAAAAAGGATTCATTATGGTACAAAGATCACTTATACCTCTGTAAGAATTCCCAACTCAAACAAAAAATTCTTCTGGAATTGCACACCTCTCCCTTAGGAGGGCATTCAAGGTTTATAAAAAATTACCACAAGGTTAAGAAGGAATTTTTTTGGGATGGCCTTAAATCTGATACTCAAAATTTTGTGGCAAAATGTTTGGTTTTCCAACAAAATAAAGTTGAGACAATTAAGACCCAGGGTCTATTACAACCTTTATCCATTCCAAGACAACGTTGGGAGGAGGTTTCAATGGATTTTATCACATGTTTACCCAAGTCCAAAGGAAAGAGTGTCATCATGGTGGTAGTTGATAGACTTACCAAGTATGCACACTTTTGTGCATTATCTCATCCATTTAAAGCTAGTACAGTTGTTATTGTATTGTGGAAACAATTCAAAAACTACATGGAAACCCAAAGATTATTGTAAGCGTCAAAGATCCCATTTTCACTGGAAATTTTTGGATAGAATTATTTTCTTGTTTGGGTACTCAGTTAGCTCATATCTCATCTTATCATCCCCAATCTGATGGGAAAACTGAGATAGTGAAAAAATGTTTGGAAGGATATCTTCCTTGCTTTGTATCTGATAAACAGACACAATGGGTCAAGTGGTTGGCTCTCATTGAATGGTGGTATAACACTTCCTTAAATACCGCAGCAAAAATAACCCCATTTATGGCACTTTATGGACATCATCCACCGTCCATCACATCATATTTAAGAGAAAAATCTAAGGTTCAAGTAGTGGAAGATCACATCGAGCATCAACAACAAGTTCTCCAAGTCTTAAAGGATAACATCACTTTGGCGCAAAATAGAATGAAACAACATGCAGATCAATATTACAGCAAAAGAAGTTTTGATGTAGGTGACTAGGTATTTCTACAACTACAACCATACAAACAAATGTCCCTCAAGCAAGCTAAGAATGATAATAAATTATCACCAAAGTATTATGGTTTGTACAAGGTGTTACAAAAGATTGGTATTATGGCATACAAATTGGAGCTTCCTGCATCTTCACGAGTGCACCCAATTTTCCATGTTTCATGCTTAAAGAAGGTTATAGATGACAAGCTCCCATTTCAAACCATATTTCCAAAACTTGATAGGAAGGAAAAATCATATTGGAACCGAAAGAAGTCACAGAAACAAGAAATCGACAACTACGGAATCGATCAATTTTAGAGTATGTCATCAAGTGGAAGAAATTACCCGCTAAAGATTCCATATAAAGAAGCATCTAGAGCTACTCAAGCATTGAAGACAACAGTTTTTTGAAGGAGAGGGCATGTTAGGTCCCTATACTACTAGTGTATCCCCTTATTGTTATTAGTGCATCCCCCTTATTGTATTTTTGTGCCCATGTAGTCCCCATATTATTATTATTGTGCCCCATAGGAGCCCACTATTGTTATTGTTGTGCCCTTATAATATTATTGTTATGTCGGCCTTGATTATAATGTGACCCCTTAGACTCAAATATATAGAAAGGAGCTCTTGTATTTTGTATCATCCAAGAATTGTTCATTTTTTAATGTAAAGGAGGTTTCCCCCTCAAAGAGGCTGATTTTAAAGTCGTTGATCTATATTTTCTTCTATTTTGTGAGTTGGTTGCATAACAGAGATGTAAATCATCGTACCGATGTTGTGGCATTGGACCTCGGGGTAAGATCATATCATCATATAGGTTTGTATGTTGGGCATGCAGGTATGTTAGTTAATGGTTGTTACATACATTATGGTTATGTATATGCCTGTCATTCTATTTTTATTGTGGTTACATGCATGATAGATGTTAGTTGATTAGTGCAGTCATGTGCACATGTGTTGGATATTCATGCATGGTAGTTGATTTGTTATTATATGCATTGTGGTCGTACACATGATGATTATGGTAATTGCAGTTAAGATCTTGATGTTATATGTATCATGCTAATCTAGATGAGTCGATATAATTTTGATATTGTGTCGTACTAATCTAGAATGACTTGTACAGATGTGATAACCTCCCCTGAGATACATTGAGGTGTGAGCTTGATTATGTCGCCTATTTGGTTTATCCAACATGGTATGTAGGTTGCTTGAATGTTTGATTAGTTTCATGATATGAGAATGTGTCAATAAGATTTCATGAAGAATGATCTTGTTTTAAGATGATTGTACTAACATAATATGTGTTGAGACAGTTGATATGCACTTGAAAGCTAGTGGGTGCTAGTTGTAGTGTCATGATTAATGACTGAGTTGATTATGACATGGTTGTTAATCTTGGTAAAGGTTGATTTCAAATTAATAGACGTGATGTATTGATCTTTGGAATATGTGATTGAAACGTGTGAACAGTTGTAGGGCAACATGCTTGGTATTAGCATGACAAGGTAACAGTTGATTTGTTGATATAATTAATAGCTAAGTGATGTAATAACACATTATAAGACTCAATTGTAGCAATGTAAAAGGTAAAATAAAGGAATTGGGTGAGAATTCCTTTCGTTATGTTTGGCAACTGCAATTTCAAACGAAAGAGTGCTTTGCATAAGTATAGGTAGTCTTTTTAGCCTTGATTTTGTCTGACATTATGTGGATATGTGCTAGATTCATGAACATGTATTGGACAAGTACAACAGTTGGTTTCCAGTTATGGTAGAATTTTTCAAGGAATCAAAGTCCCTTGAGAGATTATACATGTACATGTTCAGTTATAGGTTAGTGTGTTGGGTACAACAAGGTAAAGTAACTACTATATTGTTAAATTTATTTATGCACTGACAGTTATGTGTTTATGGCAATATGATGTAGGGTATTGCATGGAAAAAGAGACTACCATGGAATCTTGGAGAAGGCTCGAGTTGAGCTTTCCTTGGAAGCACTCAGAACCCATGGGGATTGAGTCATAGTGGTTTTCTTTTGATGCTTTGTGATTTGTTTGCACTTGATTTGTAGTTTTGTTTAAGTCTGGTGCAATTCCATATCACTTGGTTTGTGATGTCATATTGTTATTGGTTTTTCGTGGATTTCTTCTTGTTTGTTTCTTTTTCTTGCCTTTTATGTTTTGAGGGTCTCGAGAATTGGTTGGGGAAAGAGGAAAGTTAATGGAGCTCAGGAAGAGTTGCATAACGCCCAATAGATAATGTAAGACCCAGATGGATCCTGGTGCATGAGTAAAGAGTAACTCAAGGAAAGAATATACATCCAATTGTATTGGTTGGGTCCATCGAGGTAAATGGACGGTGACAGAAAATCATGAGAAAGATAACAAGAAATGTAAAGTGAAAGGATTTGAGGCTTCAAACGCCTTGGATATGTTGGGAACTATTGTTCTCAATGTTGTAAATTTTGCACACGGATAAAGGGAGTTCTCTTAACCTTGACCTTATGATATCTGGTAATTATTTCATGGTCATGATTATGTTAATGTTTGTATATATATACATGTATGTATGTATGTCATTATATGACAGGGTCGTCCAGGATCATGATTAATTTATATATATATGGTGTTTTTTGATAGGGTCATTAGAGATCATGATTGTTTTATGCTAATGTTTATATGTATATATGTATGTATGTAAGTTGTTGTCTAACAAGGTTGTCAGGGATCATTCTTATTGAGGAATGATTTCTTATGCAGGTGAATGGAATGAAGAGGTTCTTGGGCTTATGAGGAATCGAGTGGGAAGAGTAGCCCTGACAAATTTGTGAGGTGAATATCATGTGGATATGAATTGATATTAAGTGCTTATCTATGCCCGTGTTTCTGCTATGGCGGGTAATAGTGGGAGATACATTAGCAGAATGAAAGCAGTGTGATCTACAACATGTTGGGACAAGCATGGATAGCAGAGAGTTGCTAGAAGCAAGGTTTCTTGGTATCAGATGGTGCAGTCTTTGAATGTGCAATATTGGTGTTGTGTACATGTTGTATATGCAGTGTTGTGTACATATGGTGTTGTGTGCATGTTGTATATGTGGTATTGTGTACATATGGTGCTATGTAAATGTTGTATATGTGATTTTGTATACATGTTGTATATGTGGTGTTGTGTACATATGGTATCGTGTGCATATTACACATGTAGTGTCGTGTGCATGTGGTATTGTATTACAGGTATTGTGTAGTCATTATATCATGACATGTGTATTCATTGTATTGTACAATGTATATGTATATGCTTTTTGTTGTACATTGAGTGTAGGTGTATGTGTGGTGTTGCACAGTGGGTGTAGGTGTATGTGTGGTTTTGTACACGGGTGTAGGTGTATGTGTTGTGTTGTACATCGTGTGTAGGTGTATGTGTTGTGTTGTACATTGTGTATGCATATGTGTTGTACAATGTGATGGGATAGGTAGGTATGGGACTATCTAGATGCCTTTATTGTTGTTATTGAGGGTTGAGGTGATTAAGTCTTGGGATGCCCTTGTTGCTGATATTGAGGGTTGAGGTGGTTTAGACTTTAGATACCCTTATTTTTGTTATTGAGGGTTGAGTTGGTTTAGTCTTTGGGTACCCTTGTTGTTGATGTTGAGGGTTGAGGCGGTTTTTCCTCTGGATTCCCTTGTTGTTGCTATTGAGGGTTGATACAGTTTAATCTTTGGATGCCCTTGTTGTTCATATTGAGGGAGGAGGTGGGTTAATCTCTAGATTCCCTTGTTTCTTTGAAGAGAAGAGAAGAGAAAGCATTACGTGTTTATCGGGTTTGGAGACCAATTTAGTGTGTGTACGGAAAGGGAAAAGAATAAAAGAAAAAGAAAAGAACCATTTGAAATATAAGTATCAGTATCTTATTTCAATTTTTAATTATACATGTGATCTATGATTTTGATTTATGAAGGTTGTGTATTGATCAAAACCAAATATGATATGTTTATGCAAGATTATTTGCTCAAAGAGCTACTTTTACTTGTTGTGACAGGAAGTAAATGGAATTGCAAGTGTACCTTATTGGTGGGCCACTAGTGAGGTATGATTTGAATTTATTTCAATTTATTTTGAATCTAATGCCAATTATGTCCTTGGTACAGGAAAGCATGGAAAACATCCCATTTGGGGTGGTTGAAATTGACTGCAATAATTAACAGTGGCAAAGGGAATTGGAATGGGTAGCAGTATCTTGGTAAATAACTATAGGAGCAAGGCCATTATGAGACACTGGTACCCAATAGTGTCCTTTGATTTCCATGAGCATGTCATGACCGGTATGATGGTTTTGAGACAGGGATATGCCTTGGTTTTTAGAACTACCGATGCAAGGAAATCTTGTCAAGGGATGGATCTCCCAAAAAAGGGATGTTGAGGAACTTGGAAGGTGAGTGACTGCATTGAATGGGTGTTGGGTGTGGAGCCCAATTATCTTCTGTATTCAAAGGTATCACCACATTGGACCCCAGTTCGTAATGGGGCGGCAACGCTGCCCGTAAAATATTTGTTGTAGGGGGGCTCCAAGTGGGGCGGTTGCGACCTTTTGGGAGCCCCCCCTGGTGGGGGATTGGGGGAAGCACCCCCAAAGCTAAGAATAGATGTAAAATTGCCTTTTAAAATTTTGTAATTTCGTAGTCAATCTGGACCATTCATTAGGCGAAGATCTAATGGTAGAAGTTATGTTTAATTTAGGGTTTTTTCCCTAGAAGGCAACTCCTCACTATATATGAGGGAATTGTATTATGTCTAAGTATATTTGTACTTTGAGTGAGGAAGAGAGAGGAGATTAAGAACGAAGAGGGAATTACAGCGGATATGTTGTAGGTTGTATCTCTTCAATTTGCTGGATAATATAAAAGGAAGGATTGGCTGTTTCTCCATGGATGTAGCCCAAACTAGGTGAACCACGTATATCTGTGTCTCTCTTGTTTTATGTGTTTTCTGTGTTCACATTTCTACAACATTTTATGTCTTCCATTGCTCTATAATATATGATTTTCTAACAAGGGGGTGACCGATTACCTGAGGGATTATGTAGTAGTGAAGGAAAGGTTGGGGAATGGATTTGTTTTAGTCATTGGCATTTCCAAATGGAAACATAAGCAAATTGGGAGTGTGCCCTAGAACAATGAGTCGGTAAGTATTCACTGAGGGAACAGGTAGCGCAAGGATCGTAACGCTCGACATTGGATGTAGGTTTGAATTTGGCAGTGGATTTTGGAATTCTTGAGAAGGAGGTGAATTGTGGTATTACTTTCAGGGTGTAGGTGTGAGCCTATGGATTCCCTTGTTACTAATGCATGCATCATATCCTTTTTTTTTGGTTAGAGAAAATGTTCATATGTAATATTTGTTTATTATTATAAATAATGTATCGAATTGGATTTATAAAGCTCCAGAGATAGTATGATTATTTGCTTGTAGAAGAAAATGTGGATAAGTATATGTGGTTGTTATTGCAAATATCATAATGAGTTGTCTTATAAATCTCTAATAAATGGTATGTTGTCATGTTTTCAGTAAGATTTCGTTGTAAATACTGCAATGAGTTGTGTTATAAAGATCCATGGGAAGTATGTTTTGTTTTTAGTGGTTTTATGGTCATAGGTGTCATAGACCACTGAGGACAGTGTTCCCCTAAGGGGGAGGGGTCTATAATAGCCCAAGGTTAAAATCTCATGTAATAAAGTTAATAAAAGCAAAATAAGACCAAGTTCATGGGACACATATTCCAAGTTTAATGTTGGGGAAAACATCCTAGTGGGTGTTCATTGCAGTTGATCATGGCTAAGGAAATTGACAAAGTAATTTAAAAGGCAAAGAGGCATTAATTTATAAAAATAAATGGAAATAGGAGAAAAGGGATTTCAAAGGCCACAAGTTTGCATGAGAGGGAAATTGAAGGGAAAATATAGGAAAATGAAGAAAATAGAGGCATCAATGATAAAAAGGCTTATGAGGATCAGTTCACATGCGTTTGTTAGTTTTTTAGCCTAGAGCTCTCTCCATTGTCTCATTCCCTTACACACTTAGAGAATTCATGGAGCACTCTAGCATTGGAGAAAGGAAGACAAATGAAGGACAAGAAAGCAAAGGAAACCAAGGATCAAGAAAGGAAATATTGGATCAAGAGGCTACAGTTAGATTTCTTTGTAGGTATCAGGTTGCATCTGTGATCTCCTAGCAGAAGTGTGAATGCATGGCGCATGAAATTTGGTTCATTTGTTGTCAATGGCATGGGTTTTCCCTGGTTTGGAAGTGGTTTCAGCCTTGCGCTTTCAATTCTTGGATAGCCATGGTGTGATGGGATCCATTCTTGGTTGAGCTTTTTATTCTCAAAAGGTTTTGGATCTAGGTGAAGTGGTCTTAGGAAATCACAAGGGTTAGGGGTGGAGACGGTTTTATTCGGGA
This sequence comes from Pinus taeda, assembly GCA_000404065.3. Taxonomy (NCBI): domain Eukaryota; kingdom Viridiplantae; phylum Streptophyta; class Pinopsida; order Pinales; family Pinaceae; genus Pinus; species Pinus taeda. The sequence continues at coordinate 87,145 of APFE030641575.1, read as the reverse complement.
AGCCCTTAACAAGTGGGTGGAGACAGGAAAATTCCTCAAGGAATGGTGAAGGAATTCTTAGGCATCGAAGCTTGTTTTGGTTTTATGATCTCGGGACCAGTTTAGGTGAGATCACAGTAGCACAAGGGTGGAGGTGATTTAACCTCTAGATTCCCTTGGTTTTTTATGTTTTGGTTTATCCCATGTGATCCCACATTCATGCTTGGTGTTAGGGTCATTAGTTTCATCATCAAATTTATTTTCCATGTCCTTTAATTTTCAGTTTTTGAATAAGTTGAGTCTATGAACGCTGTTGCTTTCATCGTGTCAAAGGTCATTATCTGACATTGTTGAATTTATGTCATCAAGGATACACCAAAAGCAGGAAGGAGTCTCAAATTAATGGGAGTCATGGTCACGCATGTTTATATGTTTAAGTTGAAAGGGGTTATGTATTTGTTGTTCATTGATAAGAATTGTCCAAGTTGAGTTTTCGATGGTCATAAGGTGTGGCTACTAAAAATATTCCACATTTCTATCCCCTATTCTTATCTATCCCATTTTTCCCTTATTTCCCTTTCATTCACTCCCCTTCATATATAACTTACCTCCTACTCCCTTCTTATATATCATTCACCTAACATAACTTACACTATACACCTTTCTCACATACCATTTATCTATCAGTCCTACTATTTTACAACCCCCTCCCCCTTCATTCTAAACCTATTTCCCCCCCACAATATCACTACCATCACTCATAATATGACACATCTCTCATTACATACAACCCCTCCCCCATACGTAATATCTATCATATTCATCATATTTCAATGATTTCCCCATACTTTTTAACTCATGCCAAGTGAAGTGAGCACTAAAGTAGTCAATTCAAAGTGCCAAGTTGGTAGTGTAAATGACTGCGCTATAGGAGAAGGACAAGGCCAATTCAAAATCACCATGTCACCTGAATCTCATGCATTGTACATGTTTTAGCTTTTTCTAGCTCCTGTATCACAAGTGCTTCACAAGATATAAAAACTTCCTAGAGACAACCACTGGGTTGATTGTAGATCAGTGCCTAGGACATCTTAGATAGAGGAGTGATTTGGAAGATTATCAATGGGTCTTTTTGTTGCACTCCAATTGTCACGTAGTTTGAAAAGATAATAAAAGGGGCTTGGTTCAATAGGCCTTCATCAAGGTAAACTCAATCCAGTACATGGATCCAGAATCTCTGGGGGTAAATCAGGCCAACCTCAAAGAGAAATGTCTAGTTCTGGTGGCCGACACACAACAACAAGAAGTTTTAATATTGGCGTTGTAGTAATATGAAGAGGAGGAAAGAAAGGAAGGAATTTTGTTCCTAGGGCTAGTTACTATTCAGAATCCTAAGAAACAATGTTTCGACATAAATATGGAAGAGGGAGGAGATGTAAAAGCAAAAAGAGTGGAGCGCAAATTAAGGTTTCATGTCATATACCTCATGGATACATTTATGACCAAATAACATAAGTAAATTTGTGCTCATACAGGTACTGCAGGTTATAGAATAACACAAGTAAATTTTTCTTATACATAGGTATTGTTCACTATTTAGTAGCCTAGGTACATGCATGAATCAGAGAGAAACCAACAGCTTCATTTACACCATTTCAGAGGAAGGAAAACATATATGAAATAAGATTTACAAAGGGGAAAACATACTGCGTGTTGCCATGATTGGAACCACCAAAGAGTTTCATTAATCTTCAAAACGAGTCCCATCCACTAGTCCATTTTACCTTCAGAAATCTATAGATCAAGTCCCTCATGAACAAGCTTCATAGAACCAGAGTGGAACTACAGAATTTGGACCCCTCGTGTGCAGAATTATGGAACCCCTTTTAAGTGTTTCTTCCTTTATTTTATAAGGAGAGGGAGAGATTTGTAAAACAGTCACAAAATATGTGGGCCTGAGTTCCAGTTCTCTTAACGTACGATAGCTATGTTGCCCAAATGATTTTAGAGGATTTGATTCCTTTCTTGAATTATAAGGAAATATAGAATAAACAAAAATAAGGAAAGTTGGATGATGGCGAGGAAAATATCTCCCTGCCATCCCTATTATGGCCTTTGCTTAGGCCATGTCTCTGCCTCCATGTGCCTCTCTTGTTGTTCCGTCGATTCCCGTCACTTTCACATTAACTACCTAACTTCCCCCACTCTATGGAGCTGGAAGAGATTAACTATGGTTTCATGTCATGAAGCGGAAGTGGAGATCAGCCTAGAAGTCCTTCATCATTTGACTGAGTGGAGCTCCATGCCTTTATTCAATGCCTCAACTATCGACCCAATATGCCTTTAAAGCTCTATATTCCATTATTGGGACCTTTACTCTTAGAGACGTTATAAAACAACGATTAATGGTGGTTCTAGGCCCCTTCTATCTTAGCCCTGGGGGCTTAGGTGAAACTATATGATAGGAGCCTGGGGCGGGGCCCAATTCTTTGGAATACTGCATTATAATTGGCCCCAATGTATAATACGTGGGACCACAATACACATGCAACTAGGCCCCTTTAAAACATCACAACTCAGCGACTGGGGATTTCTAATCCCTGCCTTTGGTGCATCCCCCCAAAACTTGCAACTTGCGACATGGTCTGACCCACTTGGAAAGAGGATAAGGGAGGGCCAGTGCGAAGGTTTAAATACATATACATCTTTGATAAACTCTTTCTCCGTTTTATAAAACCTTTATCACTTCTCCGCTCCACCATCGATTTTGATATATAAAGCGCATATATTCATGCAACCCACTTTTTTCCACTTGTCCACCTACTTTGGGCCCACGATATCAGGTGTTTCCCTGATATGCATATCAGAAGAAACCCCAATATGATCCTCTATAAAATGCAGATTATCAACCGTGAATAAACCATTTATGATTTTCCTCAGCCCCACACCCTTGTTTCTTCGACTCTATATGTGATTGTGTGCCACCCCTGTATCGAATCATTCCTATCGAAGAATAGGCTAATCAAAGGACTTAACTATATGCAGTGATATTTCTCAACCTCTGATCATCGATCTACAAGATGACATCATCCTCTGCCACATGTTGCCTTGTGAGTGGTGACATGTGTCACCTTGTTTTGTCTCCTTTTGACCCTTGAAAATGACAAATTTTCATGCCACGTGTCCTCCATACTACCACATCATGATGACATCAAATGCCACATGGCTTTATCAGGACCAATAGTATTCTGCCACATGGCCCTCTAAAGGAGAGATAAAACGTCGGCATGCCCTTGGTTTTTTGTTGAAATCCTTTGTAAATCGTTTTCAGCCCTTTCTGGAATTTTAACACTAACAAGACATTTCCTAGTGATTTAACATTGAAAACTTTATTTGATATCGCACATCACATATCATAATTTCCAAATCAATGACATTTTTGAAAATGTCAATTGCCGATTGCCAATGTGCTTGGTTGTTAATCCTTCGATGTATTAGAGCTTTGATGTTTGCGCTTGCCAATATGTTGTCTTTCGTCGATATTCTATATTGCGAGAGTCTCTAATTGGGATTTGCGATATGCACCAGATCCCACCGATATTCCAGGTCACTAATCATTAATCGATGAAATGCTTCCATTGTACCATGTTTCTGAGACCTCTAATTGTGATCGTCAAGTTACCATATTGCTGGAACTTCCGATATGCCATACGCATGATTTTGTCGGTATGCAATTGCCGACTTCCCTGGATCTCCGATTGCGGGACCTCCAATATATTGGAGCTCTTACACTTAGGCATTTTCTCCTTGTTTTCTGGTTTTCAGAGGACAACTTCAATCTGCTCTAACTTTTGATTCCAGAGTCCTTTTGGGGAGTTCCATTTACTGTGGGAAATCTTATTCTGAGAACTATCAATCGGATAGGATCTAATTTATCTTTGAGTGCTTATGTGTCCTAGAAGATGACTACAAACCTATTTGTTCCTTTGTACTTTGGTCACCTAAAAAAAATAAAAATAAATAAATAATAAAATAATAAATACTAAATAAAATTACAGTGAGTGACAACATTGGCTCCAACTAGGGATAGTGCCTTGTTGGAAAGGTGTTGAGAACCTATAAACCAGTAGCCTTTATCATTGGGAATGGAGTCAAAAATTATAATTCACTTATACAACCAGAAAATATCCATAGAAATTTATTTACAAGGAGTCCTTTCCTCACCAAACTAAAATGTAGAAAAGTAAATTCTAACTGTTGAAAATAAATGCTCAGCTACTGAGCTTATTTATATACAACTCCTACTTATGTATTGCGAATCAATTCACCTAAGTGAGTTCATCCTTCCAATGGTACCAGGTCAGCATTTGGGTGTTGGACCTAATGCCTCCATGCTACTAAAATTTAAAGATCAAAACAAACATGCACCATGAGAAGTCTTCAAAAAAAAACCTGATACATGCTCCAGAAACAACCTCTATTGATTACCTAAGAATGTGGTCATGTAATCAGTTATAGGGTCATAGAACTGAAAAGAAAAATTTGTAGCTGCCTTATTTTCATGGAAATTCTACTGACCAATATCTTCTTGGGCAGGGCAGCCATAAATATTGTTCAACTCCACGACCTTAGATTTCTCAAGAAAAGATTATTGCTGATATTTTTCTACCCATTTGTCAACAGGCCAACCCTCTTAGAAACCTGCAATAGAACCTTCATTCTCTGAACTGTGAGAATCATGGATTGGAGAGTCTACTAAGAATTCTTGGCAGGAACCTTTCTGCAACAAGTGGTCACAGACACTGCTTGGTCCTTCAACTTTGGGCTCTTCTTGAAAAATTTGTTGTTGGGAGCCATCTCCCCACTTGTTGGTAAACAACTCCCTTTGACAATTTGTAACCACATCATCCTCCTATGAATAATATGAATCATAAATTGGAGGAGGTTCTTGAACTTGTTCTCTAGGTGAAGGATGTGCATCTTAAACTAGAGCCTCTTTATTATTAAACTCCTAGTGGGCCTCCTCTTCTTGTGTGGCTTCCCACAACTGACACTGTTGTGGTTTTACATCACTTGACTCTCCATCAGAGAGATATGCATCATAAGAAGGAGAACTGTCAACTTCAGTTGAATAAGATTTCTGAGAGCTTATTTGCAGCTCAACATGGTCTCCTTCCTCGCTTTCTTGATCACTGGGCGATGCTTCTTAATGTGAGTAGATATCTTCTTGGAATGGAGTCTCACAAACATCTTCAGTAGGGTCATTAACCTCAGGAATATTTTCATCATTAAAATATGCACAACAATCTTCAAATGGAGCATCTAATCGCCATAATATTTTGCAATAATGATTGAATTCCATATGAAAACTCCTTAAGAAAGATATGATGCCACGAGGTATTGTTCTGTACCAAATTATAAAATCGTCTTCTAAAGAGTACATGAACAATTTCATTTATGCATATTCAAAAATAATACCCTATTGTTCCATGCATTCATGAAAATCTTTATGGTGTTGGCCTAACCTTCTATCTGTGTTTCCACTGAATCTAGGCAAATAAGTATTCCATTATACATGAGCCAACCAATACCAGTGAACTCACGGCATCTCCCATCACTGTGACAAGATTTAAGCATGTGGGTTGTTTTGAGTTTTGTGAGAAAGTACAAGCAATCCAACATCATCGTGTGTTGACCATATTATTCATCACTAAACTCCATGACAACCAGGTAACCCTTGTTGGTGTCACCTTCACTACATCTCCTGCTATCATATCAACTACCTCTGAGATCCCAAATGTTGGTGAAAAATGGTTTAAACAAGGAGAATTAGATCATTTCTATTACGAGCCATATCTTAAACCAAGGTACAAGAATGAGAGAGAGGATTTTTTAAAGCAGAAACTTCTTGATAATAGATTTATTTATATAAATATTTTATTAAAAGATGAAATTACAGATGATGATTGTTTACAAATGGGGTTCCTGGCTTATATACCACCATGGACACCCTTTGGGGAAGGGCATGATCTTATGATCGTGCCCTTTCCTCTCGAAATAATGTTTTGTCCTCAAAGCATACGTAATGATGGATGTTGTTGAAAAAATGCTTCCTTCTCTCAAGAAGCTTCTTCTTTGGGTAAGTCCTTCCACTTGATCAGATATTCCCTAATAGTACGATATCGAAGCTTTCTTTCTCTAGTAGACAAAATACCTTCTGGTTCTAAAATGACTCTTCCCTCATCATCTAAGGATGGAAGCATTGTTTGCGCTATTTGATTGTTACCTAGTGCCCTTTTAAGGTAAGATACATGGAAGACGTTGTGAACACGACTTGTCTCTGGAAGGCTTAAACCATATGCAACTTGGCTAATCTTTTTGTTGATCTGATAAGGTCCATAAAACTTTGGTGCCAATTTGTTTTTTCCTTTATATTTTAAGGATAATTGTTTGTATGGTTGGAGCTTAACAAATACCCATTCTCGAACTTCAAACTCTCTTTCGATTCTGTTACGATCTACATGTTGCTTCATACGATTCCTTGCATTATTCAGGTTTTGTTTTAATATTTGGACAATTTTTGGGTTTCTTCTAGTTGATCTTTAACAACGGGTAGATTTATCTAGATAATAGCTAGATCTTTCCATTTCGGGGGTTCATACCCATATAGAGCTTGAAATGGCGTCATTTTTGCTGATGTATGATAAGTGGAATTATACCACCACTCAGCAAGATGTAACCATTGAGCCCACTTTTTTTGTTTTTCTGTAGCGTAGCAACGTAGGTAAGCCTCCAAACATTTATTGACAACCTCTATTTGTCCATCTATTTGAGGGTGATAAGTGGAACTCATATTTAGGTAGGTTCCCATATGGCTGAACAATTCCCTCCAGAAATTACCTTTGAACTTGGCATCTCTATCACTCACAATGACTTTCAGAAAACCGTGTAACTTATATATATTTTTGCAAAATATTTCAGCAATTTCTTTTGTTGAGTATGACTTCTTTATTTCCATAAAGTCAACATATTTGGTGAGTCTGTCGACTACTACGAAAATCTTGTCCTTGCCTTCAGATACTGGTAATCCTTCGATAAAGTCCATCGAGATTTTTTCCATTTCTGATTTGGAATGTTTAAACGGTGAAGTAATCCTAGTGTCGTAATATTTTCACTTTTATTCCTTTGACATGCATCACATTCTGCTACATACTTCTGAATATCACAATTCATTCCCTTCCAAAAGAAGGATTGACGTGCATTGTAGTAAGTCTTAAAGAATCCTACATGTCCAGCTGATGGTGAGTCATGTAATTCCTTGACTATCTTAAACTTAACTTAGAATTTGTATTTATATAGATTATTCCCTTATACCATAGGATATCATTCTTCCACTCAAATTTTGAGTTGTTGGGAAGGTTATTGATTATTGTTGTTATTTCTAGATCCTTGGCATACTCACTTCAAATTTCGTTAAGCCACTTAGGGAAAGCAACCGAAATTGCAAGTAGTGTTGGTTCTTCATCTTTCCTGGATAAGGCATCTGCTACTACATTGTCTTTACCTCTTTTATGTAGTATTTCCAAGTCAAAAGCAGCAATTTTTTCAATCCATTTTTGTTGTTTTTCGGAAAGTGTTTTTTGTCGAAGGAAATGCTGGAGACTATTATGGTCTGTTCGAAAAGAAAACTTACTTCCCAAAATATATTGCCTCCACTTAGCTAGTGTGTGCATGATAGCGATCATTTCTTTATTGTATGTGGATTTGAGGTGTTCTCTTTTGTTGAGCTTCCTACTTTCAAAAGCTATTGGATGTTCTTGTTGCATTAATATTGCACCTATACCAAATCTGGAAGCATCACACTCAATGATAAATGGTTTAGAAAAATCTAGTGTTGCTAATACGGGACCATTAAACATAATTTCCTTCAATTTTTCAAAACACCTTCCTGCTTCTTCATCCCATGGAAACGAATTGTTCTTTAAAAGATTTGTTAGAGATGCAGTTATATGTGCATATTTTTAATAAATCTTCGATAATATCCAATCGAACCTAAGAACCCTCTCAGATTGGATATATTAGCAGGTTTGGTCCATCCTTTTATAGCTTTGATTTTGTTAGGGTCCATCTTTACGCCTTCATGGGATGTAATGTGTCCAAGGTATTCTACTTCTTCCTTTCTGAAGGTGAATTTGGATTTTTTTGCGTAACATTGGTGTTCTTTAAGTAGTGTAAGAACTTTGTCCAAATGTTGCAAGTGCTCCTTCCAAGTTTTACTGTAAATTAGAATATCGTCAAAAAATACTAATACAAACTTTCTAAGATGTGGACGAAATAATTCGTTCATAGTTGCTTGAAATATTGTTGGTGCATTGGTTAATCCAAATGGCATTACTTTAAATTCACAGTGACCTTTGTGTGTTCGGAATGTCGTTTTTGGTATGTCCTCTAATCTGATTCTAATTTGATAATAGCCTGATCTTAAGTCCAATTTTCAGAAATACCTTGCACCATGTAGCTCATCCAACATTTCATCGATAAAGGGGATTGGGAACTTGTTTTTAATTGTTATTTTGTTTAATCCCCTATAATCAATACATAGCCGACCTATATTTCTTCCTTACCAACACCATTGGAGCAGCGTAAGGACTTTTTCTTTTCGAGATGATTCCACACTTTAAGAGGTCTTGGATTAATCTCTCGATCTCTGTTTTTTGGTGATGTGGATATCAATATGGCTTGATGTTGACCGGGTCTGATGCTACCTTGCTTCTATTGCATGCTCAATTTCCCTATTAGGTGGCATCTTCATAGGTAGGTCTTGAAATACTTTTTCATGTTTCCTAATTAGATCTTGTATCTCTGGTGACTCTTCACTGGTCATATTTGCAGATAACATTTCTAACTGGTGACATTGTACTACATAACCGGGTTCTCCCTTTCGAATCATCTTCATCATCTGCGATGATGATACAATTTGATTTTCTGGTGCTTAGAATCCGTGTAATTTGTACTTTTGAACTTCTCATTTGAATTTTATAAATTGTACTTGGTGGTTGGTGGCATAAGTACCTAAAGTTCGTAACCACTGAATACCTAAGACTACATCTACTCCTCTTAATGGTACTGTGAAAAGCGGAGACTCTAAACTGAAGTCTTGAATCTACAATTTAACCTTATGGCATTTCCCCACCTTTTCAATCTTCTTACCATCAACTACCATCACCTTCATGTTTGGCAAGGGAAATGAAAAAATATTGAGTCTCTTTGCCACGATTGCATCTAAAAAATTGTGTGTGCTGCCAGAGTCGATGAGAACCACCACATTGTTCTTCTTTATGTGTCCTTTTAACTTTAAGGTCTGAGGTTGTGATATACCCATCATGGCTGATAATGACACTTGCGGAATACTTTCGTCATCTAATTCTGGTGAGAATTCTGGGGTATCTTCTGTTTCTTCTATGTCAGAGTCTTCACTATTTGAATCATTGGTTTCTTCACAATTATATAGGTTCTTTGGTTCTTTTCCTTAATCACACCTATGTTTGGGGTCCCACTTCTCACCACAGCGCTTGCATTTACCCTCTTTTATCCTTTTCGTTTCCACATTAGATTTTTCATCTTCACGACGATGCGGTGGAACATATCTTGTATTTTTTGTGTCTGCATACTGAGGTGTTCTTTGTCATGAATATGTTTTTTCGAATTTTGACCAAAATATTTTTTCGAATTTCTTTTCGGTTGTTTTTTATTTTCATATTGCTACTTCTATTGATGAAATGTCATGCATCTCAAGTTCTACCTATAAATGGGTTTTGAGTCCTGAGACGTACGATTGAATTAGATGAGATTTTGATAACCCAGGTACTCGTGTTACTAAGGTCTCCCATTCTTGAGTGTATTCGTCCACACTTCCTTTTTGTCGTAACTTGATAAGTTTTTAAAAGAACTCTTCTTCTTTTACACCTTAGAATCTTTTAAAGAATGCATATTTAAATTTTCTCCAGCTAATGACGTGTGTTGTCTTTTTCCACCACATATACCAGTTATATGCTTCTCCTTCTATTTTCATGGATGCATGCCTGAGCTTTTTGTCATCGTCATTGATGTCATATATCTCAAAGTATTCTTCTGCTTTGTTTATCCATGCAACATTGTTTTTTTCGTTTCCATCGAATTTGGGCATCTCAACCTTTTCCCTTCGCTGGTATGTTGCTAACGGTTGAGTGAAAAAAGGGTGTTGATTGGTAAAGGTATCCCAAACTTGCTTGTTTGTAAAGGTTGTGTTACTCACTTCTTGGTGGGGTGTCGCTGATTTTTTTGGGGATTCAACTTTTTCATGAGAGTCTGTTGACTTTGTTGAATCTGATGAGATGTGTTCTTGATTCTCTTCATTTTCTTTTAGTAATTGTTCGGGTGCACAATTCGCCTTTTTACACAGAATTTTCAGCATTGTTAAGACCTCTCTGATGTCTGCTTCTGTTTGGACATGTTGATTTTCCATCTTTATTTCTATTTGATTTGTCGTATCCTGAAGATTTTTTATTTGGTCAGCGTGTTTTTTGATATTGTCAGCCTGCCCCTCAAGCTTGATCTTGAATTCATCTAATCTTTTACTAACCTCGTCGTGGTTGCTATTTATCTTATGCTCCGAGTCCAACAATTTTTTTTGGAAATCCGCCATTGTCATTGTCGACATCGAGCGGGTTTGCAGGGGCGTGTATTTATCTGCTAGCTTAAATAATTTTTTTCTTTTAAATAATTAAACTAAATTAATTAATTTAATTATATGACATAAGTTGTTTTTTAAATAAAATTAATTAATTAAATTAACTTATATAAATATATATATACTTATAACTAAATTAAGTATAATATAATATAAACATTATAATTAAATTATAGTAATATTATAAAACTTATATATATATATATATATATATATATATAAATATAATATATATATATATACATATATATATATTATATATATATATATATATATATATTATATATATATATATATATATATATATATAGTTATATATATATATTTATATATATAATATTGCATGAATAGTTACATCTTTTGGTAGGCACCCTTCGTTTGATCTTCAAAAGTAAAACCCACAAGCTGATATCACCGCAACAATTATTCAGAAGAATCGCAGAGCTTGCTGCGGGAAAACGATGTCGGTCACCTGCATCAATTATTCAAAAGAACCACAGGTATGCAGAACTATCGTTGGTTCGATTTTAATGATGGCAACAACAAAAAAAATGACCAGCGGAAGGACAGATGCAGACGGAATAAGCCTGGACAGTACCGAAGATGGGGATGATATGCAGAAGACTGTGGCATGTGCAGAGGACTGTGGACGGGGTTTGCCATGGATTGAATGGTGATTCGTATAGTGAAGTATGGCAATGAATAGATGCGTGAACTAGTACATGAAATAGGATTTGATGGCTCTGATACTAGATAAAGCAGAAACTTCTTGATAACCGATTTATTTAGATAAATATTTTATTAAAAGATGAAATTACAGATGATGATTGTTTACAAATGGGGTTTCTGGCTTATATACCACCGTGGACACCCTTTGGGGAAAGGGCATGAGCTTATGATTGTGCCCTTTTGTCTAATTTAACTGAAAATTAAATAATAAACCTAAACTGTCCAATTTTTACATAACATTTTTCCTTTCTCTTACCTCCTAGACAGATATGTTCCCATGATGAAAATCATCAATAAGTACTTCACTTTTGAGGGTAGGTTTTCTAGGATTTATTCTTATCATATCCCTCTACTCATGCATTTCACAAGAGTTAAAATGCTTAATATGCTCTACTATCTTTACCGAAGCATTGAAAAGATGTCATTCATTTCCCAAAAGAAAGATTGTGATCATCAAATTCAAAGTATCTTTCACCACTCCCTCATCAAGACGATAGTCCTCCATTACCTTGATCAGCTTAACATTGCATGGGACACCTTTATATCCAATTAGATTTTCACTGTCCCACCTATTCAGCATGGCCAAGAAGCAACTTCATCATCTCATCCACCCACCTCCATTCCTCCACCTTAGCCCATACATCATTCACCTTCATCTAATGAGTCAGCCACGCCATCACCTCCATCATCACCATTTCATGAGCCTATTCATTCACTTGGCAGAGATGAAGGTAGTGAGCAAGAACACATTGAGCATGGTGAGAGTAACAAGTCTAAAAGGGATAGTTTAGGTACCTTGACACATACCTATCAAACAAGGCATAGGCAAGTGTTTTCCCTATAGATTGTGGGAGGGGACTTGCCTTCCTCATCAGCGAAGTAGGTACATAAGGGTAAGGAAAAGGTGACAGAGGCAAAGATCCAGTAGCAGCAGGAGGACCTCCATGGGACAGAGCAGGATTTTCACTCAGTTGACCTAAGCGAAAATGATGACAGTGAGAACACAGTGAGCCATCAAGGATAAGAATGCACTCATAGTAGAGCTCCCGGTCAACTTGCAAAGAGCCAAATACATTATTTCATACTATGAACAGGAGAACAGGAATTTTGAGGTCAAACATGAGCTCATGGAGATTCAGCTTATCAAAGAAAAGAGACGGGTTGAAAAGGCTAAGGCCTTACTTGATGAGGCATATGGAGATTACAGTGACCAACTGGAGGAGCAGGTGCCAAGAAGAAGGCCAAGGACTACAGGCCTAAAGAGAGCTTTGGAGCTAGAAAAGCAAATGGGGGCAGGACTAACTAATGAGCTCACCCTCAATGAGCAATTTGCCAAAATGGTAAATGAGATCTGGGAACATTGGCTCGAGAGGATAAATGGTCATCTTGAGAAACTCCTAGTCAAGGCCAAAAAGGACAATGATATTCAAAGAAGGATGGCAAAGTATTATGCCATGAGAAACAAAATTGCAAGAGCCAAGCACAAAAGAGCCCATGCAAAGATTGAAGCCTTGACCAAGAAAGAGGAGAAAAGGAGCCTAGACATTCTTGTCGAGGCATCACTCCATGCCTCAAACACATGATCAGCTATCATACCACCAATTTTGACAAGTTTTGAAGCAAATTTTGTAACTTGTGAATTAGTTTGTTTTTTTAGGCATTCTTAGCATAGTGAAAAGGTCAAACACGCAACACCTAGGGTGTTGCGCTCTTTTTTGGGGCATCTAATGAGTAAAAGGTCAACATAATTAGATTCAGAGTGATGAGGACATGCACCTTGTGCATTTTCTAGGCATTTGGAGACAAATAGGTGAGTCAAAAAGGTCAAAAACCACCAAAACCCCACATTTTTGCCTCATTTCTATCTTGGGCACTGCACATTTACCAATCTTGGAAGATTGGGTTTTTGACAAGGAAAATGAGCTCCAATTTGAAAAATGAAGACAAGTCTAGAAATTAGACTTGAAGGGCTTTCCAACAAGCCATATTGGAGAAAATTTTGGCACCGGGAAGGCACCCAAAAGCAGCCCTAAACATGGAGGGTGCATTTGACGGAGAAAGGGCAAGTTTGACAAAGAGAGAGTGCGTGTCTAGTCAATGTAGTGTCCTAAATTACTCTACATAAATTATCAATCCGGGTATTGTACGCTGATGAAATGTGGTGCATTATATGTGTTTAGTAGACCTTTCTCTTACTTCGTTGTTTTATATTTTAAGTTGTTTTTGGGGATTTTGTTTCTCATGCTTAAGGAAATTAATCTAAGAAAGAAAAGTTATGCTTCTAAATGAAATCTCTAAGTGTTAATGGACAACTAAATCTAATGACTCTTAATGTTAAAATCTAATTTCTAAAGAAGGGAGAAAAAGAAATGAACATTAGATAAAAACAAATCAAAACTTTGAACAGTTAGATTAATCCAAGCTAACAAAATGTCTATGAAATGAAAGCAAAAATAATAACAGCTAAATGAAGTGTTTTATCACTCCACTATACAATTTTGGGAGAACTACCTCCTTGTGATAGCATTTGGAGGGATCCAATACTTCATTGTTCTAAAACTGAAAATGAAATTGCAACAAACTTAAATGAAAGACTAAAACTGAAAGTGAAATTGCAACTAATCTACTATAACAGCTAAATGAAGTGATCTATCACTCCACTATACAATTTTGAGAGAACTACCTCCTTATGATAGCATTTGGAGGGATTCAATACTTCATTGTTCTAAAACTGAAAATGAAATTGCAACAAAATTAAATACAAAACATGTAAAGGAAAACTAATCTACTATGTGCTCTAATGCTCCAAGCACCAATACTTTCTTGGACTATTTTGTTAAGCATATATTACACAGTTAGATAGATCTACAATCAACCGGTTGAACACACTTGCATGAATGGAAAATCTAAACTATTAAACTTGAAAATAATAAAATGACATACTTGAATGAAATCAAAGCAAAACTACAAAATAAAATCTATTCTACCTTACATTCTAATATGCTCCATGACATCTACTTCACATCTCCTTCCATGTTGGGAACATCAAAGCTTTATTCAAATTCTTCAAAATGACAAAGTACAACAAGTTGAGCTAACAAAAGTTTACAAAAGCTTTCCAAAGCTACAAAAGCTACCAAATGAAGGAGAGAGATTTCCTATTTATACAAAAAGAAGAGAAGTCATCTCATTAATGAGAGTCCATGAATCTCTCCCTATACCTCTAAAGTTCTATTCAAAATAGGAAAAGATAAGACACATGTCTTCTTAGAATTTCAATACAAATAGGAAATGTGACACATATCCTCATGATCCCATGATCCTCTCCACTCAAATTCGAATTTGGCCTTAGGATGGCACATAAAGGTCTTCTAGAAGCTTCCTTTTGACCTCACATGTCAACAATCTCATCCCACTTGTTAGGTATGAGCATATGCACATTATTTTCTAATTTTTAACCACAAATTCACTTTAAAATGCTAAGAATTAATAAAGTTTTGAAAAACGTAAATGTGACCCAATGATAATGAATGTGAGATGAATGTAGTGAAATGAAGGTCAAATGGAGTTGATATAATGGACATGATAGTGAAAGTGTAATGGAATTGAATGACATTTTCAAGACCGAACATACCCCCCAACTGAAGCTATTACATGTCCTCATGGAATATATATTACATTAATTCTTTTGATCCTTGAGCTTTGGCTTAACTTTGCATGATATCATTTGATAACTTCATACTTTGGCAAAGTGTTTTACTTGAATTGCAACATGGTTGGTTCTTGTGTTACGACCATATTTTTTTGTTGCATTCAATTTTGATCTTTGAACTTTACATAAGGATAATTTGTTTATTGTTGCAAAGTATATCTTTATTGGATTGCATCATGGTTGGTTCTTATGTGACAACCATGATTGTGTTTGTATCCAATTATCCTTTAAGCACTTTTGAAAAGCCATTGTATGCTCATAATAATAATGTATTAGTTAATATATTTTGGAAGTATATGGGCTTCTGAATATGATATGAACATGGAAAGATATGAATATGAATGTATTCCCCCCCCCCCCCCCAACTGATGGTATTGGCAATTTTATGAAATGAGGAAGAGAAATGTTTTTCCAACAATTATCATTCTAGCATTTTATGGAATTCTATGGTGAAAAGTTAGAAAGTAACGTACCTTAACTTACCCTTTGGAAACGGATGAGTTGTATGTTTGGTGGCTACAAAATTCTGATCATAATCTTCTTCAAGTGGCTGGACAAAAAGAGTCATGGATAAAAGAGTCAAGATGAATTTTTATTGCTTCTACTAAAACTTGTTGAATCTACTCCAAAATGTTGAAACTAATAGTCTTCATGTCTTCAAAACTCATTGGCACAATTCCTACTATGTAAAGAGATGTTCCAACGTCGAACATAGCAGGAAATTTTTGACTTAATGGCCATTAATGGATGCCACTAGTCAACACAAGAACTCTCACCATTGATAACAATGAGAGTCAAGATGCCCAAACACATTTTGCTAGGTACGAATAAATTTGTTAATGTTGAGTCACCTAGAATATCTGATGAACAAGGGACATTAATGTATTCCCATTGTTTGTTGGCATGAGGACTTGCCATTAAGGCATGCAAGCCTCAAGGTGTTTTTGCAAAGAACTTAGACTCAAAGGACTATGAATGCAATAATTTGCATTGAAGCAGGGTTTATTTGCGAAATGAAAATGATAAGGAAAGAGAAGATGAAAATGAAAGACGGCAATGGAAAGTAGAAATGGAAATGGGCAATAAGCATGTAAATGAGCCTCTTGCTTTTATTTGTGGGTTAGGAGTGGACAAAAAGTAATGGAAAGTGTGTGTGAATGTAAATGAAAAATATGAAGGGAAATGAGGTGAATGGTTTATTATGAAGTATGGATGAAATAGAGACAATAGTATCTGAAAGTTTGCAAGTGTTTGGATATAATTTTGTGTTAGCATGTTTCTTCTTTGTTGTTGATGATCTTCTTATGAAACAAATTGTTCTCTTAAGAGAGACACTATTCACTTGTAGTCATTTGTCCTTCCTCCTGGAACCTGCAAAAAAAAATTAATACTTCTTCTGCAATGGAATGTAAGACTATCAAAAGAGAGAGGTGATCAATCTATCTAGTTATGATATTTACACGCAAAACTAAGAATTTGTATTAATGAAACAAGTTCACAAAGAAAAACAAAAAGAATTTATACCTACTTTGGAATTAGTGCCTCAAGTTAATTGTTATATCTTTTCAGCAATTTATTTCATTATCTATTGTTTCAAACTTTGATGATGGATTTCTCATTGTGTAGATCTTGTCGATATCTTTCCAAGGACACTTGAATCATGGAAATCTCATTTCTTATAAGAAAGTTAGGCTAATTTGAACAGTGAAGTTTTTCAGCTGCAAAATTGATGTTTAGCTGTGGAATGGCTTTAGCTGCAGAACAACTTTAGCTATAGAACGTGCACAGTTTCTGTAGCTAAAAATCTTGAACAGAAAGTTAGCTATTCATTTTTCATCATAATTCCAAAATTTAATCAACACCTTTCAGAAAAGTGAGCAACTAATCTACTTATTTCATTGATTCAATTTTTTATTTTTTTTGAAGCATAGGTAATGTAACTATTTTCTTCATCTAAAAGCGTGAACATCTTATGCCATAATTGTAATTTACAACTCCCCTTCATGCATATTATTATTTATATCCAATTCCCTGATCGTGTAGCATAATATGTGGATTATAGTTCACAAGAATCTGACAACATCTTCAACTGTCAAACCACAATCTTTTGAATATCCTGCTTCCTCCAAAACTTAACCCACATCTTGTTGTCGTTGCTCTTCATAAATAAAAGATCCCGCAACACTTCGAGTGTCACTTTCCCACTGCCATCTGAATCATAAACCTTTAAGATAAATTCAATCTTTTGTCGAATACTTGCTCTAGAACTGAAGGATGAAAAAAAAACTAAGAAATCTTTGAAGTTCAAACCATCCAACATTCTCATCAATCTTTGAGAAAGTGGATTCACTGCAAACTCTGGAACGGATAAGAATTCATCTACTGAAATAAACCCCTTCCCATTACGATCAAGTGCACATAAAATCGTTGATACAAGGAAACTATTTCTCGCTGTGAAAACAAGTGTCTGTCATACACAGAGAATCGAAAACAGAATGAATAATCTCAGTGCTCATATACATAGGAAGGTTGCGGAAGTAAAAACGAGGAACATGGTGTAATAAAGGAACAATAGGGTTGTGAAGAGTTGTATCCAACTAGGTTAAGTCATGTAGTTAGTTTTTAAACAGGTGTAATGGTGAAGTACGAGTTTAAAATAGACATGAGATTCTTAGCATTAAAGGCGGGAGGCATGGCATAACTCATGTTGGACTCTTTAGATTTTCCATATGGATGTTTAGTTTTCAAATCGAATTTGCTTTCCTCAAACGTGTCGTATTCAAATAGCATTCCTGAAGTGTGTCGTGTTTAAAACAACACTCTATTCATTAAATAAAATCTATTTTTCCTCACGCAGCATGCCAAATGGGGTTTCAAAAAACCAAAAAATTATCCCAAATCATTGCGAATTTCTTAAAACCATTTTCTAGTTATCTAATTGACCCTATTCCCAAAAAAACCCATGTTCTTGTTTTTCCTAATTCATCTTCATTTGGCCGGAATATGCATTTAAAGTTTCACGTTTTTTACAGTTCTACGTTTTTGTCAATT
>APFE030641575.1:49467-68925 GCA_000404065.3 Pinus taeda | reverse complement strand
CTCCATCAGTAAGGCTCTCGGTTATCTGAATACTTACGTTGTCTGGCAATGGTGAAGGAGCGAATCTGGCAAGCACATGGTGGATCCCGATTACCAGTTCTCAATGTTAGCGTGCATGGATCACTTTGTATATTGGCTCACACTCATTTCCCTCCACTAAAATGAGTAGCCAAGTATCCACAAAAGAAAACTAAGGATTTGTTGGGATTGATGCTTTTTTCAACCCATTTTGCTCATGTCGTGAGAGACTTTCTGTAGGTTTCCAATACATCATCCACCTCCCATTCTTGAACCACAAAAGGAGCCCTCACAAATTCCAAAAACACAAAGTTTGTATGTCAACACAACAGTCCATGCAATTCGACCTGTTGAATTTACACATTTGATTTTTTTTTAAATGTTCTTACAGGTTTGCTTTAAGGCCAAAGCTCAAACAGGAATGCAGGTTTTCTATTGAGGCCATAGGGGAAACTAGGATTGGAGATAGCCATTGATTGTTTCCTTCATTTTTTTCTTCTGAAATTGTGAATTTTTTATAAAAATAATTAATGGTTATCAATTTCAGGCAGCTAAGGCTTCAAGGTAAATGTACTGAAAGCAGGACTTTGACTAAGGTCTTAAGCTGGTTTTTATCTATCTGGGTTGGGTGACTAGGATATAATCCATGTCGGGACGATTCCAGATATGCCCATGTGGTCGGTTTCTTCATTGGGTGCCTGTAACCTGCTAAACCTTGGAAATAGCTATGGAACACACAGTTAGTTGCGGAACAGGGCTACATTCCGAAACTAATTTGCAAAATCTTATTAAACAGGACAGTGTTTTTAGGGTCACTTTAAACCATAACCAATCGATCTTGGACAGCGAAACCTATCAAAGCAGTTGGATTTTTTATGTTTTTTTTATTGAATCAAATGAAATGATGAAATTTATGTTTTATTTTGTTTCTTTTTTTTTAATATAAAATTCTTTTTATGATCCTCCAGATCACACAAAGTGCAGGAGGAGAGCATACTAAAGAAATTATTGATTTTTTTTAGATGTAAGAAATAAGGTCTCCTAATTACACTTCCCCAACAACGGCGCCAAAATGTCTAGTCAGTTTAGTGTCATAAATTGTTCTACATAAATTATCAATCCGAGTATCATAAACTAATGAAGTGTGGTGCACTATATGTGCTTAGTTAACCTTTCTCTTACTTCATTGTTTTATATTTTATGTTGTTTTTGGGAGTTTCGTTTCTGATGCTTAAGGAAATTAACCTAAGAAAGAAAAGTTATGCTTCTAAATGAAATTTCTAAGTGTTAATGGACAACTAAATCTAACGACTCTTAATGTTAAAATCTAATTTCTAAAGAAGGGAGAAAAGGAAATGAACATTAGATAAAAACAAATCAAAACTTTGAACAATTAGATTAATCTAAGCCGGCAAAATGTCTATGAAATGAAAGCAAAAATGATAACAGCTAAATGAAGTGTTTTATCACTCCACTATACAATTTTGGGAGAACTACCTCCTTGTGACAACATTTGGAGGGATCCAATACTTCATTGTTCTAAAACTGAAAATGAAATTGCAACAAACTTAAATGAAAGACTAAAACTGAAAGTGAAATTGCAACTAATCTACTATAAGAGCTAAATGAAGTTTTTTTATCAGTCCACTATACAGTTTTGGGAGAACTACCTCCTTGTGATAGCATTTGGAGGGATTCAATACTTCATTGTTCTAAAACTGAAAATGAAATTGCAACAAAATTAAATACAAAACATGTAAAGGAAAATTAATCTACTGTGTGCTCTAATGCTCTAAGCACCAATACTTTCTTGGACTATTTTGTTAAACATAGACTACACAGTTAGATAGATCTACAATCAACCAGTTGAACACACTTGCATGAATTAAACTTGCATGAATGGAAAATATAAACTTGAAAACAAGAAAATGACATACTTGAATGAAATCAAAGCAAAACTACAAAATAAAATCTATTCTACCTTACAATCTAATATGCTCCATGACATCTACTTCACATCTCCTTCCATGTTGGGAACATCAAAGCTTTATTCAAATTCTTCAAAATGACAAAGTACAACAAGTTGAGCTAACAAAAGTTTACAAAAGCTTTCCAAAGCTACAAAAGCTACCAAATGAAGGAGAGAGATCTCCTATTTATACAAAAAGATGAGAAGTCATCTCATTAATGAGAGTCCATGAATCTCTCCCTATACCTCTAGAGTTCTAATCAAAATAGGAAATGATAAGACACATGTCTTCTTAGAGTTTCAATACAAATAGGAAATGTGACACATATCCTCATGATCTCATGATCCTCTCCACTCAAATTCGAATTTGGCCTTAGGATGCCACATAAAGGTCTTCAAGAAGCTTCCTTTTGACCTACACATGTCAACAATCTCATCCCACTTGTTAGGTATAAGCATATGCACATTGTTTTCTAATTTTTAACCACAAATTCACTTAAAAATATTAAGAATTAATAAATTTTGGAAAAACGTAAATGTGACCCAATGATAATGAAAGTGAGATGAATGTAGTGACGTGGTAGTGAAATGAAGATGAAATGGAGGTGATATAATGAACATGATAGTGAAAGTGTAATGGAAGTGAATGACAATTTCAAGACCCAACATACCCCCCAACTGAAGCTATAGCATGTCCTCATGCAATATATATTACATTAATTATTTTAATCCTTGAGCTTTGGCTTAACTTTGCATGATATCATTTTATAACTTCATACTTTGGCAAAGTGTTTTACTTTGTTACGACCATATTTTGTTGTTGCATTCAATTTTGATCTTGCATAATGATAATTTGATTATTGTTGTAAAGTATATCTTTATTGGATTGCATCATGGTTGGTTCTTGTGTGACAACCATGATTGTGTTTGTATCCAATTATCCTTTAAGCACTTTTGAAAAGCCATTATATGCTCGTAATAATAATTTAATAGTTAATATATTTTGGAAGTATATGGGCTTCTGAATATGATATGAACATGGAAAGATATGAATATGAATGTATGCCCCCCCCCAATTGATGGTATTGGCAATTCTATGAAATGAGGAAGAGAAATGTTTTTCCAACAATTATCATTCTAGCTTTTTATGGAATTCTATAGTCAAAAGTTAGAAAGTAACGTACCTTAACTTACCCTTTTGGAAATGGATGAGTTGTATGTGTGGTGGCTACAAAATTCTGATCATAATCTTCTTCAAGCGGCTAGACAAAAAGAGTCATGGATAAAAGAGTCAAGATGACTTTTTATTGCTTCTACTAAAACTTGATGAATCTACTCCAAAATGTTGAAAATAATAGTCTTCATGTCTTCAAAACTCATTGGCACAATTCCTACTATGTAAAGAGACGTTCTGATGTCAAACATAGCTGGAAATTGTTGACTTAATGGCCATTAATGGATACCACTAGTCAACACGAGAACTCTCACCATTGATGACAATGAGAGTCAAGATGCCTAAACACATGTTGCTAGGTACAAATAAATTTGTCGATGTCGAGTCACCTAGAAGATACGATGAACAAGGGACATTAATGTATTCCCATTGTTTGTTGGCATGAGGACTTGCCATTAAGGCATGCAAGTCTCAAGGTGTTTTTGCAAGGAACTTAGACTCAAAGGACTATGAACGCAATAATTTGCATTGAAGCAAGGTTTATTTGCAAAATGAAAATGATAGGAAAGGGAAGATGAAAATGAAAGATGACAATGGAAAGTAGAAATGGAAATGGGCAATAAGCATATAAATGAGCCTCTTGCTTTTATTTGTGGGTTAGGAGTGGACAAAAAGTAATGGAAAGTGTATGTGAATGAAAATGAAAAATATGAAGGGAAATGAGGTGAATGGTTTATTATGAAGTATGGATGAAATGGAGACAATAGTATCTAAAAGTTTGCAAGTGTTTGGATCTGATTTTGCATTAGCATGTTTCTTATTTGTTGTTGATCATTTTCTTATGAAAAAAATTGGTCTCTTAAGAGAGGCACTATTCACTTGTAGTCATTTGTCCTTCCTCCTAGAACCTGCAAAAAAAATTAATACTTCTTCTGCAATGGAATGTAAGATTATCAAAAGAGAGAGGTGATCAATCTATCTAGTTATGATATTTACACACAAAACTAAGAATTTGTATTAATGAAACAAGTTCAAAAGGAAAACCAAAAGAATTTATACATGCTTCGGAATTAGTGCCTCAAGTTAATTGTTATATCTTTTCAGCAATTTATTTCATTATTTACTATTTCAAACTTTGATGATGGATTTCTCGTTGTGTATATCTCGTCGATATCTTTCCAAGGACACTTGAATCATGGAAATCTAATTTCGTATAAGAAAGTTAGGCTGATTTGAACAGTGAGGTTTTTCAACTGCAAAATTGACGTTTAGCTGTGGAATGGCTTTAGCTGCGAAACCACTTTAGCTACAGAACGTGCACAGTTTCTATAGTTAAAAATCTTGAACAGAAAGTTAGCTATTCATTTTTCATCATTAGTCCAAAATTTAATCAATACCTTTCAGAAAAGTGAGCAAGTAATCTACTTATTTCATTGATTCAATTTTTATTTTTATTTTAAGCATAGGTAATATAACTATTCTCTTCACCTGAAAGCGTGAACATCTTATGCCATAATTGTAATTTACAGCCTCCCCTTCATGCATATTATTATTTATATCCAATTCCCTGATCGTGTAGCATAATATGTGGATTATAGTTCACAAGAATCTGACAAAATCTTCAACTGTCAAACCACAATCTTTTGAATACCCTGCTTCCTCCAAAACTTGACCCACAACTTGTTGTCGTTGCTCCTCAGAAATAAAAGATCCCGCAACACTTCGAGTATATCTTCGAGTGTCACTTTTCCACTGCCATCTAAATCATAAACCTTGAAGATAAATTCAATCTTTTGTCGAATACTGGCTCTAGAACTAAAGGATGAAAAAAAAAACTAAGAAATATTTGAAGTTCAAACCATCCAACATTCTCAGCGATCTTTGAGGAAGTGGATTCACTGCAAACTCTGGAACGGATAAGAATTCATCTACTAAAATAAACCCCTTCCCATTACGATCAAGTGCACAGAAAACTGTTGATACAAGGAAACTATTTCTTGTTGTGAAAACAAGCGACTGTTATACACAGAGAATCGAAAACAAAATGAATAATCTTAGTGCTCGTATACATAGGAAGGCTGCAGAAGTAAAAACGAGGAACTTGGTGTAATAAAGGAACAATAGGGTTGTGAAGAGTCGTATCCAACTAGGTTAAGTCATGTAGTTAGTTGTTAAACAGGTGTAATGGTGAAGTACAAGTTAAAAACAGACATGAGATTGTTAACATTAAAGGCGGGAGGCATGGCATGATTCGTGTTGGACTCTTTAGATTTTCCATATGGATGTTTAGTTTTCAAATCAAATTTGTTTTCCTCAAACATGTCGTATTCAAACAACATCCCTGAATCATGTCGTGTTTAAAACAACACTATGTTCATTAAATAAAATTTGTTTTTCCTCACGCGGCACGCCAAAAGGGGCTTCAAAAAAACAAAAAATTATCCCAAATCGTTGTGAATTTCTTAAAATCATTTCTAGGTTATCTAATTGACCCTGTTCCCAAAAAAACCCATGTTTTTGTTTTTCCTAATTGATCTTCATTTGGCCGCAATGTGCATTTAAATTTTGACATTTTTTTATAGTTCTACGTTTTTGTCAATTACATCTTCTGTAAAATCAATTTCAAAAAAAAAATGTTTTTAGATGCAATCACAGCATAGACAACAGCAAATGAACCAGCCAGTTTTTGTGATATAACCTCCATCAGTAAGGCTCTCGTTTATCTGAATACTTATGTTGTCTGGCAATGGTGAATGAGCGAATTTGGCAAGCACATGGTGGATCCTGATTACTAGTTCTCAATGTTAGCGTGCATGGATCACTTTGTATATTGGCTCACACTCATTGCCCTCCACTAAAATGAGTAGCCAAGTATCCACAAAAGAAAACTAAGGATTTGTTGGGATTGATGCTTTTTTCAACCCATTTTGCTCATGTCGTGAGAGACTTTCTGTAGGTTTCCAATACATCATCCACTTCCCATTCTTGAACCAAAAAAGGAGCCCTCACAAATTCCAAAAACGCAAAGTTTTTATGTCAACACAACAGTCCATGCAATTCGACCTGTTGAATTTACACATTTGATTTTTTTTTAAATGTTCTTACAGGTTTGTTTTAAGGCCAAAGCTCAAACAGGAATGCAGGTTTTCTATTGAGGCCATAGGGGAAACTAGGATTAGAGATAGCCATTGATTGTTTCCTTCATTTTTTTCTTCTGAAATTGTGAATTTTTTATAAAAATAATTAATGGTTCTCAATTTCAGGTAGCTAAGGCTTCAAGGTAAATGTACTGAACACAGGACTTTGACTGAGGTCTTAAGCTGGTTTTTTTATCGATCTGCGTTGGGTGACTAGGATAGAATCCATGTCAGGACGATTCTAGAGATGCCCATGTGGTCGGTTTCTTCATTGGGCGCCTATAACCTGCTAAAACTTGGAAATAGCTACGGAACACACAATTAGCTGCGGAACAAGGCTGTATTCTGCAGCTAATTTGCAAAATCTTATTAAACATGACAGTGTTTTGAGGGTCACTTTAAACCATAACCAATCAATCTTGGACAGCTGAACCTATCAAAGTAGTTGGATTTTTTTATTGTTTTTTTTTTGTTGAATCAAATGAAATGATGAAATTTATTTTATTTTTTTTTTAACATAAAAATTCTTTTTTTGATCCTTTAGATCACACAAAGTGCAGGAGGAGAGCATACTAAAGAAATTATTGATTTTTTTTAGATGTCAGAAATAAGGTCTCCTAATTACACTTCCCTGACAACGACGCCAAAATGTCTAGTCAATTTAGTGTCATAAATTGCTCTACATAAATTAGCAATCCGGGTATCGTAAACTAATGAAGTGTGGTGCACTATATGTGCTTAGTTAACCTTTCTCTTACTTCGTTGTTTTATAGTTTATGTTGTTTTTGGGGGTTTCGTTTCTGATGCTTAAGAAAATTAACCTAAGAAAGAAAAGTTATGCTTCTAAATGAAATCTCTAAGTGTTAATGGACAACTAAATCTAATGACTCTTAATGTTAAAATCTAATTTCTAAAGAAGGGAGAAAAGGAAATGAACATTAGATAAAAACAAATCAAAACTTTGAACAACTAGATTACTAAGTCGGCAAAATGTCTATGAAATGAAAGCAAAAATGATAACAGCTAAATGAAGTGTTTTATCACTCCAATATACAATTTTGGGAGAACTACCTCCTTGTGATAGCATTTGGAGGGATCCAATACTTCATTGCTCTAAAACTAAAAATGAAATTGCAACAAACTTAAATGAAAGATTAAAACTGAAAGTGAAATTGCAACTAATCTACTATAATAGCAAAATGAATTTTTTTATCACTCCACTATACAATTTTGGGAGAACTACCTCCTTGTGATAGCATTTGGAGGGATTCAATACTTCATTGTTCTAAAACTAAAAATGAAATTGCAACAAAATTAAATACAAAACATATAAAGGAAAACTATTTTACTGTGTGCTCTAATGCTCCAAGCACCAATACTTTCTTGGACTATTTTGTTAAGCGTAGATTACACAGTTAGATAGATCTACAATCAACCTGTTGAACACACTTGCATGAATGGAAAATCTAAACTATTAAACTTGAAAACAATAAAATGACATACTTGAATGAAATAAAAGCAAAACTACAAAATAAAATATATTCTACCTTACATTCTAATATGCTCCATGACATCTACTTCACATCTCCTTCCATGTTAGGAACATCAAAGCCTTATTCAAATTCTTCAAAATGACAAAGTACAACAAGTTGAGCTAACAAAAGTTTACAAAAGCTTTCCAAAGCTACAAAAGCTACCAAATGAAGGAGAGAGATCTCCTATTTATACAAAAAGATGAGAAGTCATCTCATTAATGAGAGTCCATGAATCTCTCCCTATACCTCTAGAGTTCTAATAAAAATAGGAAATGATAAGACACATGCCTTCTTAGAGTTTCAATACAAATAGGAAATGTGACACATATCCTCGTGATCCCATGATCCTCTCCACTCAAATTCAAATTTGACCTTAGGATGCCACATAAAGGTCTTCTAGAAGCTTCCTTTTGACCTACACATGTCAACAATCTCATCCCACTTGTTAGGCATAAGCATATGCACATTATCTCTAATTTTTAACCACAAATTCACTTAAAAATGCTAAGAATTAATAAAGTTTGGAAAAACATAAATGTGACCCAATGATAATGAAAGTGAGATGAATGTAGTGACATGGTAGTGAAATGAAGGTGATATGGAGGTGATATAATGGACATGATCGTGAAAGTATAATGGAAGTGAATGACAATTTCAGGACCCAACAGCGCGTTTGACAGTGAGTCCAGATTTTCACTGTTTCTCTCCAAATTGATTTTCGCTTATGGGAAATTGATGTTTTACTCATTTAATTGATAAGGATGATGTAATTATTATGTTTTTTACTGTTACCTAGGGTAAATACATTAGGTAAATGGCCTACATGACTTATAATGAATCAGTTTGCTTAAGTTAGGGATGAGTCACTTTGACCACCCTATACTCTAGCTATTAGTTCAGTCTTTTTTCCAACTTCTCCTCCTCTCATGGATTCGACCCCTAAGGCTAAGATGAGTTGGTTTGAGGCATATATTATGTATTTTCTTAGTCATTCTAAGCGTTGGAATCAATGATGTTTGCCTTTGATTAGAGACGTTAGTGTAATCAGTATTTGGTAGAATTTAATGAATGAGTTGCAACTATTTTGATGGAATACCTGTGGTATGGAATTTTGACTTAGTTTCTTCTTATGTTGCATATGTTTGAATGTTTTGTACTCCCATCTTTCACTTCACTTCTATGATTTGTTGATTTTCAAGTTGATGAGTAAAATACATCTTATATGCTTTATTTTGGGGAAATCTTCATAGTTTGTCCATTTTATTCAGTTTAGAAAGAATACATGCTTATATTTCTCTTTCCAGCACCTCATTAGTCTTATCTATCTCACTTCAAAACCTTAAAGTGTTTGAGTGCCTACCTATCTTGCTCCAACAGATGTCTGCAATCATACGCTTATTTGCCATGACCTAGTCTCTTTGACCTAATATTCTTTCAAAAACCCCACCAAATCAAATTAAACAACCTCTACACATCATATCTAGCCTAAAACCCTAATATATCTAGCCCTCTTGGCTATGATCCTTTGGAGAGATCCCTCTCTGGCTTGGTAGGGCTAGCTACCAAGTAAAAAGATTTTTTTGTGGTTACCTCAACTCGACTCTTTCTTAGCCTTGGAGATCCGAAGGAGTGATAACATACTGGCATTGTTGTCGGGGAACGAAAGGTTAATTTTCCCTAGGTGCATGACTAGTTCCCAATGGAGTTTGGTCCTCTGTATGATGGGACTAAATTTCACAAAGGTTGATTCAATAATTGAAGTGTCAAGATTGTAGAAGCTAGCCTCAAGGAGAGAAACAAGACAAATTTGTCATCCTGGTCCAGTTGATTCAGTCACAAACAATCAGAGCTTGTTCAAAGAAACAAAGAAGGTTACAAATTACAAGTTCAATCAGACTTCATTCCATTGGTAAGCTCTCATTCATTACTAATTTTAGATTTCTCTATTGAAGACTTTCCTTTGAAATATCTCTGTTCAACTCAAAGTCTTAGGTCCTTTACCTCATATAGTTTGTGACCCTATTAAGATTCTGGTTTTGAAGAGATATACCATGTCAAACTTTGACCCAAATCCTCCTTATCCAGTTGATAATCCCGAAAGATTGTTAAGGAAGCCTAAAGTCCCTTTCCCTAAGACTGAAACCATAAAACTGGAAAGGACCACTTCCTTGCCAGATCAAATACATAGTATTGAGGATATACCTATCAACATTAAATTTGAGCTATCCTTATTTCATTCAAAATCTGAGTCTTGTCTTACCGAAGAAGTTTTTTATCCCATAAAGTTTGACTAGTATCTTCCTGCCTCAAAGTCTTTGTTTAACCGACCTTTTGTTGCTTCTTAGTCTGCAAAACTTGAGCACGAAGTTTGGTCTAATTTTGAGAAACTTCAAAGCCTAGTTGATCAATTACAAATCACTGCTAAAAAGGCCTATATTCAGTATCAACTTGAACTCTTATCTTCTGCCATACCCTCTACTACACCTTCGAAAGCATCCACTTCACCTCCTCCATCTTCATCTCAACCAACTCAACCCATTGCAGTTCCCATCAACCATTCTCTGGGAGTTATGGTGATATTTGCACCTTTAGTGTTACCCGGTTAGTTGGCACCATTACCTCAAACCTATGGCCAGAGGCTTCCTTTATTTTGATGGCAGCCTAGGAGTGACAGTGCAGCAACATATTGACAAGGTGGATGATTTCATTGAATTAGAGGAAGTCGATGAAGTTGATGCGAAAATGAGACTAATGGCTCAAAGCTTTTATAGAGATGTCAAAAAATGGTTTCGTGGTTTGGTAGCTCACTCTATTGATACTCCTCAGAGGTTGAATGTGTTGTTCTTATCCAAGTTGTAGGAAAAGAAAAAACCATTACAGATCTTGGCTGAATACAACACATTGAAGAGGAATCCTAATGAGACAGTTCAGGAATTCACTATAAGGTTCAATCAGATCTACAATTCCATTCCAGATAACATGAAACCTCCACTTGATTTGGCACTTTAGCACTAGCCAAATGCTTTTGATCTGGATGTGGCTTATAAATAGAGAGAAAGAGATCCCACAACTCTGGAAGACATGAAGAACAATGCAGTAAGTGTGGAAGCAAACTTGATGATTAAGAAATATCAATTAAAACATGAGAAACTGGAAAAGAGAGTGACCATCAAAGAAGAACCCTCTTCTTCCACCAATCTTAAGCTAGATGCATTGATCAAAACCATGGAAAGAATGGTTGATTAGATGATAAATTCGAATAGACCTCAGGAACCCCAAGTTATAAATCTTAACTTTAGAAATCAACAACAACCTCAGTACAAGATAAAACAAAGATAGAAGAAAGCTTCCGAAGCATCGACATCTCAGCAACCAATTCAGACACCCTTGCAACAAAATTATTCTCAAACAGAGTATGATGATGAAACAGACCCAATCATTGAGGAAAATCACTTCTTTAGGGAATATCACCATCCCATTTTCTTGATTGAAGATGAGAAGTATGTCGAGAAGGTGGAGGATCCTAAAGATGAGGACTACATATTGGCAAGTGATAATGCATTGGAAACCCAAATCAATGATTATCAAAGAGGATATTTGAATGAAATCAGTTCTCAATAGAAGCAATATTCTTTGACGAATAGAGATGTCTGAATCACTCCAATTCAGAAAATGACATAGCAGTGTAAAGATACCCAACAAAAATCAAATCTTCAAGGAAGTCAAAGCAAAGGTAAAAAGTTGGCAGTAGCCAATCAAAGTATAACAAAACAACCATCTACAAGCAATCCAAACAAGGATCATGACAATCAATAAAAGGATCAGATACCAAGAGATTTGCCCAAGAAGAGAGACAAAGTCCAAAGGGAGGTAGATAAATCTAGTTCTTTCAATCTAGAAACTGTTCAAAGTTGAAAATGTCAATCCCTCTTACTGAACTAGTCAAAAATAGCCATTACAAGTCTGATATAGTTAAGATGCTCAAAGTCTATCCTATGTATGACATGGTTAATATTGAATATGACCAAACTGAATTGATATTTGGTCCATCCGTAGATGGTCAGTCAGGAGATAGTGATGTTCCTCCATTTTATCTCAATTTGAGAATTCACTAATTCATTCTTCACAACTCCATGCTTGACTCCGGAGCCTCTCATAATTTAATGCCAAAATCCATCATGGAAAGGTTGGGTCTAGATATAACTCATGAGTACCATGACTTGTATTCTTTTGATTCCAGAAAGGTCCGTTGTCCTAGTCTAATCGAATATTTGGTGGTATCTCTAGATCAAATCCCTACAAAGAATGTTTTAATGGATGTGGTGGTAGTTGATATACCACCACAGTTTGGCATGTTATTGTCGAGATCCTTGGGAGCAAAATTAAGAGGCACACTGTAATTAGACTTCTCCTATGCTACCATCCCGATTTTCGGGAAATTGAGAAATTTGTACCGAGAAACCAAAATGAAGTTCACAATAACTAGCAAGGATAAGACTAACAATCATCTTATAAATGTTGTACATACAGATTTAGAGTCTTTTATTTTATATAATGATAGAGGACTGAACGATGTAGATAGTCAGCTTGTAGAAATTAAAGATGTACCGGAGATTTTCAACACTATAAGGACAGTTTCATATCAAGAAAAGGAAGAGCTTCCAAGTTCCTCTGAACAGCCGTCAGACAACACAAAAAGGTTCATATCAGCCATCAGAGTAGGTAATGGAAACTTCAGAAGAGTCTGAAGTGAAATTTCAGAAAATTGACCCAAAAACAAAAACAAAAAAATATGTACAACCCTTAGAAGAGGAAAGTGGCCTTTGGACCATGGAATTTTATGGTGCTCTTGGGAAAAACGGAGCAGGTATTGGCATTTGGATTTGAATTCCACATCATCATCAGCAAGGTAATCTCCCTCAGCATGTTAGATTGTGCTCATACAAGTTCGCTTTTGATTGTACTAACAATGAGGCGGACTACGAAGCACTGATCACAGGTTTGAAGATCTTGAAGAGGTTAGGTCAAAGAAGAATTTCCATGTATGGTGATTCAAAATTTGTAATCAAGCAAGTTAAAGGCAAATATCAAGCTCACCATCTGCGAATGAAATAATATAGAAATGTAGTTTTAGATATTCTTAAGATGTTTCCTGAGTATACTCTTTCAATTGTACCAATAAGTCATAATCTTATGGCGGATTCATTAGCTACAGCCGCAAGTAATTTCAAAATCTCCATCTTTTCAAACAAGAAGTTTGAGATTCATGTGAAGCATCGGCCCTTAGTTCCTAACAACTTGCAATATTGGAAAGTATTCTGGGATGACAAACAGGTGAATAACTTTCTTCAGAGTGAAGGAGAGTTTGAAAATTGTTCCATGGATGAAGTTTGCAACGAGGATGATCAGATCATTGAAGCAACCCAAATTGATATATTACAGTTGAAGGACAACAATATTCCAAAAGGTCTGGTACCTTTGGAAGACTTGTTTGATCATGATGATGTAGCAAGGAAGCCTACATTGGTTCCTACAAAGAAAGGTGTCAAAGACGTGAACACCAGAACATCAGACAAACCAAAAATGATCAAGTTGTCCAAAACATTGTCCCATGAGGTAAAAGAGAAATGCATTCATCTATTGTCTGAATTTTCTGATGTTTTCGCTTGGGATTATGCATATTTGAAGGAGTAGGACAAGAAAATAATTCAGCATACCATCCTAATCAAGCCCGATCAAAAACCCTTCAGACAAAACATAAGGAGGATTAACCCTAGGTTGTTGCCATCCATACAGAAGGAAGTTAATAAACCTTACAAGGCATGCATCATTGTTCCTATTAGATTTTCTGATTGGATATCAAATCTAGTCCCGAGGAGAAAGAAGACCAGGGATATTAGGCTCTACGTAGACTTTAGAAACTTGAACAAAGTGTCTCTCAAAGATAATTACCCACTTCCAAAAATGGACCATATCCTTCAGAGAGTTGTGGGCGCTTCTCGACTGTCACTTTTGGATGGCTACTCCGGTTACAATCAAGTTTTAGTGCATGAATATGATCAGGACAAGACAACATTCACCACACCTTGGGGCACATATGTTAGAAAATTATATATTATAGAGCAATGGAACACATAAAATATTGCAGAAATATAAACACAGAAAACACAAAAAACAAGAGAGACACAGATATACATGGTTCACCCAATTTGGGTTACATCCACAAAGAAATAGCCAATCCTTCTTTTATTATATTATCCAGCAAACTAAAGAGATACAACATACAACAAATCTGTTGTAATGCCCTCTTCGCTCTCAATCTCCTCTCTCTTCCTCACTCAGAATACAGATATACATAGATGCAATACAATTCCCTCATATATAGTGAGGGGTTGCCTTCTAGGGAAAAAAAACCCTAAATTAAACATAACTTCTACTGTCAGATCATCTGCCTAATGAATGGCCCAGATTGACTAGAAATCACTAGACTTTGACAAGGCAATTTTACATCTATTTTTAGCTTCAGAAGCACTGCCCCCGAACCCCCGTCGGGGGACTGTTGGCCCCCGGACCCCCCAGCCGGGGGGGATTAGCCCCCCTCAGACCCCCGCAGGGGGGACAAGTCCAGCGCATTGGTGAGTGGGGGCCACAAGAGAGACAAAAAGGGAATGCACACTTGTGGAGCAAGAGAGATAAAAAATAAAGGGGATGAACTGGTGGAAAGTGGGGGCCACCAAGGGAGAGAGAGGCCAACAATTATAAATAGAGAAAGGAGGCTCTCATTTGCGAATCTTTGGTCATTTTACAATTTCAACATTAATTCTCTTGAGATGCTTAATCAAGACAGTTGTGTTGTTCAACACAACGGATATCCAAGCGGAAATTCCACCTCTACTTTCGGTGAAATTCGAGTGTCACCCTAGGGTAGTAAGGAGTTTTGGAGGCGATTTTTTCAGTAATTGACTGGTCTTCTACAATAGAATTATTTCTACATGGCGTTTTTCCATCTAGTTAAAACCATACACATTTCTTGGGATCACCAAGGCAAATTGGATTCAGCCTAAACCTTTTCTAGGTTTTTGTGGGTTTATTGAGAGGAGTCTCCAACTAATTTTATAGAAATTTTTAGGCAATATTCAAGCCTAAAATCCTCATTCTTACAGCAAGGTGAATTGCTAGTTAGCTGGGGAATCTGCGTCACTTGGTGGGCTCAGTTTTGGCTTGGAGATGGACCAAACCCTTTGCAGGTATTGTTGGGGTTTTGGAAAGGGGTGTGTGGCTAAAAATTTCAAAGTGATCCGAGCATTCTTGAGCATAGAATATTCAGTCCCTTAATGTTGTACGAATTGTTGAAGCATGTTACCGCGTCATCTCTCACATGCCTACGCAGTTCTCTTGGGTGATTGTTGTGTGGAGTGTCAACTGGAGGATTTAGGGGCTGAGTTGTTAGGATTTCATTTGGAGGGTGATTGTTAGCATTTTGGAGCAACAATTCATCATTTTCAGCTACAGGTGAAGCATTCTGCTATTTGAGAAGGGCCATGCTATTTGGGGTTGAATTTGGAGGGTCAAAACTAAAGAAAACCCATTCTGGGCTATTCTGATTTTTTGACAAGGATCACATCCCCAAATTTATAAAAATTGTGGGCAATTTTGAGGGGCCAAATCAGGGTGCCTAGTCAGCCAGCAATGAAGAAAAATTGGGCCAACGGAGATCTCTGGAGGGACAAAGTATTGTAGCAATTAGCATTGGGAGATTGATTTCTTGGGGCTTGTAGCTTTCCTTGAGCAAACCCAAGCACATTGATTCCAATTTCATTGTGCTCTAGCAGCTAATTTATAATAAAAATTAGCCATTTTGGGTGTTCCGGAGTAATTTTATGTTCATGGGTGTTTGTTGAAATTTATTGTGTTGTTATTTTTGTGCATGTCTTTGATTATCTCTATAAAAATTATATTTGGAATATTACAGTGGTAACAGAGCATGATATTGGCCAGTTGTAGGGGAGCCAGCAAGATCATGGAGGATTTGGCGATACATTCATAGTGACTAGTGAATTTATGGGCACTCTGATGACATTGAAAGATAAGAGTACAAAAGGGATCATGGAGGAGCTGATGAGGGAGAACCAATTGTTGAGGAGGAAAAACCAACAAGTCCTAGGGACGATGCAACAAATGATGGGGATGTTGAGACATAACCAATAGATAAGCCACACATGTACACTCAGTTTAGCAGAACAATACCCATGGCCAGCTCAGCCGACCTACCATGCCTCATTTTCTGGGTTAACAGAAGAAGGAGAGGGAACCAGACACCTTTGCAGATTTGATGGGGCCCTCCATGGATAGGATTGATGAGTGTGAGGCATTGGATCCTAGGATCAAGAGGGATTTTTTGTTTGAGGAGCATAGACGAGGAAAATTAGAGGATGAGACTGAGAGGCGCTTTTGTTGTTGGAGACCTGGCTTTAGGTATCAGAAGCCTAAGGAGGAGGTTAAGCATGAGATTGTGGGCACACAGGAGTGTGAGGAGCATGTCGATGTGTCCAATGTGATGCATGAGTCACCCTTGTTGGAGATCCCTTCGGTAGCTCCGATTGACACCATAGTGGAGAGAGTAGAGAATACACTCAGTGGGCCATTTGTCGATGAGGAGAAGTCAGATGCATCGGAAGCCAACATGGATGTCATACTTTCAAATGATAGTCCCTTTCAGGAATACATCGATGAGGCTTGCGTCATTATTGGGCCATCTCTACATGTTGGTCAGAGAGAGGTCATATTACCTAGGTAGATTACATTGATTTGCCAGACTAGTGAGATGGGGCGACATGAGTTACATAGGGTGCAGCATTCGCACAGTGGAGGACATGTTCCGTGTATGGTTGTTCATACATTTGATCCCTCTCTCAGGGTTGGATGGTGAGAGATATTGAGTTGATATCTAGTGGAGCAGGTTAGGAAGTTAGATGCATCCATGACCATAGTTCAGTAGAGGCTGTGGATTACCATAGGGGCTTGAGAGCCAAACTGTTGTTGGGATCCAGGTGGGATTCTCCATCATATCGTGGAGTCAGTAGGTGATGGTAGTAGCTGCATGATGGACTCGATGGTTAAATGCACACACCTTTTCATATCCCCTTAAAAGTTCTTGACAACACTAGTGACATGATGGATTGATAGAGGAGCAAGAAGATTTCATGAGTTTCCATTTCATGTTGGGTTGACATGGGATTATAGAATTATTACAGTACTTTAGAAGGGATCGGTAGGAGGACGTGGCATCGTCAGGCCACTAAATGGGGCATCTTATGGAGACAGTGCTCTCTCATTGATGTATTAGGCATTAGGGCTGCTAAGGTTCGACATGGTAGCATTATTCCCGATTGCATGTGAGGAGTTGGGCCACATAGGTGTACTTGGGAAGATAAGGTGTATATCACACCGTGGTGGGTGAACTAGAAGAGTGGTGTATGTGTTGGGAACGGGTCCCCTGGGGGTCAATTTTGGGTTAAAAACCCAAGTTTTGGGGCAGACAACCAAAGACTGTATAAAGAAATTTAAAGTCTTCGCGTTTTGTGGTCATGGAGCGTGAAGATATCTAAAGTCAAAAGGGGTGATCTGAATCAGATCCACAAAAAGACTGTCAAGAACCTTGACTGTATCGAGTTGATCAAATCCTTGAAATCCAAAACAGCATCAAAAACCCCCTTAACCAGTGGCCATGGCAACCGGCGCGGAACGATGAGGACCTCGGTCAAAGCGCGTTGATCGAGACCCATGGAGACTGCACAGGAGGTCAAAACAGCCCCTAGGAGCACCGGATCGAGAAAAGGAGGTGATTTTGATGGCGACTAGCGCGCGCATCGCTAGGGGAACATGGCTTAAATGGAAAGACCTTAAGCACTCGGTCACGTTGGGAGTCAGAGAACCGTGGGCGAAGAAAGAAAAAGTTCTAAAATGCAAAGGCAGGACCCGCGCCCTGGAAACCAGCGGTTTGAACGGGGTGCCCTTGAACGGTAAGAGGTTTTCGACAGGAGCGGAGCGATCCCACTCAGCAATCGACGCGTGGCAGCGAAGGTGAGAGAAAAACTGTCGTGATCGTGCGGTATCGGTTGAGCAAGTCAACCGTGCTCAACGTGCATATGACGTTGGATCTGGAGGAGCCCAGATCAGATGGCTGAGATTGCGCCCGAAAGAAATAAGCGGAATCGACAGGGAATTAAGCCGTGATTTAAAGGGATTTGGAATCCGTTGACTGCCACGGTAGAGAAAGAACGTATCCACGACATAACCAAAGAAACGAATCGACGAGCAGGCTGGCGTTGTTCCGACGGGGACGTGGCACTTCCCGAGCATTCATGCTAACGCCAAACAGGGAATTCCGAGTGTAGCTACAGAAGGAGAATCGACAGGCAGGAGAGGAACCGAACAGGCATGGGGAGAATGGTTAAAGCCATGAACACAGACAGTTGGAGAAGAGGATTTGAGAGGAGTTCAAGCAACCGAGAGAGACAGTGAACAGTGAACCCTGAGAGGAGGACTGAACACAGAGAACAGTAAAGCCAAGCAGAGGAGACAGAGGGTTGAGCTGACCACAGGCAGCATCGAGCACCAGAGAGCTTGAAGATTCAAGCCTTCCCATAGAGGAATCTGTCCGAACTGAGCATCACAATTGGTTATTTCCACTGTAGACCGAGAGTAACAGAGCTGGTAGGAAGAAAAAGAGTATGTGAACTCTAAGTGGCTTGGGGAACCCAAGAACCACCCTGCCAAGCAAAATCTGCTTCAAGAGAACTCATATTAAGTCCCTGTATTGTAATTTCTCTGCAGTAAGATACGAAAAAATAAGGCCACCACTGAAGCTAGACCGAAGACGTAGCCCTGGAGAATAGTTTTAACTCCTTATTAAAAATTGTTTGTGTCTTATGTTGCTTACTGTATTTCTCTATTGTCTTTCCCTTTAAAATTCTTTGTATTGGCAATCTGATTGATCCGTTGCTTAAATAACATAGAACACACACCAGCACATGAATCTATAATACCTTTTGTTTGACAAATCTTCAGTTGATGGCACTCATAGGGTGATTATTAGATCATGTGGTATCAAAGCTTTAGGCTGTAAGGTTAGAAAAGCTTGTGTTGGTTTAGCTGTGAATACTCACTAGATCAAAGCTCAAATTAGGAGGAGAGTTGGTGGAAAGTAATCCTGAAATTGGGAGAGTCTATTCTCGGAAGACAATGTCAAAAGAAGGTTCTATAGGGCCAGACCCTCAATTCATAGAAAGTTTCCTAGCTATAAAGTCTATGGTAGAAGAAATGTATACAAACTTTAGTAAGCATATGGATGAAGATTCATCAGGCTCCAAAAAAGAAAAAAAAGAAGAGGGGCGTGATGATGAGCATTGTTGGATTCTGCATCCAGAGCTGAGACCTAAGAAGTATGAGGGAAAGAAGAAGACTGTTGCAGCTATTCAGAAAGATTTGGGGTCAGACTCGGGTGATGAAACAATCATTGCAGCCACAGGTATAAAAGGTAAGAATTCTGAAGCATCTACTAGTAATTCTACTCAATCTGTTATTGATGAAGAACATGAGAGAAAAAGACATGAGCTTTTCCAT
>APFE030641575.1:19939-46449 GCA_000404065.3 Pinus taeda | reverse complement strand
CAGCAAACATCCTAAGCTTTGGGATGAGCACTTATGTTATGTGCAGCATGCTTACAATAGGGCCAAACACTCTTGTACACAGAGATCTCCTTTTGAGACCTATTTTGGTTTCATACCAAGGTCCTCTTTGGATTTTGTCTTTGGTAAAGATACCATGGTTGATAGACACAGTGATGTGGACAAGGCAACTAGGTTCATTGAACAGATCTAGGAGATCCACCAAGCAGTACAGGAACAGCTGGAAAAGAGCCATTCCAAGTACAAGGCTAAGCATGATAAGCATCGAATGGAGCATAGTTTTCAAGTTGGAGACCAAGTATGGTTGTATATCAACAAGGACAGAATGCAAGGTGAAGGTAAAAAGCTAAAACCTATCAGGTATGGACCCTTCAGGATACTTGAGAAAATTGGTGAGAATGCTTTTCGCCTTGATCTGCCAGCTTACATGCACATCTACTCAGTCGTGAACGCAGATTGCTTGAGGTTGTTTGAACCTTCAATGATTGAGGACCCTGAAGAGCAGAGTCAATTTCCATCTGTTGATGACCTACTACCTGAATACCTTAATGAGTTACAGGAAGATACAGTGCTGGACAGGAAGGTAAGGATGACACGCAGTGGACAGGTAGAATACCTCAAGATTGGGCTTAAAGGTTCGAAACCGAGCAGCGCGAAGTGGATTGAGATTGGACAAGTGAGACAGCAATTTCCTCACTTAGTTGATGCTTGAAGAAAACCAACTTTTGGTGGTCCAAAATCTTCTTCAGTAGGGAGGTCGTGATCCGAATCGGATCCATAAAAAGACTGTCAAGAACCTTGACTGTATCAAGTTGAATAGATCCTTGAAATCCAAAACAGCATCAAAAACCCCCTGAACCAGTGGCCATGGCAACCGCACGGAACGACGAGGACCTTGGTCAAAGTGTGCTGACCGAGGACCATGGAGACTGCGCAGGAGGTCAAAACAGCCCCTGGGAGCCCCGGATAGGGAAAAGGAAGCAATTTTGATGCGCGATTAGCGCTTATCACACTAATCACCCATCGCTAGGTGAACAGGGCCGAAATGGAAAGGCCTTAAGCACTCGGTCACATTGGGAGCCAGAGAACCGCGAGCGGAGAAAGAAAAAGCGCCAAAATGCAAAGGCTGGACCTGTGCCCTAGAAACCAGTTGTTTGATCAAGGTGCCCTTGAACGGTAAGAGGTTTTGAACAGGAGCGGAGCGATCCCACTCAGCGATCGATGCGTGGCAGCGGAGGTGAGAGAAAAACCACCGTGATCGCACGCTATCAGTCGAGCAAGTCAACCGCACTCGACGTGCGTATGACGTTGGATCTGGAGGAGCCCAGATCAGACGGATGAGATTGCACTCGATAGAAATAAGCGGAATTGGTAGGGAATTAAGCCGCGATTTAAAGGGATTTCGAATCTGTTGACCACCACAGTGGAGAAAGAACGTATCCACGACATAACCAAAGAAACGAATCGACGAGCAGGCTGGCCCTGTTCCGAGGGGGACGTGGCATTTCCTGAGCATTCATGCTGACGTCGAACAGGGAATTCTGAGCGCAGCTGCAGAAGGAGAATCGATAGGCGGGAGAGGAACCGAACAGGCATGGGGAGAATGGTTAAAGCCATGAACAGAGACAGTCGGAGAAGAGGATTTGAGAGGAGTCTGAGCGACTGAGAGAGACAGTGAACAGTGAACCCTAAGAGGAGGACTGAAAACAGAGAACAGTAAAGCCAAGCAGAGGAGACAGAGGGCCGAGCTGACCACAAGCAACATTGAGCACCAGAGAGCTTGAAGATTCAAGCCTTCCCATAGAGGACTCTGTCTGGACTGAGCATCACTTTTGGCTCTTTCCACTGTAGACCGAGGATCACAGAGCTGGTAGGAAGAAAAAGAGTCTGTGAACTCTAAGTGGCTTGGGGAACCCAAGAACCACCCTGCCAAGCAAAATATGCTTTAGGAGAACTCATATTGAGTCACTCTATTGTAATTTCTCTGTTGTAAGATACAATAAAATAAGGCCACCACTAAAGTTGGACCGGAGACGTAGCCCTGGAGAATAGGGTGAACTCCTTAATAAAAATTGTTTGTCTTATGTTTCTTATTGTATTTCTCTATTATCTTTCCCTTTAAACTTATGTGTATTGGCAATCTGATCGATCTATTGCTTAAATAACACAGAACACACACCAGCACATGAGTCTGTAATACCTTTTGTTTGACAAATCTTCAGCTGATGGCACTCTTAGGGTGATTATTAGATCAAATGGTTTTTTGCCCTTAGTCTAGATAGGTTGTGTCGGTTTTGGAGATTCGCCCTTGATTTGCGAACCATGGGATTGTATAAAAACGAGGTCTTAAGAGGAGTCTAGGTCAGTAGTAGTAGAAGAAAAAGTAAGTAAATTAGAAGTATCGGATGAGTCTGTAAAGAGCTAAGAGTGAGAGTGTTAACATAGGAAGAGGCTATGCAGCTGAGTGCGTAGAGGCCTAGGGTAGAAGTCCGCAGTTGAGTGCGCGGACCCATGTAGCTGTGTGCACATGGCAGATAGAGTCTATATTGGGAATCTGAATCATCAGTAAAGAGAAGTATTCTAAATTTACTGTGTACTTTCCATCTGTGTGTGCGTTATTTTACTTCTATTATGAATTTTGCAATTATGCTATGTTGAATATTGGGGTTATGAATTAATGCTATATTGGTGCACAAATCTATGTATTTCACTTTGTCATATGAACGCAAGTAAGAATATATGTTTACGCAAAGATCACTGTAACTCATGTTAAAGTTATCCAATACTTAAGTTAATCTAGGTAGACACAAAAGTCAAACTAATTACAGAAGCGTGTAAGAACCTAATCTATCTATTTAGGGTCTGTGAAGGACGATCAAAGACTTTCGCAGAGGCTTCAAAAATGAATAAGAGAAGTACATTGAATATCGATCTGTGCGAAGGCAGAGTGAAGGTCTAACAACTGACATCACAACCATCTCAGGGTGTGAAAACTTGGTTCCTGCTTCCCTCGATAGTGCTTCGAGTGAGACTTCAGTCCACGCTCCGTGGATTAATGCTAAAAGGGCCAGTAGTGTAGGGATTTGCTTAGCTTCTTAACGTTGAACCTGGGTCAGGGCCCATCAAGCCAACAAATGGTTCTGTTGCCGGGACTGGGATCTGCATAACGATACGTGTGATGTCGTATCATTGGAATCCAACTAAGAAATTGATCGAAGGTTGGTTAGATAGAAAGATCCATGAATTCGTGGCACAAGAGAACATGAATCCTCGATTGACAAAAGAACAATGGTTGGATATATATTTGTACACAGAAATACACAAAATCTTCTTGTATTCCTTCCTAGTTGAGTTATACGAGTGGATCGCAAAGTTGGCAGACAGCCAAGGAAGGTGGAGGCTTGACAATATGATTGTTTGGACAGCAGAATTAGTGCGGATATTGGAAGCCTCTGAAGATAAGATCGCATGCGTTGTCGACCATTGGCTCGACCACATCAGAGGAGGATTTGTGACAGAGTTTGTGGGCGATACTTCTATGAGTTACAGCGAAGCAAAACACTACT
The DNA here is from genome assembly GCA_000404065.3 of Pinus taeda. Classification (NCBI taxonomy): domain Eukaryota; kingdom Viridiplantae; phylum Streptophyta; class Pinopsida; order Pinales; family Pinaceae; genus Pinus; species Pinus taeda. The sequence goes on along the minus strand of APFE030641575.1, from coordinate 42,865 downwards.
TCTTTAAAGGACCATGAGGTAAGTATTTGAATTCACTAAATACCTAGATTAAGATGCTCTTGTGTGAAAAGTGGGTCATGTGTTTACCTTGATGTTTGGATCTACGCGAAGTGGAAGGCCTTTTAGGGGCAGAGGAAGAAAAGGTCCTGAGTATATCCCGCTGATCGAGCCTCCTTTGAGTGACAACAAAGGAGCACTGCAGTCTTCTCCACTGAGCGTTGTTTTGCTGATAAGACAAGGGTTCCCGTGAATACCAACACCACCTCCATCCTCATCCCATCCATCCACACTGCCTCCATCCTCACCTCCACCACTAATCTGACTCTCACCCTATGAGTGACCTCAGTCAAAGATTTAATAAACAAAGGTATTATAGACTCATGTGCTCGTGTGTGTTCTGTGTAATTGAAATAACGGACCGATCAGATTGCCAATACACAGACATTTTAAATGGAAATACAGTAAGCAATAAAAAGACACACACAGTTTTTAATAAGGAGTTCACCCTATTCTCCAGGGCTACGTCTCCGGTCCAGCTTCAGTGGTGGCCTTGTTTTATTGTGTCTTTAAGCAGAGAATTACAAATGCAGGGACTCAATATGAGTTCTCCTGGAGCAGATTTTAATTGGCAGGGTGGTTCTTGGATTCCCCAAGCCACTTGGAGTACACAGACTCTTATTCTTCCTACCAGCTCTGTGACTCTCGATCTACAGTGGAAAGAGCCAAATGTGATGCTCAATCCGAACAGATTCCTCTATGGGAAGGCTTGGTTCTTCAAGCTCTTTGGTGCTCAATGCTGCCTGTGGTCAGCTCGGCCCTCTGTCTCCTCTACTTGGCTTTACTGATGTCTGTGCTTAGTCCTCCTCTCAGGGTTCATTGTTCACTGTCTCTCTCGGTCGCTTGGACTCTTTGATCTGAATCTCTCTTCTGATCTCCCGTTCACTGTCTTTACTCATGGCTTTAGCCATTCGACCTCCGTGTTTGTTTGTTTCCTCTCCTTCCTGCGTCGATTCGCCTGTCGCCTTTGTGCTTGGAATTCCCTGTTCGGCATCAGCATAATGCTCAGGAAGTAGCCACATGTCTCCGTCGGAACTGCACCAGCCCGCTTGTCGATTCTTTGCTTTCTCCACCGTGGCAGTCACCGGATCCCAAATCCTCTTAAATTGCGGCTTAATCCCCTATCAATTCCGCTTGTCTATCGAGTGCAATCTCAGTCGTCTGATCTAAACTCCTCCAGATCCAACGTCATTCACACGTCGAGCGTGGTTGACTTGCTCGACCGATAACGCACGATCGCGGTGGTTTTTCTCTCTCCTCGGCTACCACACGTCGATCGTTGATTGTGATCACTCCGCTTTCTCCAAAACCGCTTACCGTTCAAGGGTGTCCCGATCAAACCACCGATTTCTAGGCCGTGGGTCCCAGCGTCCTACATTGGCGCTTTTTACCTTTTTCCGCCCGCGGTCCCCTGGCTCCCAACGTGACAAAGCACTTAAGCTATACCATTTCGGCCCTGTTTGCCCAGCGATGCGCTAACGCACATCAAAAACCAGCTCATTTTCCCAATTCGGGGCTCCCAGGTGCTATTTTGACCTCTTGCACAGTCTCCATGGGCCTCGGTCAGCGCGCTTTGACCGAGGTCCTCGTCGTTCCATGCCAGCTGCCATGGCCACTGGTTTAGGGTGTTTTCGACTGTGGTTTGGATTCTTCAAGGATTTGTTCGACCTGTTTTAGTCACGGTTCTAAGACAGTCATTTATGGATCCGATTCGAATCACGACCTCCCAACTGAAAAGCTTTTGGACCACCAAAAGTTGGTTTTCTTCAAGCATCGACTAAGTGAGGAAACTGTTGTCTCACTTGTCCAATATCAATCCACTTCGCACTGCTCGGCTTCGAACCTTTAAGCCTAATTCTGAGGTATTCCACGTGTCCACTACGCATCGTCCTTACCTTCCTATCCAGCACTGTATCTTCCTGCAACTCATTAAGATATTCCGGTAGTAGGTCATCAACAGAAGGTAATTGACTCTGCTCTTCAAGGTCCTCAAGCATTGAAGGTTCAAACAATCTCAAGCAATATGCGTTCACAACTGAGTAGATGTGCATGTAAGCTAGTAGATCAAGGTGGAAAGCATTTTCACCAATATTCTTAAGTATCCTGAAGGGTCCATACCTGATAGGTTTTAGCTTCTTACCTTCACCTGGCATCCTGCCTTGGTGATATACAGCGAGACGTGGTCTCCAACTTGAAACTATGCTCCATCCGATGTTTATCATGCCTAGACTTGTACTTGGCCTGGCTCTTTTCCAGCTATTCCTGTACTGCCTGGTGGATCTCCTAGATCTGTTCAATGAACCTAGTTGCTTTGTCCACATCACCGTGTCCATCAACCATGGTATCCTTACCAAAGACAAAATCCAAGGGAGACCTTAGGATGAAACCAAAGCAAGTCTCAAAAGGAGATCTCTGTGTAGAAGAGTGTTTGGCTCTATTGTGAGCATGTTGCACATAGCACAAGTGCTCATCCCAAAGCTTAGGATGCTTGCTGTAATATCCTCTCAGTAACTGAATCACTGTCCTGTTAACTACTTCTGTCTGGTCATCTGTTTGTGGATGAAAAGTTGTGCTTTTCTTTAATTTGGTGTCCATTAGTTCCTATAGACTTGACCAAAACTTCCCCACAAATCAGGTGTCTCGATTAGATATAATAGAAATTGGTAATCCAAAATGAACTCATACATGTTCAAAGAACAATTTTGCAGTTTGTTCAGCTGTAATATGTTTACTACAAGGTATCAAAATACACATTTTGCTGAACCTATCCACAACAACATATAGATAGTCATGACCTTTCCTAGATTTAGGCAGTCCTCCCACGAAATCCATGGAAATCATTTCCCAAGGGTGAGAAGGAACTGGAAAGGGAGTGTATAAGCCTAGTTTTCTGTTGCTGGGCTTGCTTTTAGCACACATAGCACACCCCTTTACATATCTAGAAACTGTCTCACTCATTCTTGGCCAATAGCAGAACTTTTGCAGCTGTGCAACTATTTTACTTACCCCAAAATGACCTGATCGCATAGAAGTGTGTGCTTCCCTAATTATCTTTTCTCTCTCAGTTTGTGGAATGCAGAGTTTCCCATAATGATATAAGAGTCGGTCCTTCACATGATAGTCCAATTCTTCTACTCTTTTGCCTTGACTCAAGGTTGCATATACATCTTTGAAGTCCATATCCTGAGCATATTGTTCTATGTAGCTTTCATGCAGCACAGAGTGATGCTTAAGTATGGTAGATGCATTTATAATGGGTCTAGATAACATATCTACAACTTTGTTATGTATGCCCTTTTTATATTTGGTGACTAAATGAAACTGTTGTAGAAAACCCATCCATCTGTAATGTCTTGATTGTTGCAGCTTAGTTTGGGAGTGTAGATATTGAAGTGGCTGATGAACAGTGTGTATTACTGTCTCTTTGCCCATTAAGTAATGTTTCCACTTTTTCATGCTCTGAACTAAGGCATACAATTCTTTATCATAGGTAGGATAGTTAACTACTACAGGATTAAAAGTCTCAGAATGATAACATATGGGTTTATCATGCTGTGTCAACACTTCTCCCATGGCATAGTCACTGGCATCAGTTTGGATCTCAAATGGCCTTTGCAGATTTGGAAGTGCTAGTACAGGTGCTGTACTAATTTTCTCTTTCAAGGTGTCGAAGGCTTTCTGCTGTTTGCCTCCCCACTAAAACACCTTGTTCAATCCTGTCAAAGCATGTAAGGGAGCTGCAATTGAGGAAACATTTGAAATGAATTTCCTCCAATATTGTGCTGCTCCTAAGAAGCTTCTCACTTCTGTAGTAGACTTGGGTTTAGGCCGGTTTATAATGACTGCCACTTTAGAGGGATCTATTTTCAATTCACCTCCCCCTACTATATGACCCAAATAATTTAGATAAGTTTTGCCAAATTCACATTTAGAGAGTTTAACATAAAGTTTTTCTTTTTTCAAAACATCTAGTGTCTGCTTAACATGCTTTAAATGTTCTTCCCACATTTTACTGAAAATCAGAATGTCATCCAGATACACAATAACAAAATCATCAAGAAAAGGTCTGAGTACATCATTCATTAATCTCATGAAAGTAGCAGGCACATTGGTCAAGCCAAAAGGCATAACTGACCATTCATATAATCCATGCTTTGTTTTGAAATCAGCCTTCCATGCATCTTGCTCTGCAACTCTGACCTGATGGTATCCATTGTGCAAATCTAGCTTGGTGAAATAAACAACTTCCTTCAATTGATCTAAAAGATCATCTATGAGAGGAAGGGGATAACGGTTTTTGGTTTTTATCTTATTTAGTGGTCGGTAATCAATGCACATTCTCCATGAGCCATCTTTCTTTCTCACCAAAACGATTGGTGACCCACATGGTGATGTGCTAGGCCTGATAAACCCTTTCTCGAGAAACTCCTACACCTACTTCTTGATTTCAACATTCTCTAAAGCAAATAACTTGTACATCCTAATGTTAGGCAAAGGAACATCTTGCTGCAAAATAATATCATGTACTATTCCCTTTTTGGGTGGCAGACCTTGGGCTCTTGAAACAAGACATCATACTCTGAAATAATCTTTTCTATATTAGCTTGCTGATCAGAATTACAGCCCTCAAATACATTGGTTTTATCATTTTTCCTTTCCTTTACAACCATTAGTAAGAACTATTTGCATGAATTTATCATTCTTTTCATCTGTCCTAAGTTTATGAGAGTATAATTATTCTTGAGATTATGAGCTCTTACAAAGTATTCAATTCCATCTTTAACAAGTAGATACTTGTTCTCAGCTCTATAGAAAATAGATTTTCTATCATACATGTAAGGACTTCCTAAAGCAATTCCACATATATCCAAAGGAATTACATCTAACTCAACCTCATCTACAAATGCTGACCCAAAAGAAAACTTGAGTTTGCACTGTCTAGTCACTTGTAGTTTTGCTTTATCATTCAACCATCCTAATGTGTATGGTTTCTTATGAGGTGTAGTTGTTAATCCCAATCTCTTTACAATTGCTTCAGAAATTAGATTTACTTGTGAGCCACTATCAAACAAAGTATCAATCTTTTGATTTTTGGAAACAACTCAAATATGGAAAATCTCATGTCTTTTTCTGTCATGTTCTTCATCAATAATAGATTGAGCAAAATTACTAGTAGATGCTTTATAATTCTTACCTTTTATACCTGTGGCTGCAATGATTGTTTCATCTCCCGAGTCTGACCCCAAATCTCTTTGAATAGTTGCAGCAGTCTTCTTCTTCTTGCCCTCGGACTTCTTAGGTCTCAGCTCTGGATGCAAAACCCAATAGTGCTCATCATCATGCCCCTCCTTTTTACAGTGAGTGCATGAAGCTTTTCCTTTTTGTGCAGTGTTAGCCTTCCTTGCTTTCCACTTCTTCTTTCTTTTCTCCTTTCTCTTGCTTACAATGGGTTGGGATGGTCCCCCAACTTCTGGATTTCCATTCTTTCCTCTAGCTTCTAGATGAGTAGCTTGTACAGATACCTCATCTATACTAGTGGGATTGAACATGAGGATGGTATGCCTCATGTAGCTGTGTAGACCAGCAATGTACTTCAAAAGAGTTTCTAGTGAGTCTAATGAGATACCCAACATCAATGCTCTCGTTCTAAATTCTTGAGTATACCCTTGTGCACTTTGCCCTTTCATTTGCCGAAGAGTTTGCCAACTCATCATGGCTTGTTGCATGTAGGCCAATGGATAGAATTGATTTTTGATTGTAGCAACAAATTCACTCAAGACAGAGATGGTCTTACCATGTCTTTTCATATCATCTTGGGTTCTGCATTCCCACCAAACCAAGGCAGTGCCTCCTAGGCGTAGGCTTTCTTGCCAGAGTCTATGTTCTGTACTCTGCAATACACATCAATTTGTCTAATCCAATTGTCCAACTTTTCAGCATTTAGCTCTCCATCATATATAGGCAAATCAAATTTAACATCCAGCTTAATCAAGGATGCTTTCTTATTATGCACAGGGCTACTAGGAGGCGTAGGAAAGCTTTCTTCTTTTCCCTTTCCTTTTGAGTGGTCATGGGAATGAGATTCATCTTCTTCTTTATCTTGTTTAGAGCCTAATGAATCTTCATCCTTATGCTTTCTAAAGTCCCTATACACTTCTTCTACCATAGACTTTATAGTTAGGGAACTTTCTATGAACTGGCAGTCTAGCCCTATAGAACCTTCTTCTGACATTGTCTTCCGAGAATAGACTCTCCCAATTTCAGGATTAGTTTCCACCAACTCTCCTTCTCCTAATTTGAGCTTTGATCTAGTGAGCATTCACAACTAAACCAACACAAGCTTGTCTAACCTTACAGCCTAAAGCTCTGATACCACTTGATTTGATAATCACCCTATGAGTGACCTCAATTGAAGATTTGTTAAACAAAAGGTATTACAGACTCATGTGTTGGTGTGTGTTTTGTGTTATTGAAACAACAGATCGATCAGATTGCCAATACACAGACATTTAAATGGAAAGACAACAGAGAAATACAATAAGCAACACAAAGACACAAACAAATTTTAATAAGGAGTTCACCCTATTCTCCAGGGCTACGTCTTCGGTCCAGCTTCAGTGGTGGCCTTGTTTTATTGTGTCTTACAATAGAAAATTACAATACAAGGACTCAATGTGAGTTCTCCTGAAGCAGATTTTGCTTGGCAAGGTGGTTCTTGGATTCCCCAAGCCACTCGAGTACACAGACTCTTGTTCTTCCTACCAGCTCTGTGACCTTTGGTCTACACTAGAAAGAGCCAACTATGATGCTCAATCCAGACAGATTTCTCTATGGGAAGGCTTGAATCTTCAAGCTCTTTGGTGCTCGATGTTGCCTGTGGTCAGCTCGGCCGTCTGTCTCCTCTGCTTGGCTTTACTGTTCTCTGTGTTCAGTCCTCCTCTCAGGGTTCACTGTTCACTGTCTCTCTTGGTCGCTTGGACTCCTCCCTAATCCTTTTCTTCTTCTTTTGACCATCTCTGTTCATGGATTTAACCATTTGATCCCTATGCATGTTCGGTTCCTCTCTCGCCTACGTCAATTCTCCTTCTGCAACCATGCTTGGAGTTCCCTGTTCGGCGTCAGCATGAACACTCGGGAAGTGCCATGTTCCCCCATCAAAATAGTACCAGTCTACTCATCGATTCATTTCTTTGGTTATGTCATGGATACGTTCTTTCTCCACCATGGTGGTCAAACAGATTCCAAATCCCTTTAAATCGTGAATTAATTCCCTGTTGATTCTGCTTCTTTCTATCGGGCGCAATCTTATCCATCCAATCTGGGCTCCTCCAGATCCAACGTCATACGCACTCGAGTGCGGTTGACTTGCTTGACCAATAGCCCATGATCACGGCAATTTTTCTCTCACCTCTGCTGCCACGCATCGATCGTTGAGTGGGATCGCTCTGCTCTCCTCCAAAACCTCTTACCGTTCAAGGGCGCCCTAATCGATACTGTTGGTTTTCCAGAGCGTGGGTCTTGCCTTTGTCCTTTAGCGCTTTTTGTTTTTCCGCTCGTGGTTCTCCAGCTCCCAACATCGCTGAGTGCTTAAGGCTCCCCCATTTCGACCCTGTTTGCACAGCTAATCGCATATCAAAATCGCCTCCTTTTCCTGATCCGGGGCTCCCAGGGGCTGTTTTGACCTCCTGTGTAGTCTACATGGGCCTCAGTTAGCACGCTTTGACCGAGGTCCTCGTCGTTCCACATTGGCTGCCATGGCCACTGGTTCAAGGTGATTTTTGATTGTTGTTTTGGAATTTTCAAGGATTTTCTCAACTCGATACAGTCAAGGTTCTTGACAGCCTTTTGTGGATACGATTCGGATCACATGCATAGTTTCATCGATGGTGGGTTGTGTTTGGTATCTTGAAAGTGGAGCCTCATTCCACATGACCGACGATAAAATTTTATTCAGTACCTTGGAGGAGAAAGACCTCAAGATGCGCATAGAGATGGGTGATGACAGAAAGTACTGTGTTTCAGGAGAAGGCATAGTTGCTTTTTATAGGGAGCATGGAGCTTCTCTCACCTTGATTGATGTGAAGTATGTGCCTAGACTGAAGAAGAACTTCGTATCAGTCGCGATGTTGGAGGACAAAGGCTACGATGTTGTCTTCAGTAAAGGAAATGTGTTCCTAAGACACATAACCATGGGTCAAACCAAGAGGATTGGGATTCGAGTGAAGAATATCTACAAACGAGAGGTAGATGACTGCGCTACATTGAGTTTGAAAGAAGAATTGGTGCAAAACCAATACATTGGAAAGTTATGGCACAGGTGGTTGGTCCATTTGCATCATGGGGCCTTGAAGATATTGCAACAGATATCTACAGGACTTCCCAAAGGTAAACTTGAGAAAGTTGACACATGCAAAGTTTTTACCTTGGGAAAGTACGCCAAGTCTTCATTTCATGATCAAGACAGTCGAGCAGAAGTAATCTTAGATCGATTTCATACTGATTTGTGTGGACCATTCTCGATAGCATCCACTGCAAAGCAAAGGTATTATGTGATTTTCATTGATGATTTTTCTCGTAAATGCTGGATTTATTTCATGTATAAGAAGGACCAAACCTTCTCAAAGTTTTGTGAGTTCAAAGCTTTGGTTGAGAAAGAGTCAGGGAAGAAGATCAAGGCCTTGAGAAGTGACAATGGTGGATAGTAAGTCTCTCAAGAGTTTAAGTACTTCTGTGCAGTGGAAGGAATTAAACGAGAGTTGACAACACCCCATAACACACAACAAAATGGGGTGGCCAAGACGAAGAACAGAATGATTGTAGGGGCACCTTGGGCGATGTTGCATGAACAAGGCCTACCACTTCATTTGTGGGCTGAGGCATGCAACACAACAGTCTATATGCAAAATAGAAGCCCACATCACATACTTGGGATGAAAACACCAGACGAAGCTTTCTCCAGTAAGAGACTAGATGTGGGTCACTTCAGGATCTTTGGCTCATCGGTATATTTCCATGTGAAAAAGGATGCATGGAAGAAGCTTGAGTTGATAGCTCAGTTGGGGATACTTGTGGGGTACACTGATACAGCCCACAAATATCAGGTGTACTTGCCTACCAGTCGGAGCACATTGGTTCGCAGAGATCTCAAGTTTTATGAGCAGAAGGCCATGCAAGTTTCCCTTGAGAGGGAGCTCCAGCTATAAGCTATTGAGGAACTTTTGGTTCCTAAGGAGGAGGAGCCTCAGATTGATGTGGAGTAGCCACATGCAGAGGTTCCAAGAATGAAGACATCCACTCAAATAGAGTCTTCTAGAGATGGATGGAAGGAAACAAGAGAAGCTGACAGATTGTTGTCAGATGTGAGAGAGAATATGGGAGAACCATCTTCTCAGCACAAATAGAGGAGGTCACCTGAGAGGTACACTAGATACATGACCCTTGTTGGGGAATGTGTTGAGACTGAGCCATCTTCCTTTGAGGAAGTAGTGCAGCAGTCGATTTGGGTTGATGCTATGGTGGAGGAGTATGACTCCATAGTTTGAAATAGTGTTTGGGATGTGGTTCCAAGACCAGAGAACAAGTCAGTTGTGAGTTCTCGTTGTCTTTACAAGGTAAAGCAAACTGCTGATGGTAGTGTGGAGAAACATAAGGCAAGATTTGTTTCCCATGGATTCTCACAGGTCGAGGGGATTGACTATGATGAGACTTTTTCTCTTGTAGTAAGGTACTCATCTATCAGATCGATGTTGGCAATATCACCACATATGGGTTGGAAGATCCATCAGATGGATGTGAAGACTACATTCCTCAATGGAAAGATTGAGGAATAGGTGTACATAAAGCAGCCAGAAGGTTTTGAGACCTTAGATCATGAGTCGCATGTGTGTCGACTGAAGAGAGCTTTGTATGGGCTGAAGCAAGCACCTCGTGCTTGGTACACCATGACCGACAACTAGTTCACTAGGTTGGGCTTCACAAAGAGTGAAGCAAATGCGAACCTGTACCAAAATTGTACTTTATGTTGATGATCTCATATTGACAGGTGATGATCAATTGAAGATGTCTTGCAAGGAGGACCTTGTAAGAGAATTCAAGATGAAAGACATGGGTCTCATGCATTATTTCCTTGCCATGGAAGTATGTCAGAAGGATGGGGAGTTGTTTGTGTCTCAGGGAAAGTATGCCAATGAGATACTCAGGGGATTCCACATGGAGAAGTGCAAGCCCATGTAGAATCCTCTAGAAAGTAATTAGAGGAAGGAGGATGCTACCTCAGGAGTAGTAGAGGCTACTGTGTATAGGCATCTTGTGGGTTCACTGATGTACTTAGTGAACACACGACTAGATTTGTGCTATGTGGTGAACCAACTGAGTCAAGCTATGGTTCAGTCTACCAATATGTTTTGGAAGGCGTCAAAGCATGTTTTAATATACCTCATAGGCACATCTTAGTATGTATTATGGTACAGACGGATAGAGGGAGTGAAGCTACAGGGCTTCACTGATGCAGATTGGGCAGGGAGTCCATTCGATCGGAAGAGCACATCAAGTGGATTTTCAACCTTGGGTGAGCAATGGTTTCTTGGTACAGTAGGAAATAGAGGTTGGTTGCTTTCAGCACAACATAGGCCCAATACATGGCTGCAAGTCACGCAGCATGTGAGGCCATCTGAATATGGAAAATTTTAGTTGGTTTGTTTGATCAGAGCATGGATCTAAGTGTGATCTATTGTGACGATAAAAGTTGCATCAAACTCTCTGAGAATCCAATATTTCATGATAGGTCCAATCACATTGACATTCGGTATAATCATCTCAAAGACTGTGTGGTGAGGATCATGTTGTTGCAATATATTTCGACCGAGGACCAACATGTTGACATTTTGACTAAGGCATTGTCAAAGTGTAAATTCGAGTTCCATAGAGATAGGATCAGGGTGGCAGATAATACCTTTCTTGTTGAGAGGGAGTGTTGAAATGTGGCAACAAGAATACTCCAATTCGAATTTATTCTCACCAGTTGTTTGAAAAAATAATTAGTTAATTCATCTTGGATTAATCAGTTGGAGAAATTCAAGCTAGAAGTCTTTATGAAGTCATGCAACAGTTTTCCCTTAAATAAGGAGATAAGGATGAGTTGTATTTGAGTGGTAATTGATTAGCTCAGTTAACTGAGTTATGTCCAATTAAATTAGTTCCAAAGAGTTTGAGGAACTAATTGTGAGTTTAGTCAATTAATGCATGCATGCATCAAACTAGTGTACTCCAGATAACTAAAGATTCTCTCATAAATAACTCATGCATGTCTATTCAGAGAAAGACCCAGTTGAGATTAAAGATAGGGAGAGTGTACTATTAGTTGCTAGAATTTTCTTATAAGGAAAACTCTTGCATGAAGAAGGAATTCGTTGCTTGAGATTTGTGCAGTTTTACAGGGTGTAAGATCAGTGTGAGTGATCAGTGTTACACATGGTAACAACTGGATCACCCAGGAAAAATTGCGCTAGGAAATTGGAGCTTGGAGGGCAGTGTGGAGGACTTAATGAGAAGTCTATTTTTCCTATGAGTATTTGTGAGGATTGTACTGAGAGCTAGCTTGCTATGAGAGCTAAATCTGTATGTATTCCTATGATATTTCCACTTGTATGATAATACAGATAGAGGGGTTTTTAGTTGAGGCTTTCCCTAGAGTATTATTTTGTGTTTCATGTGCATTGATTCTGCTTCTGGTTATATGCGTTCTTCTTGATCTTGCTCAAATCTATTAAGCTTCCACAAGTTTGATTGTAGAAGTAGATTAAGTATTTTGTTTTAGTTGTATTGCATTATTAGGTTAATCTACAGTGATAATTTCTACATTATGCTCATGCAACAATGAAGTGCATTGAAGTGAAAGGAAAGTGTTTCTTTTGTTTTTGTTTGTTTTTTTTAATTTCTTCTAGGAGAGGGCCATGGTGCACATTTTGCACCACAATTTCATTTAACTCCCATTCTATCACCATTTTTTAGTCACCTAGAACCTCAAGCCTATACATTCCTTTTTTAATTGCATATTAAATAAGAGTTTAGAAAGCAGTAAATGTTGCTATGATATTTGTTTCTTTACCAGGAGAGTTCCAAACATGGAATAAATGAATTTTAATTTAAATGAAGAAAATCTATACCACAAATCAGTAGATCACCATGACTCAGACCAATGAAAAATCCCCATGGTATATCATAGTCTAGATGAGGTATAGTTGGGAACTTGGGCTTTTTTTCTTTGGGTTCCACTTTGTATTCTTTGTAAAGCCTTAGAATCAAACTCATGTTTAATTCATATGGAATATCTAGGTCTTGAAAAATTCTACCATTATGGGCCCTTCATAAGCCATAAACCATAAACCAAAACACAAGGAATAGAACCATAAATTTTAACTAATATAAGCGCTCCTCTGAACTTAATTTCTACCATGTTTCTTTAGCATAAAGAGAACAAGCCACTAATGACCAAACATGTGTTGCATGTGGACACCACATAAACAAGTGTGAGATAGATTCAACTTTAAGCTCACAAAGGACACATTTGTTGGGAACATTCCTACCTCCTTTTAAACCATTGTCCCATGTTAACAACTTGACTTATACAACTAAGTATAGCATAATATTTCATTTGAGAGACATATGAATTTTCCATAGAAATTCCCACCACCACTACTTTTCTCCAATAAATTGAGGCTCTATCTCAATAGTATAGTTAAGCCTGGTTATGTCTTTTATAGTACTTGAATTTTTAGATCAACGGAGGGAGTCATTGTTCTCATCTGAAAGCCTTATAAGACTAGAGCAAATCCCGCCTACAAAATTATGCAATTATCACTAATTCAAATCTTACAAAGGCCTACATGGGGACTCAAGGGAAATGCCCTCAAAAATTAAATTTTGGTAGATTTTTGTGTTTTCTTTTGGTGATTTTTGGGATCAAATCTCTTGATATGCAAACCTCTTTAGAGTGAAAAGAGATTTGATTTCTCTTGACGCTTGGTAGATCTAGAATTAAGATGGATCTAAGTTGATTTATCCTTAAATTAAATCTATATTTTCAAATTTATTCTTGAATTAAATGTATTTATAATTAATTAAATTCACTTTATTCATATATCAACATTTCTATATTTATTTTAGTTAAAAAATATGATAATTTAAATAAATATAGAAATCAAACATTTTTACTACAACCAAATATTATTTTAAAATCTTTTAATGCATTAGTGTAGATATATTAGTAATAATTATTTTATCCATTAAAAAAAGTAAGACCAAATCATATTATTTTTGAATTTCATTACTATTAATCTATTGTAATTTTCATTATCATTTAAAAAATAAAATTATAACTTAACAATTGTAATATCCAACGTTGTTGCTCAGTACCTGCCTCTTATGCAAAAACTAGTTGATAGTTAAATTAAAGTAAAAACAATAATTTCGGCACATATAAAAATAGAAATATAATTTATCATAAAAGAAAAAGTCAAAATTTTGAAAATTAAAAAAATAGTAAATTTAAAGTTTCTTAGAGAATGATTATTTGATTAAAGTATGTTTTTTAAGAATTAAGTACATTATCCATCTATAAGTAGTAAATAGATTGAATCATAACTTGAATTTCACTTCCAATGAAACAAGAAACATTACCATGTAATTAATACTTTTTTTTTTTCTCTGTAACATCTAATTCTATTAACTGGAAATCAAAATATTTTTACATATGTCGGCGGCTGCAAGGGCATGAGCCCACAAGCCATTCACATTACAAAACTGCCCCATTACTGTAAAAACTGGGGAGAATTAGAGACATACAGCCAATTATATTGGCTTTACAAGCATACAAAGAGTGATAAACAAGAAGACAAACAAAGAAACAGAACTGGTAGCCTGGGTCCAGGGAAAGAACAGACGCCACGTCGATGAGAGACCCAAAACTGGAATTGATGCTATCAAGCTGAGCCATGGCCAAAATGCCTGGGCAATGCTCCCGGAGCATCCATCGAAGAACCAAAAAAGGCAAACCACACCGCAAGTTATTCATTTTTCTCAGCTTCTCCCTGTGTCTCCTCGGCATCCTGACACGCGTCATCCTGACTGAGGGGCTCCTTGCCTTCCATCACCTTGCCTTCCGTCACCTTATCAGTGTTTCCTGCATCAGTCTCCACTTCAAATTGATCACAATCAACCAGGGGAGGGATAACGGGGGGCAGATCGACCTGCAGAACAGGTTCAGTTTCCCTCTTGATACCCAAAGAATCCTCGGCCGAGGAGCGCTCACTGCTGTGAGAGGAATTGGGAACAATGCAAGAGAGAGGGGTGACCTGGTTATCTTCTTCTGACATGATAATGGTAATCTGGGTGGAAATCAAAGGCTTGTTCAAGTTGCTCTGGAATTTAAAATGGGTGGATTGAAGGGCATTGTTAGGAATCGACTTGCGAGGAGGATTGCTGGGAGGAGGGTCCTTAGGAGAGGAAGAGAGGTTGATGGGCGAGAGCATGGGGTTGGGCCGAGGATGGACTGAGGGTCACTTGCGACTACCAGGGCGGTCACCTGAACGAGTATGTTTCCCTGGACGCTTCATATTACCGACAGACACAGAAAACTTAAAGGAACAGAGCCTAAACCCAGAAGAATGCCCCAAATGAATCAGAGGCTCGTAAGAACAAACAAAAGAGGCTCAAGACCGGAAAGCAAAGAAGATATAACTGATATTGTAGTTAATAAACCACTTAACCTAAGCCACTGAACGAGTTCCTCTGTGCAGCGCGCAGGTAAAATTGAGGTGCTGCAAATTCAAACCCGAACAGGCTTGAATCTCACCTTTGAAAACGGGCGCGTTCTCACCTTCACAACATAGCTGAAGAACAAACTGAGCACCAGAAGCCTGAACACTGGAAGTGGAAAAAACGAAGGGGAACGCCATGTATATAACCCTCAATAGGCGGCTTCGGGCATCGACTTGCATTAATGGCCCCGGCCTGCCCCAACCTGCAGTCATAAAAACATTCTTCCCTCGATTAAATGAAATCTGGGGCTCCACGCTGCAAAGCAAGTGGCGGTACCTAGGACTATTAATTTGCATGAATAGCATTGATGGCCAGGACATCACCCGGATCCAGGAGTGCATCCTCAGGCTCAGGCCTTTCCTCCTGCACCAGATTGTTGAAGTCAGGAAGTTGAGATTCCAATAAGAGATTTGCTGGAGATCCAACAAGAAGATGCCATCCACTGTCAACTCCCAAGTTAGCAAGGAGGTCCGCAACTTTGTTCCCATCTCTTCTAATGTGAGTGAAGGAGATCGCCCTGTTGAAACTAATCCACTGCTCAATGTGCAATAGTCGTTGAGCCATTCTCCAGCTATTGCAAATTTTAGAGGAGGGGGAGCCCTGAAGGATCCTCGTAGCCATTTGAATGAGGATTTGAGAGTCTCCCTCAATGAGGAGCGGAAAAATATTCCTGTCTTGTGCTATTAGAATCCCTTGCCAAAGACCTTCTAACTCAGCAGAATTTTTGGTATCCCAGCCATGAGAGCCCAAGAAGGTTATAATATTGTTTCCTTTATAGTCTCTGATGGTTCCTCTGAATCCTGAGTTCCCTGGGTTACCCTTGGATGCACCATCGAAATTAAGTTTATACATGTCTTTTGTGGGAGGTGACCATTTCACCAATGGGGAGCCTTTAGGGGGCCTTGTTCCCTTGATCAACCGGTCTTGCTTTTTGTGGAATTTCCAATTATTCCAGATTGATTGTTCCTGGGGGAGGGTGGGGAGATCCTCCTGGTACCAAGTTTTTAAAGATATGGTTTCTTCAATGTTTTGCTTTATGATTTTCCATATCTCATCCAGAGATTTGAATTGATCTTTGAAGATTCTACTGTTTCTCTCTTTCCAAATGGTCCAAGTTACAAAACCTGGGATGAGCTTCCAAAGGAAATTTAGTAATTTGCTTTGATAGGGGTGGGGGTCCCAATTGCGTATTGTAGCCGTTATGTCTCCATTCACCCCTGCCTCTTTCTGACAATGAAATTTTTTTTTTTTCCAAAGCTTATATGCTAATGGACAGTGATACCAGAGGTGTTCAATTGTCTCTTCTTCCTTTTTACAAATGAAGCATATGGAGGGACCAATAAAGTTTCTCTTCCTCAAGTTGTCCCAAGTAAGAATCCTTTTGTGGCAGAGAAGCCAAAGAAAGGTGGATATTTTCGGCCAAATGGAAGGATCCCATATCTTGTTCCATAGCTTGTCGGGCTTGGTTTGATCTTTAATGAGTAAGTTGTAAGCCTCTCTGGTGGAGTAAGTGCCTCTTTCTTCATATCCCCATCTGAGAACGTCTTTTTCCTCGGAATATTGTATTTTCCTTTTTGTTAGTTCTGTGTCCAGAGTTTGTTGTTCTTGTATAGTCCCATGAGTTATGATCTAAGATGCTTTGTGCCATTTTCTGTAGTATTGTTGGGCGTTAACGCTCTGGAAGTTTCCAACCTTGATTAGGGGATGTAGATCCTGTTTCGGGGGGACAATATTCGGGAAAAGGTCTCTTAGTTTGGGCGACTGTTGCCAAGAGTCATCCCAAAATCAAGCCTGATCTCCGCTTTTCACCTCCCAAAAATTGTGCTACTGAATTAGGTTCCTGTGAAGTTTTGCCGAGTTCCAAATAATTGAACCATTACACATCTCTGATATTCTTATAAGTTCCTCTCTAGGACAGTTTCCCACGTATTTGGCTGTCCATAAAATAGCCCAAGGAGTAAGAGGGCCCGAGAGCCATCTCCACCAGATCTGAGCGCCCATTACTGCATTGCTGTGAGTGGGATCTCTTAATCCAATGTTGCCTCCTTTTTTTGGAAGACGGGCCGTTTCCCATTTGACGAGTGCCCATTTGCGATGAAGTCCACTGCTGCCCCAGAGAAAAGCCCTCTGGATAGCTTTAAGTTCTTTGAGAACCCATTTTGGGGCTGCCAGAATGGAAAAAAGGTAAAGGGGCATGGCTTGAAGGATGGCTTTGATCAATACAAGATGGTTGGCCATATTGAGAGATCTATGGGTCCAAGAGGAGAGCCTAGCTTCCAACTTGTCTAAGAGAGATTTCCAGGAAGAGTGCTTCAAGTTGGAGTCTATGAGGGGGGCTCCCAGATAAGTAGAGGGGAGTTTGGCTGAGGAGAATCTTAGGATGCATAAGATGGCTGACTGGATAACAGAGGGAGTGTGAAAAAAGAAAATTTGAGAGTTGGACTGATTAATAGAAGCACCTGAGGCTTCTGAAAAATATGCTAAAAGAGATTTGAGATGCCTAGCTTCCTGGACTGAGGGGTGCCCGTATAGCATGGTGTCATCCACAAATTGTTGGTGAGTGAATGCAAGGGAGCTGTGAAAGGAGAGACCTTTGAGACAAGCAACTTGTTGAGCATGCTTGATACTTCTCCCAAGACCTTCCGCCGCTATGATAAAGAGGAAAGGGGAGAGGGGATTGCCTTGCCTGATGCCACGGGAAGGATGAAAGGTTTCGGAGGGAATGCCATTAATTAGAACCGAGAAGAAGGAGGATGTTATGAGGCTCATAATCCATCGAACCCAGGAAGCATTGAAACCAAAAGCCAATAGAATCTTTTCAATGTAATTCCAGCTGAGGCTGTCGAAAGCTTTTGAGAGATCAAGTTTAAGAAGCATACCTGGCTTCTTGGAAATCTTCAGGGAGTGAATTATTTCATATGTGAGGATGATCCCATCCGTGATCTGCCTACCTTCCACATATCCAGACTGTTTTGGCGAGATGATCAAGGGAAGAAAAAGCTTTAGTTTGGTGGCTATAATTTTTGAGATTATTTTGTAAATAATATTGCAGAGAGCGATCGGTCTGAACTTATCTGGCTTACAAGGCTTCTCCACCTTAGGAATCAGGGCTATGAAAGTGGCATTTATCCCTGGAAACATCCAACGAAGAGAGCGAGACTCTTCCACGACCTGCCAGACCTCATTCTTGATAAGGTCCCAGAAGTTGTGGAAAAAGTTGGAGGTGAAACCATCCGGACCTGGGGCTTTGCTGGCCTTTAGTTGTTTAATTGTTGTTTCCACTTCTTGAAGATCGACAAGTTTGAGGAGCATCTGATTATGCTCATCTGATATGAGTTTGGGGATTTTGCTTGTGATATTTTGAATGGCCTGAGAACAGTCACTGATTGGTTCTTTGTGCACCTGCTTGAAGTAGTTGAGGAGTTCGGCCTCTATCTCTTCATGTTTTTCAACTTTAATGCCTTGCTCATTTTGGATGTGAGTAATATTATTGTGCATTCTGAACTGAATTGTGGTATTATGAAAGAATTTTGTGTTTTTTTCACCCTCTTTTAGCCACCTAATTCTTGATTTTTGCTTCCACAACATTTCTTCCTGTTTTCCTTTTTCCATAAGTTTCCTTTCAAGGGCTTTTTCCTGTTCTGCAAGATCATCAGATCTGCCGAGAGTAATGATCTTTTGCTGCAGTTGCTTCATGTCATGTTCAATGTTTGCTTTCCCATGAAAGATATTGCCAAATGTAGTTCGATTCCAATATTTGATTTTGCCTTTGAGGTGCTTGAGTTTTTGTTGAAATTGGAACATTTTGGAACCTGGGGGTGAATGAAAGCTTTTCCATTCTATACTGATGAATTTATGGAAGTCTGGATGGGTCAACCAGAAGGTTTCAAAGTGAAAAGGTCTGCGAGTATTGTTCCCCGGTCGTGACCAATGAAGTGAAATGGGCCAATGATCGGAGCCAGTAAAGGGCAAGATAGAGGCTGCAAAACCCCCCCCTAGATGAATGTCATTATCTGAGAGAAGAAACCTGTCCAACCAAGATGCAATTTGGAAGCTTCCTGCTTGTCTGTTGTTCCATGTAAAAATTCCATTATTGAAAGGGAGATCAATGAGCTAGTTATTTTGAATAAAGTCCTTCAAGAGCGTTCCTTCTTGAGAGCGTCTGCCCCTGCCTCCTGTCCTTTCATCCATTCTTGTGATCATATTAAAATCTCCACCTGCAATCCAAAGAGGAAGTGGTCTGTCCTGATTAAGAGCCGAGATAGAGTTTAGGATCTCTTCCTTTCGTTGAGTTTCCTATGGGAAGTAAACATTGGTTAGGATTCCATATTGGTTTGTTCCTAAAATGTGAAAAGTTGCTTGGAGGAAGTTCCTGTGAGCATGGAAGTTAGTGAGCTCCATAGCTCTAGAATCCCATATGATGGCGATGCCTCCTGAGGCTCCATTTGCATCAACTGCTATATTATGACTTCCAGGCCAGAATTTATTGGCTAGCTTGTCCAACATGATGGAGTCTCACTTTGTCTCTTGCAAGAATATAACCTGAGGGTTTTCTTGCTTTACCATGTTTTTGAGTAGTCGAGTTTTCCTGGGGCCGTTAAGCCCTATGATGTTCCAAGAAATTAGCTTCATTGAGAAAGATTGATTTCAGGACTAAAGTACTTAGTTAACTTGGCATATCTGCCTGAATCCACTAAGATTTGCCCCACCTTAATTGTTCTTTGAAGGACAATTTTTCTACCTCGCTTTTTAATGTCCTTGGAAATGAGTCTTCTGTCCCAAGAGCTACCTGTCTGAATACCTAAAGATTTTTTCCTTTGTGCTCTTGATAAAACCTCTTCCAAGTTTTTGAGCCGTCCGGCTGGAATATTGTCAAAATTATTGATTGTGCATGCCTTTTCAAGGCCTGGAAGATCTAAATCCCCTATATCTATTGTGTAAGTTTCTTCATCCATAAATTGAGAGTAATATTGTTCTTCCATTGGTTCTTCTTCTGTACCTATAGCCGAGATTGGAGTCTCCATTGGTCTGTCTTGGGTATTCCATGATACATCTTTTTGTTTTTCTGAGGTTGAAGCTTCCTTACCATGAGTATCTGTTGGAGCCCAGGTGGATCCTCCTTTTTTGTTATTGTCATCGCTCTTAGGTTCTAGTTCTGACAAATTCAGTTGAGTTTTAGATTGATCTGCTAGGGCTCCAAATTTGTTGCTGGTGGATGGCTTTGGTTGACTGGTTTGCGCTATTCTTGGTTTTGGGGCTTGCTTCTTATGTGCCCTTCGACGACTAGCCACCTTGATGAATCCAGTTCCATCTAAGACTTCCAGATCCGAAACAGGGGAGGGTTTATGAGTTAAAGGGCAATCTCTGAATAAGTGCCCAAGAGCATGGCATCTTCGACAGCGAAACGACACATGTTAATAGTCAATAATTTGTAACCAATCCTTGTCAAATTAAGAGATGTTTACCGCATCTGGAATAGCTTGGTTGAGATCCATATAAACACAAATTCTGGCATAAGAGGTATATTTACCTGTCTTCGTTTCTTCTGTTGTTTTGACAAACTCACCCAGAGTGTTTCCTATCGCTTTTAGAGAGTCTTCCTCCCAAAATTCTGAAGGGAGTGAATATAGGCGAATCCACACCGGAGCCCAGCTGAGGTCCACCGTATCTGGGTTGAATTGTTCTACCCAACCTTTGAGAAATAATCCAGTAGCATTGAAGAAGTAAGGTCCGCCATCCAGGACCCTATTTCTGTCCTCCAAGCAGTTGAAGATAGTTGTGAAAAAACCTTTCAGTCCCAGCTGCAAGGTGATGTGCCCTTTTGGGTGACATTTCTTATTTATCCAGCTTCACAGTGCTCTTTCGGTCGGCCACATCCCTATGAACTTCCCTATGAGAGCATTGTATTTCATAAACTATATTCTTGCTTCAATACGATGTCCAGGCAGTTCAACTCTTGGTCGAATCACAGTGATTGGTTTGCATGTCGCTGAATGAACCTCTCGCGCTTTTTATCCTTGTCTTGCATGCTGGTGTTCCTGACTACTGTTGTCTCCATTCTGGTTTGGGATTTCCTTCTCTTCCAGGTTCTCAAACATTTCATTGTCGTTTTGTGGGGGAGGTTCTTCACCTCCCCCCGACTGGGGTTCCATACGAAGTGTACCCACAGTCCAAAAGATGAAGATCTATTTCAGTCCTTGTCCACTGATCACAGCAGAATGACCAGGCCTGCCATTACTGCAGGTGCAGAGGGACAGAGCCTGCCCTTGTCGCAGGTGCTTAAACCCTAGCTGTCGCCATTGCCTGCTCCTCTCATCCGTCATCCCAAAAAAGCCCAACCCTTATGTCTCATGTAATTAATACTTGCCTCTTATACAAAAAGTAATTACTAGTAGAAGTTTAGTCAAGCTTTTTATGTCAAAACGTAATTAATACCCCTTTGCTTATCTTTTCCAACTTCCATTCTAAGCTTCTCTCGATGCATCCAACTAGTGTGAGCTCTAATGTCTATTTTGCACCTAATTTATGAGTAAGGGGTGCCCAATTTGTTCATCATGCACCTTGCTAATGGACCAAGACACTAAAGGGTTGATTATTCTAGCCATCAACATTTTGGCATGTCCATTTATGCTAGTGAATGACCACCAATGTGATCATGTAGTATAGGTACCCAAAGCCATTTAGGACCAAGGCATTACATACACCCTCTTAAAAAAATTATGATTAAAAATGATGAAGATTCACTATCAATAAAAACTTATCAATTAACAAAACACACAATAAAGAAAATGATCAAATTACATGATAAACTCAAGAAACTTTGCCATATTTGTTTCATTTTATATCAAATTTTTAAACATAAAAAAAATTATAATACATTTAATAATAAAAAAATTAAAATAAATAAATAATGTAAAATTACAATTAAAATAAAGTAAACACATTTTAATTACATTGAAATAAAATAAACACATTTTAATCACATTGTTTATTTATTGTATTTAATTGAAATAAGAAAAACAAAAATTAGTACTTCAATAATAGTCAAACAATAATAAATGTTTTAATACTAATTCTTAATATATTTACTTATAGTACGAGAAACCCTTGAGCACTCATGTACCCAAAGTGTGGTACCCACATTTTGTAGCCACTCCAACAACCCTCCAAAATTCTTGACTTTTCAAAATTTTGGAGCCCCTGTACTAATTCTACGTTTATCTCTTACTTCCAAAACCTCATCGGTTGGCCAAAACCCCTGTGATCCCATCAAAAGTCTAACTCTTTGAGACTCAAAGGTTTATTTCTTTGCCCAAGTGGTAGGTCGCATCAAGTCAACTTTCATGAGCCTAAAACTTGCGACAATGTGACCTACTTCAATTTTGGCAAAGTCAAGTTGCTAAGTCACAAGGAAAACGTTGTGACCTTTCACTCGCATATGACTTTGCAACCTCATGCCTGATGAGGTCGCAAGGTCGCAAAATTCTACAAAGCAAACTCCTTGAAACTTCATGACCTCATGACCTCCCATGCGAGTTGCTAGGTCGCTTGGGTTACTAGGTTGCAGGAGTCTAAAACATATCCCTATGCGACCTGGCGAACTTTGTGACCTCACACGTGCAACCATTTTTATAAAATTGGATGACATAACCAATCATTTGGTCAGTTCATTTTGGTCACTCGTTGGACGAATCGACTTGGCGAATTGGAGAAAGTGTGCACCCTACCAAGTAAGTGACCCTTCCTCTTCCTAACTATGACTATTTAATTCCATTTGTCTCCTTCCTCTGCCTTGAACATGAATCTTCCTAAACTAGGAGTTTTTATACAAATTTAATGTCCCATTTTACTCAGGAACCCTTATTCAACTTATTCATCATCCGAAACGCATTTCTTCCCAATCACTTAGCCCCATATCTTCTCTAAGAAGGCTTGCCCCCCTCAGGGATTGTTATGAAACCAACTCATGAAAAGATAGAAAAGAGAGATAAATGCCTTAGAATTCAGCCTCTTCGAGGGGGCAACCTCCTTTACATTACACAAATGAACAAT
>APFE030641562.1:0-31184 GCA_000404065.3 Pinus taeda | reverse complement strand
ATAAAAAGCCATTGCCCTGGTGTGGTGGCCAGTTAAGTGACAATGCCATTCACTGGTAGTAATCTAACCGAACAAGCTGGCTCGTGATGAGACCCCTTGTCTTATAATTGAAGCCATTACCCTGTTTTGGTATGCAGTATTGGTAATGTCGGCTAAACTATTTCCCTATGAACATAGTAAGCAGGCTTGTAATAAGACCTCTTATCTTTTATTCCAGTATTCTTGGAATTACATTCTGAGTAATCACAAGCTTTGGTGAGTGGGATAGACAATTTTATCCTTAAGAGGAGATGGATGACAAGGTAAGAGTTGGAGATGCTGAAATTGGATTAGCTCCTATTTTTATATTGATAACCTTCTTAGGACCAATTTGAAAATCTAAAAAGATTTACAATATTTATAAACTTTGAGAGGGGTTCACTAAGATTGCAGTGTAGTTTCAGAATGCAATTATATCTAATTTCCTAGAAATCATTCCTTTTTTTTAAGACTTCTATTTATTTAAAAGTAAATATCACACTACTTGTTTTGAGCAACTCTTTAAGTACAGTAAAGGTCAAATACAAGATACCTTACAGCTTTATTTTCTAATGCTCCTACAAACTACAAAAATGCTATTAGAAGGAGAAGGGGTTACCTCCTTAATTGAATAATTTCTTTAAGATAAGACCATTAACAGGGAGAGAATCTCTCAGCCCTGATAAATCTTGTAATATGAAGGTCGAATGGCTTATCTTTTCACAGATCTGAAATGGTCCAAGCCACATCTTTTGAAATTGGTGTGTTTTCCTTTATCTTCATGGGCTTTGTCCCATTTCAGGACTAAATCACCGATTTGAAATTGTTTGGAACCGGATGAAAGTGAATCAAATGATGACTTGATGATCTACTGATGTTTCGCATGAATGATTTTGGCTTTTCTCTTTCTTCTTCTAATTTTAGAATTTGGTCATGTCTAAGTTGTAAAGAAGAAGAAGGATTGTCTTCAATAAATTGAACTAGGGCTAAAGAAGGGAGTACAATATTTGTTGGTAGCACTGCTTCTTTTCCATACACAAGTTTAAATGGAGAAGAACCTATAGAAGCTTTTTGTGTTATCCTGTTAGCCCATAATGAAAATATTAGAGATTTATGCCAGTTCTTATGATTCTATTCGATAGTTCGCTTGATAATTTTAATAAGATTTTTGTTTGTAGATTCTGCCAAACCATTGCCCTAGGGGTAATAATTAGTAGAGTATTTGAGTTTAAATCCTCTTTTAATTGCGAAATCAAACATAGCATTGCCTGAAAAGTAAGATGCATTATCAAAAACAAGAGCATTCTGGACACCAAACCTAGTAATGATGAATTGGTCTATGAATTCAATAATAGCTTCAGAATTTGTTTTCTTTAAAGGAATTGCTTCAACCCAATTGGTGAAATAATTAGTAGCGGTAAGGATATACTTATGCTGTTTGGAAGAATTTAGGGTAATTTCTCCAATGATGTCCAATCCCCATTGCTCAAATGGTTGTTCAATGTTGACCGGTTGCAAAGGGAAGGCTGATTTCCTTTGTCTTCCACTAGAAGTTTGGCAATTTCGGCATTTCCTTACATATTCATGAGCATCTCTAAACAGAGTGGGCCAATAGTATCCAGCATGGATGACTTGTGAGTTGTTGTATCAGCTCCAAAGTGGCCTCCTGCGGTCATCATGTAATTCCTGCAAAACCCTTTTGTGCTTCAGGTTTTTCAAGGCATCTCAATAAAATTGAATCATAATTTTGCCTAAAAAGCACATCATCAATAATGGTAAATTTTTTTGCTTTCAATCTTATGGCCCTTTTGCTTTTGTAAGACAAGTTGGGAGGTGTATATCCATTTTTCAAATAAAATATTAAATTAGCATATTGTGATTCAAAGTCAACGATACTTATCTGGTTGATCGCTTCAAATTGATCTGTATCACTTGATTCTGGAATTTTGGACGCTCCTGCCAACAACCTGCAAAAACCTTGGCCTCTAACAATCTTTGTTGGCTTAATCTCTAGGTCATATTCTTGAAGTGTTGTTACCCAGTTTGCTCTTTTTTCTCCCAATTCTCTTTAGATTAATAGTTGCCTTACTGAAGAGAAAGGAATTATAACTTTTGTATGGGCTTTTAAAAGGAAGGGTCTATAATGTTTAACAGCTTTATATACAACAAAGGCTTGTTTTTCTACTTCGGAGTAGTTTAGTTCAGCACCTTGAAGATTTGAACTATAGAACGAAATGGGTGCTTCCAAATTGTGATTGTTGATCTGTGTGAGTACCGTAGCATAAGAGAAATCGGATGCGATGGTATACAATGTAAAATGATTAGAAAAATTTGGAGTATTTAGAGCGGGGGCATTGATTATTGATTGTTTGATTAATTCAAACGCTTCCTTTTCTGTCGATCCCCATTTAAAGACTGAATTTTTCTTAATCATAGTTTGAAGTGGCAAAATGATTTGAGAAAAGTCTGGAACGAATCTCTTAACAAAATTGATTTGGCCTAAAAATTACTGCATGGATTTCTTATTGTGAGGAAATGGGATTTCAGAGATTTCTTTGATCCTGTCCGGATCAATATAAATGCCATCCTTAGAAACAATAAAGCCTAGGAGCTTGCCTTGATCAAGAGCGAAAAATTATTTTTTAGGGTTAAGAGAAATACCATATTTCTTACAGCGTTGAAAGATTTGATTTAAATCATGCAAGTGATTGGATCTCTCTTTAGAAAATACAGTAATATCATCTAAGTAGACGACTACTATTCTGTTAATTAATCCGTTGAAAGCGATATCCATTGCTCTTTGAAAAGTGGCTCCTGCATTAATAAGTCCGAAAGGCATTTTCTGATATGCATATGTTCCCCATTTTGTTCTGAATGTGGTCTTGAGTTGGTCATCAGGATGGACCAAAATTTGATTATATCCTGAAAAACCGTCCAAAAAGGACATTAACTCTGAGCCTGCCACCGATTAGAGTATCTGCTCCATAGTGGGTAATGGGAAGTTATCGTTTAAACTCGCCTTATTTAAATTTCTAAAATCAATACAAATCCTTATGTCACCATTTTTCTTCCTGACTGGTACCATATTGGAGACCCAGTTTGAGTGTCGAACGGGAAAAATAATCTTAGCTTTCAAGATTTTAATGAGTTCATATTTTATTTGACCCTCTAAGTTTGGATGTATTTTTCTCAACTTTTGTTGAACTGGTTTCTGTTCGGGAAGCATCAGAATAGTGTGCTGGATAATGGATGTATCATACGTTTTTAGATCATCATATTTCCAAGCAAAAACGTGTTTATTTTTGCGTAACAGTATAATGAATGCTTCCTTTTCCTCCATGGAAAGTCCTAATCTTAAATTAATGTTTTGAGGATTTTGTTCAGTGCCAAGGTTTATCAATTCAAACCTTAAGGTAGAGCTCTGGAGCTTCGTATTGGACACAGGTTTAAATCTGTCTTTAATATTGTAAAGATCCTCAAGCTTCACCACAGGCTTTGGAATTGAGTTTTCTTCATGTTTATCTCGCATTTGAATATCGTGATCGTCTTCCTCAATGATTTGATTATCATAGGATTTTTCGGAGGTTAAAAACTGTAAAATGTCTTCATCGTGGTTGAATACTCTCCAATTAGTTACATTGTCAGGAATGGATGGCCTAAAAAGTAGTTCTACTGAAAATATATCTGGGGTATAGTCTTCTGAAGGGAGGAGCTTGGAAGCGACATTGGCTAGCAAGTCGGCTGCCGAATTTTGAGACCTGGGAATGGAAGAAATATTGAATGCTAAAAAATGGGAGGTGAGCTCTTGTACTAGTGATTGATAATGTTTGAGATGGTTTGAAAGGTAATGAATTGTATTCCTTACCTATTTAAAAATAATCTCAGAATCTCCAAAGACCTTCAAGTATTGGACTTTGAGGCTGATCGCTTTATATAGTCCTTGGACTAATGCTTCGTACTCAGCTATGTTATTGGTGCATTCAAACTCTAGCCTACAGGACAACATTGTTTTTTCTCCTTGTGGGCTAACCAAAATACATCCTGCTCCTGATCCTTCATTAGACTTGGATCCATCAAAATATAAAGACCAAAATAAAGAATTATCTACAATCTTACTTACAAAATTCTCAGTAACATTAACACATTTAGACCTGTCGGTCTGCGAAAAATTTTCAATTTGCGATGCGAAATTGTTAACCGAGAAAGGAGATGGTTGGGAAATATAATTGCCGAAAAATGACTCAGAAGAATAATTTCCTAAGATATCATTGATGAGCGCAATTGGTTGATTTTCTTGTTCAAATTTTGTAACAGTGTGGGTCATATGTTTCTCCCGATCGATCTTTATTTGATTGGGCTTGCCCTTATAGGGGAGCCACATGTGGGACCAATCGGTGGAGATATACCCATGGAGCTTTCTGACCAATCCCTGCTTAAAATCAACCCATAAAATTTAGGTATATCGGCGACTAGGATATCAATCCTTTGGACTATTCATGGATCCGTCGATAACCTGATTGTAACAGAGTTTATTTCCCCTAAAACTTGAACTTTAGTTCTATCTAACTGCACAATGTGAATCGAATATTTCTGGGGTTCTATATTTAATTTAGAACAAACTGAAGCAGGAATTATATTAGATGATGCCCCAGAATCAATTAAGCAGTTATGTAGATTTCGATTGTAAATTTCATATGTTAAGAGGAAAGGAGGAGTATGGGAATTTGATCTATCTACAATCAGAATTGTATCAGTTGCCTCAACTCTACCAGAAGGTGGTTGTCCTAAGTCGCTTGCAGCTTTAGTACTGGGAAGAGGTGAAGAAGGAACTGCATTAAGTTCTTTGAGAAGTAATTTTTGTTGATGCTTTAATTTACTAAGCTCAAACATGGTGATGTTTGCCTTAGTTTTCTTCATGTCATCAACAATATTATAGTCCATAGATACTACCAATGTCTTATATGACGAAGGTATATTGGAAGATGACGACTGATTCTGAGATACTGTCGCGGCTGGCTTCGTTGTGGATACCTTTTCCTTTGCAGTATTGGTACCAGCACTCCTTTTCTTTGAATTGGCTTGAACAAGTTCGGGAGTAGCTTTACTCCTTGTAGTGTCAGGAAAGGCTTCTTGCTCAGCGTCAGTATCGGAATTAGGGAGTATAAAGTCCCACATCCTGTGGCATTCAACAAATGCCTCTTCTTCTTCTTCGGATGGCGTAATTGTTTCTTCTTCTTCTTCTTCCTCAGGATCTGAATCTGCGTAAGATATGACATTTGGAGGCTTGGACTCAGGTTTTTTGAAATTCCTATATGGTTTATTTGTTGAGGACTCTGATACTTGTTTCTAAATCTCAACCATTTCGTTTGACATGGTTTTAAGGACTTTTTGAGGGCCCTCCATGTCATATGGATCCTTAGTGATCTTTTTCTTCGAATCATCTTTAAAGGACAATTTTTTGGATTTTCGTTCTTCCAGGGTAGTTTTCTTTTCCAAGGCGATTACACTTTTTTCAACAGCGAGGGCTTCTTTCATATTTTCGACCAATGTAGGCTATTTAGCCCTATCCACAAAAATGGCTATGTTTGAGGGTAAGGCGGTAATATACCACTCGCTTCTGACTTGTTCGCTTGGCTTATCATCAGTAGGGATTTTGTTCAAGAGTTTGTTAAATCGGGAGTTAAACTCCTTAATGGGTTCTCTTGACTCGATCCTTAAATTAGAAAGGTCATGGACGAGTGTAGCCAAGGATCTATCATCGCCGTATTTGGTAAGGAACTATTCCTAGAAGATATTCCAACTGGTGATGGATTCGGAGGGCAAGGAAAAATACCAAGACCCTCCTGATCCTTGTAGTGTATAGGGAAACAATCTAACTACCACATCTTCTTCAGTCACTCCCTTCAAATTGACTGACAACATAAAATTATTTATGTGTTCTTCTGCTGACGTTCCAACATCTGGATTGAACTTTTGTAGCCATTTTTCGGGATAATCGGGTAACGGATGTAAAGGTGCAGGCATGGTGACTGCACCAGGACTTCTCCATGGTCTTTGAGCCATTTTAGGAGTACCAACGATTGCTTGTGGTGTTCCAAGTGCTTGAGGGGGCGGTGGAAATGAAGACTGAAAAGATTGCGATGTTTGAGGTGAAGTCCCTTGGTGAACAACAATATGTAGTGGTGAAGTGGGTGTTTGACTCCACACAGGTTGTTATCATAAAATCATATACTAAGGCCTGCTACCTAGCAAGATTTCATGAAACTATTTCAAACCATGCTTTAGACTAAGGTTTAGCCTCCTTAGTCAGAGAGGGCTCCCTCACAAATTTTTGATATGCATTAAGGGCAAGAAAAGATGGCTAACTCTTTAAACAGTAGATGAAGTTTAAGCTGGTTGGAACAACAAAATTAGACTTCTTCCATTGGGCTCATGGAGTCATACACTTCTGCAGTAAATTATTAGCTACTCAATCATAGAAGCCAAGGCATATAATGTCTCAACACTCAGAACATTTCTCAAGAAGAACCTCAATTCAAAAAACATACACAGGAAGTCTGAGCACTAGGTGAATTCAGAGTGATTGCATATTTAGCGAACTGTAAAACAAGAAGAATAAAGACCAAACCACATATACTCTGAGCATTTGAAACACAAGATGAATCTTGGGAAGAAAAAGTATCCTTTCTATTACTGTCAAAGTCTTTACATAAGCCAATATGAAAACTCTGTTTTTATGAAAATCTCCAACCCCACTTACATCAGAGTTTCTCCTATATATAGGAAAACAAAACTCAAACTACTTGAGACTCCTCCAGCATGAGGGGAGCTCGATGGCCTAGCATTAACTAACCCTATCTATTCTGAAACAAACTTATTA
Source organism: Pinus taeda (assembly GCA_000404065.3). Classification (NCBI taxonomy): domain Eukaryota; kingdom Viridiplantae; phylum Streptophyta; class Pinopsida; order Pinales; family Pinaceae; genus Pinus; species Pinus taeda. The sequence goes on along the minus strand of APFE030641562.1, from coordinate 24,286 downwards.
AATACATCAGGTATTGTGCTGTAAATACATAGAGTCCTATTCCTAATGAAACTCTAATTCTATCTCCTCGTGTGCATGATTCCTTTCTTGAGCTTTGACACCTGTATCCTTTCTGTAGTGGCTGAGATGGCATGAGATGAGCAATTAATGTTCCATGTTTGCTTTGGATGCTGAAGACTTTGATCCGCTCCACGTTAGCTGAGAATATCCCTAAACTTTCGGTTCTGGTTCCCCATCACTGAGTATGCAGCAGTAGGTACTTTAGGCCTTTAATAACCCAAGAATATATAACGTTGCCATGTTGCTGATGTGGTGTAGTCTGGATTGATGGACATGTGTCTCTCTTTTCAAAAAAAAACTTCCCGCTCATGATATCAAACTCAAACTGTCTGTTTGCGTTTTTAAAAAAAAAACATCATCTACAGCAGTTTCGTAGCGCGCTACGAAACTGCTGTTTTATTTAAAACAGTTTGCTTTTTTTAACCCGAGGTCTTAGTATGATCATACCTGTCCACTGTCACAAAAATGAAAGTACACCTGCATCACACTTGTCTTGTTGTGTTTGCAATGTGCATTTACCTGCTAAGAATTATACCTGTGCACAAGAACTGAGACGCCTTTAACCTTAGTTAATTCCACTGCTGGAAAATATCTTGTATATAAAAATCGGTGGAATCAATTAAACCATAAAATCTGCCTCTGCCAACATTCTCTATACTGACTTTGTCCAAGAAGAGACAAGGCAGTTTAGATAAGATAAACCCAGACCAAACTCCAGTTTCCAGCTTCTCAAACAAAACAGATGGCAGCTTTAGACCCCATCGGACATTAATGATTTCATGTTCTCTCACAGGCAAACTGCTACGGGCAGTCAAAGAGACCCCTCCCAGTAATTTTTCTGCTCTCAATGACCAGAAGGCCTTCAGATTCCCAATCCCATCCGAAAAATGATACTTGTTATGTCCCTCTTCAAGAAAATTTACAGCAAAACCACCTTTTTGGCTTGAGATTGGAGCCTCGGCCTTCTCACAGGATGAACTTCAAGCTCCCTTGAAAATAATATGATCCACACTATCCTGCAACCAACTCGATTAGATCTTCTTAATGAATTCTAGAAAATGACCCAACTAGGGTGCTAATGTTGTCCACCGAAATTGGGAAGAGACTAGCTGGGGTGGCAATGAGATCCACCGAAACTAGTGTGAGGATCTCACTTGAAACCCTCAGATTGAAACTTGCATGAGCTTATTTTCAATGGCAATGAGAGATGATGGGATAGAATACAGCCCTTCATTCTACTTCAGGAAAAGATTGCTATGCCAAGAAACAAGTTTCAGCCAATGCAGCAAATATTCGTCCTCAGGAATCTGCTCCAAAATTGGTGACTTTGATCCACTGTTTGAAGATGGAGACAATTGGAAACTCACAGCCCATATATGGACCAATTTCCAAGGAACTCAACCTATGGGTACAACTGAAATTGGCCCTCTGTTTGTAAGGAGAAAAATGTATCAAACCCCTGGAATTGCCAATCTCGTCCTCCTCAGAATTCGACCCTCTTTTAATTAGCAATGAATAAGCTTCAAAGGGCAGTGTATTTCTGAAGAATTCAGGCTTGACACTTGTGCAAGAATTCTGGAACTGATTGGGATTAATAAGCCGAGCGAATGTCTTCAAGGCAAGACCCAACTCAGCCTCTCTAAAATTGGCACAATCACTCTGGTATAACTCAGCCTCAGCTACCTGGAATCACTTCTACTTCAGATACAGGAGTGTCACTCTGCCCTCTTTCCACCAGCCAATATGCGTGATATTTGTAGACCCCTGCTGAAAGCTTGATTAAATAGCAACCGAGTCTGAAATTCTGAGACAAAAGGGAACCATGCAAGCGCTGCTACAGGGGTAAAAATCACTAGGCCCATTACATATTCATATCCCCGTGCAAGAGCCTTTATCGAATCCCAGAAACCAATCTTAACCACCACCGGTCTGCATGTTTGTGCTATCTATAGTAAAGCCCAACACGTCGGCATAAAGGCTATAATGCTTGCAAATAAATCTCCTACAGTCAGATGGAAGGCAGAAAATAGTGTTCCAATAGTTATGACAAATCCAAGGAATAGAAAGAGTTTGAGTAGTCTGAACATTAGCTGGAAATTTGCACTAAACTTTCTTCGTCCCACAGACACCACCTTCAATACCAGCATTACAGCCAAAATAACAAGCCATGGTAGCCCATAAACAATGATGTTCTTGTTTCCATTTGTTATGTTTAAATGATACACCAGACCGTATTGGTACAAACAAAACCTGACGGCAAGAAGAGATTCTAATATTCGTCCACAAAATCCAGTATATTGAAGACGCTCATATTCTTCTTCCCACCAAGATTCCCAGCTTTTATTTGTAGGGATGCCAACACCACCCCTATTGTTTATCCATTTGGTCCAATCTTCCCAATCTTCAACTATCTTTTGCCATTCAAAACCCAAGGGATTGAACAAGAATGGAGCAAACAACCATGTCACCACCAAAAAGTTGTGGCTTCTTTTTGCCTTTTTTCTTAGGGTCGGTTTAATTTAATTTCCACCATTTTTCCATCAAGGACGTGCTTGTCATCTATAACCTTATCCTCGACAGACGTGGCAGCATAAGTCACAAACCCAAATCCTCGAAGCTGGCCCGAGAGACGGTCTCTCATGATAACGGAGTCGGTTAGTTCCCCATACTTTTGCCAAGTGCAGCTGCTCCATGCGAATGATAAATCATCATTTTTATAATGTCAAACACTGGAAATAACATTTGAATGGGCTATGAAGTGAGCATCTTGATTATAATATTCATATTAGTGTCAGCAAAAGCATTAGTGTGATAATGAGAAGTGTCCTTTAATATTGCCACAATGGCATTAAGTCGCATTGATTCTGCATCATTTAGTGAAAGCGGTCGTTGTCCCTCATCTGGTGTCATTGCATTATTGAATTCTGAAATCTTTCGAAGAACACCATCAAACTGTGCTGTGTCGAAATAAAGCATTCCCCTCTTTTGAAATATGCTTGAAGTTATACTTTTCAGGGGGATCTGACATAAATGAAGATGGCTGTCCAGGCATATAAGCATTTGCACCAGTATAAGGATCAACAAATTAATTTTCCAATGGAACATTTGCCTGCCCTGTATTTTACAAAATAAATTGTACAATCTGTTCCCTATATGTTAGTGGAAGTCCTTCTTTCAAAAGCCACCTTTCTATTAACCTCAGCTGTCATTGACAGTGGAACTGATTGAGAATTTTTATCCTGGTTAGCAAGCTTTAAACTTTCACTAGAAGGCAAGCAAGCCTGTAGCCATAACTCAGATGAATTACAAACTTCACCATCAATTTGCCGAAACAGGCTTTTCTATGCATATATCATATTCCCACAGAACTCATAGGAGAAAAAAGTGATATGAGTGAGCAATGGTTTCGGACAAATCCCCAATTCCGTAGCGCAGCCAGTGCAAATTATGAATTATGCGCTACTGAAATCACCTAAACATTTTGCGGTGCAAATCTGCTAAAAGGGTTCATGTGCTTATTTGCAAACATTTAGCATCGAAATTTTGTCAGTGATAACAGGTAGCACCAGTGTTCTTTAGCCCAAAATGCATTTTAACATACTTAAAGGTTCCCCATGGTGTAGTAAAGGCTGTCTTGTCTTGGTCATCCGGGTGAACCAGTATTTGATTAAATCCTGAAAATCCATCTAGTAAAGAAATTCTAGATGAGCCCACTACTCTTTGTAGGATATGGTCCATTTTGGGCAAAGGATAGTGGTCCTTTAGAGAGACCTGGTTTAAATTTCTTAGGTCCACACACAGTCTGATCTCTCCTGATGTTTTCCTCGTGGGAACTAGATTAGATACCCATTCAGAAAATCTGATGGGTGCAATGATACCCGCTTCAAACATTTTCTTTATTTCTTTTTCAATTAGGGGAAGAAGCATGGGGTTGATTCTTCTAAGCTTCTGTTTGAATGGTTTCTGATTTGGTTTTAAGGGAATGGTGTGTTGAATTACCGAGGTGTCATAGGACTTCAAGTCCTCATAACTCCAAGCAAATACATCCTGGAATTCTTTGAACAAATCCACATACTTTGGCTTTTGATCTGGAGGCAGATTTTTGGATAATTTAATCATTTTGGGCTTTTCTGATGTTCCTATGTTATGTTCTTCGATAGCAGCATTTAAAGGCTCCATCTTTGGCTTTTTGGGCACATCATTATCATCAAACATGTCTTCCAATGGAGTTAGGCCAGCAAGCAAAAAGTTATCCTTTAGGTCAATGAACTCAGCCTCAGCTTTGGCTGTTTCTTCTAAATGCATATGCTTCAGCTCTTGTATGTTTGCATTGTCAAAAACATTTGGGTTAAGGATTTGTTTTGCTGTTACAGCTGTTACAGCCTGTTGATTTACTTCTGTTTGCTGTTGGGAATTGTTTATGGGATCCATGTCAATGTTTGTATTTGAAAATCCGCCCTCAAGAGTGAGGAAATTGTTAATTTGGGCATCATTTTGAAATACTTGCCAATCTTTAACATTATTAGGGACCGAGGGCCTATGTTTTATTTCAGCAGTGAAATAGTGATTTGGCTCAAATGGAAGCTTGCATGTACTAGCAAAAGTTGCTAGGCTGTGAGCATGAATATTATGATCTCTTGAAATTTTGGCAAGCTTGGATTTATTGAAAGAATTGAGTATTTCTATGGCAGCAGTCCTATAAGCTCTCATTCTATTTTCATTGGTAACAAAGTTACCTTTCATCTGTTGTATGATTAAATCGGAGTCACCTAGAATGGATACCTTTGCGGCTCCTAGGGCTTTGAGCAATTTAAGGCCTAAGAGGAGAGCCTCATACTCTGCCATGTTGTTGGTACATCTGAAATTCAATCTATATGCATGGCATTCTGCATGATTATCGTGTGTATTGTGAATTCATACCCCTGCCCCTGCTCCTAACTTATTGACAGAACCATCAAACTCTAAATACCATGTGATTTCTTGTTTGTGGTTTGTATTAAGAGTTTCATTTATTTGAGGATTGGGTAGACTTAAAATATCTGTTTTGGGGGTTTCTTCTTGTTTACTGGTTGCCTTGACTGTTATGACAGTTTCATGGGTATTGGCAACTGATTCGTCACTAATGCATGTTTCTAGCTCTAAGGCTAAAGGCTTCTCATCAGTTGGAGGATTGGTGTCATCATTAAATAAAATAAAAGGATCCATATCAGAATGGATTGAATAAATTGGAAAATTTTGGGGCCTTTCCTCACTACTTACCACATATTTCATCAGGGTTTCCATGTACAGTCTCTTTGGTTGCCCAAAGACAGATATAGTGGCATAAGAGAGGTCAAGTTGAAGGGATCCTTGGAGTTTTTCTCCCCATGATCTTCATAGGAGCATGCCATACTTTGTGGGAATGTCAGCAACTGCCACGTCCATTAGGATTGTCTTATTAGGAAATTGGACTAGAGACACACAAAGGTCTTTGATTAAGCCTAAACACTTGACTTGACTTGAGTCAAAGGAATATAGATCTTTGTAGGGTCTTGTGACATCAAGGTTTAGCTTTTCCATTATAGCTTTAGGCATAAGGTTATGTGAGGCACCTGAGTCAAACATAGCATTGTGCAATATTTTGTCATGTATGTGCAAACTGAAATAAAAGGGTGGAACAGATCCATATGTTGATTTCCCATTAACTTCTGGACCAAACAGCAGCTCAGGGGTATCATCTAAAACGTTTACATCGTCCCTGACCTGTGGCATTTGAAGTGACCTTTGAATTTGTTTCCTGTAGACATCATGCTTGGCAAGTTCAGAGAGGGGGATGGATATTTTAAGTTTGGCAACCTCTGCTTCTAAGTTAAATGGTTTTTCCAATGGAATTCTTGCATTAGCAGCAGCAGATTTCTCCCTTTCTAGGATATTCTCTGTGTTTTATTTTTGAATGTCAGCGTTATGATGAATGATAGCTTGTGGTATGTCTGCTTTGGGAATATTTTCAGGAATGATGTTCAACTCTTCTTTTGAGGAAGGAGGCAGAGGCTGACCAATAGGAGACTACATATCTGTTATATCCTCCACAGTCACTTGGTGCGGGTTTGGGATAGTCTTATCGGCTGGTTCTGTTATGACAGCCTTGCCTTTAGTCTTGTCAGGCTGCTTGTTCTCTTTTGTTCTTCCAGGTGCAGGGATATCAATGGTCCTTGTTCTCAACTTATATTGTTTATGCACCTCGTATACAGCAGTATCATAACCTTGCTTAAAATCAAAAGACTCACCAGACTTAGTCTGAAATTGATTTACATTTTGGTAGTCCTGGTCTTCTTGAGTCAGAAAAATTTGTTGCTCATTTTTTGAATCTATCAAGTTCATGTGAGTGTCCTCTGTTGGCTCACTGGATGTGGATGCTTCCACATAGTTTTCTTGGAAAGGAGGTCTAATATCATGGTCGGGACTAGCCCTTCCAGCGTTTGGGTTTTGAGTTTTCCTAAAATTTGGGTTCCTTATGGTATTGGGCTGTTGTCCTTCCCACGATGTTTTTCTCTCAACCTTCTCTACTCTGTCTCCCAGCCTATGGATGCCACTGATAATAGCATCTAGCTTCTGATCGAAGGCTGAGGGTTCTTCTTTGAAGGTGGTTCTTCTCTCAGTTCTGGCTCTGTTTCTTTTGGCAATTAGATTTGCCTCCACACTAACAGCAACATTTTGCATTTTTGCAAGGCTTTGGGGGGCTCTTTCCCTAAACTGATAAGCCATTTCGGCATCAAAACCATCAGGGAATTTGTATAAAGCAAGATCAGGTGGAGGTCTTAGGTTCTGTGGTATTGCATTATACACACTGTTAAATCTTGCACAATAGTCCAAGACAGTCTCCTGAGGGCCTCTTTTGATAGTGTCATATTCAGATAATATGTGCAAGGGATCTTTCTTTTTCTCCCATCTGTTGATAAATGACTGGTATAAGGCTTCTGGGTCTCCTATGGAATTGGCTGGGAGCGCTCTAAACCAAGTCCTAACTTCACCTGTTAGACTTTGCACAAAAATTTTCATTCTAACACTGTCATCATCAATCTCATAGCTCTCAAAGTATTCTTGCATTTTCTTTGTATGCTGCAGGGCCGTGAAAGCACTTGTGCCATCAAAATATGTTATTTTAGTTTGGTAATCCTGAGGCATAGCCCCGAGATTTGCAAGAAAATGTAAAGGTGCATATCTGTTAGCCATATTAACCAGGATAAGGGGAACTGCAGGGATATGTGGAACTAGTGGAACAGCTGGGATAATGGGAGTAGAAGTGGTTGTATTTGTAGTGAATGGAGAAGTGGAAGAAGTACCTGGAGAAGTGGATGAGGAACAAGGAGAACTTGGGGTGGAACGAAATAGGACTTTGACAGGGGTTGGAACAGAGCTTGGTTGGACTGTTTCAGGACTGAAAGCAGTAGGGTCTTCTTGTTGCTCCAGTTTCCTAATGATTTTCGGGATTAAATTCGGGTTTTCAAAAGCAGCTGGGCGATTTGGGTCTGGATTTGACCTTGTATAGCGTGCATTTCTCTTGGGAGCCAGCTTCTAGTTGTTTTCTTGAGGAATTTTCTAAGAATACTAGTTTAAGCATAAACTTTCTTCATCAGTAGAGCTTCAGACTATATTTGTGAGATTGTCTGAGGAGTCCCCAGTGGAGTCGCCATTATGTTATCACTCAGGTTGTCCCGAAGCTCTTGAAGAGATACGGCCAAGGTAACCACAAACCAATCCTTGGATTGCAGGTTCTAGCCCACCTGCAATCAGAGAGGGCTCTCTCTTTCGGATTTAGCTATGTTTATGTTGATTTTAGGCTAGCTATTGGTTTCGAGGGGTTTAGATTTTTGTTTGGGTGGAAGAAGGTAAGCTTTCAAGCAGAGAGGCAAGAGATAGTGTGATAAGTTTCAAACCATTGGGCATGAAGTCATGGATTAAGGCTTGCTATTGCGTTTTCTTGGTCACAAGAGGAATACGGAGCAGGATAGATACACATGAAACAATATCAATTGTTGAAAAGATGGGATGGAGGTCAGAGATCAAAGGCACTTAAGAATCTTTCATCAGCTAATAGGGAAGGGAAATGAATGAATGGTTATCTAGGAGCAGTTAAGAATTCCTAACTAACATTCATATGTGAAAGAAACAGTGTAAACATGATCATTTAAGTATGCATATTCATAACTATTCCTGATGAAAACATGTAGAAATCACAGAAATTGAGCATAGGGTGCTGCCAACCAAATCCTAGACTATTCTTCCTTTCTGTAATTTTAGATGATGGACACAGATGATGAAACAAACGTAGAAGACTAAACAGAGATAAGAAACACTTATTGACCCATGTAGATGCACAGGAATTCCATAGTCACTCTTCAGCCAACTAAACACAACAGACAGTTTCAAAATCCATGCATTTCAGCAGTCTTTGATTACATAAAGCTTTCACAGTATACAGTGCGGGTCTCCACTTAGAACAATTTTACCAATTTACCAACCAACCCTTATTACATTTTCAGGGCTGTTTATATAGGGAAAATATCCAAAAATACTTATTACAACTGACCTAAACAGGTTTGCGGAAAAAAACTTTCTAAACCCTAAAACTGTGCTAAAATTTAATGCAAGTAAATATCTATTGAGCTGTGCCAAAGGCAACTAGATCAAAAATGAGTTTAATATGGTCCTTGGTGGCTTGATGTAGTGCTTCTGCAGTAATTGTGCCTTGAGCTTTGTTCCACTAATCTTTTGTGAGTTTAATGTGCAGTAACTATGATTTGAGTGCCTTTAAATGGCCTTTACTGCTCCTTTGACTTTGCTGGATGGTTCTTTAATGCTTCATCTGCTTCGAGCCGCTGATAAATTTTTACTGATACACTTCGCCGCAACTCTGATACACTTTGCCACAACCTGATCTTCTTTGACATGGATTTTTGGCTTCACACTGGCTCTGATACTCTTTAATGCCTGGATCGGGCCTCTCTCTTTCCTCTGATACGCTAAAATCTGCGAAATCGGGCCTTTCCTGCCCTTTTTCGGTGCAAAATGGCTGAGGAATCAAAATATTCCCCACTTTGGCTCATTTCCCGTAATGAAGCGCTAATCGCGCATTGAAAACTGTCCTAGATTTTGAATCTGGGCTTCCGAAGCTCCATTTTTGCACTTGCGCGTTTTTTCTGCTGCTGACGTCAGCATAATGTCAGCGGTATGGCAGATGACGTCAGCAGTGGGACCCTCTTGTATGGTGATGACGTCAGCAGGGTGACGTGGCAATACGGTGGGGTGATGACGTGGCAGTGGTGGCAGGAGGCTGACGCAGGTAGGAAGGGGTGAGGTGGAGGCGATGTGGCAGGGTGACGCGGCGCTCACGTCACGCAAGGGGAGAGTGGTAAGCGGTTAGCATCGGACCACTTTTGATACGGAGGCGGTATTTGTCAAAGGCGGCCCGATGCAATGGGATGCTGCCAGTTGTCCCGGTGTACGACGGTGAAACCGTCGGCCATCGGGTGCTAACGCATCGTCATATAAGGGCGCCCGATATGCATGAGGGCCGTCGGATCTGGGAGAGGCAATCTGACGGTGGACAGGAGGAGAAGAAGCACGAGTTTTAATGAAACTGCGCGTGTGATAAACTTCAATTTTTTGCGGCTTGGGGTGGGTTTTGAACTTTAGAAATTGGTGTGTCTCGGCAGGGTCAAACATTAATAAAATCCAAAAATGCAATGCGCGGGGGTTGTTAATGCATTTGGAGGGGGATTTTTGTGTTTTGGAAGGAGTCCAAACACCTCAGAGTGGGAGTTTATGCAGAGATGAGGGTTCTTACTAAGATCCAGGTGAACTTAGTAATTCCCAAGGGAATATCTATGGTTATATTTCAACCAGAGGGAGGGGATATTTGCATAGGGGAGTTATTAACATAGTTTTAGTAAGGGGAAGGGGAGATAGGGAGTTACATAATAATGTTAGAAGTTAATATGAAAACGATAAGAAAGCGCTAAGTCTTTGAACCTTATGTTATTAGGGAAAAATGGTTCATAAAGGAAGTATGAATCACTCCTTGAGTAAAGCAGATATTTACCAAGGCAAATTGATATGAAAATGATGAGACTAAGAGATATCAAGCAGATCTTGACCTCTTTGAGGAAGTTAGTGAATGATTTAGGGAATAAGGGAGAAGGGGGAGGTTAGTCATGCCTCACTTGAGCTCCTCCATATGAAATTGCCTGATAATTGTGACTTGAATAGATATAACACTTGAAAATCTGGAGTTGATCATCAATCAACACTCTGCAACATCAAAAACTACCTACCCAGCTTACTTACCTAACATTTTTTCTTCTTTTTGGTTTGAGTGCACTTAGACTTGCAGACCCTACTTTTCAACTTTTTCGTTTGCACTGTCCTTGTCAAAAAGAACAACTTGGGTCATCTCGAAAAAGTCCTCCAAAATAGCTCTCCAAGAAACTTGAAAGTGTTCATCCCAATGAAGTTGGAAAGAAAGGAACGAGAAGTTCTATTAGACATAAAGGAGGTGATGTAGATGATTTTTATTCAATTGTGGATATGGATGTTTCTTCTGATTGTGAATTAAATTTGTCTACATATTTTGAACCAGATTCCTTTAAAGAAGTTGCTTCTCGTAATGAATGGAAAGAAGCAATGCAAAAAGAGTATGATGCTCTAATAAATAATGGAACATAGAACCAAGTGGACCCTCCATTTTTAACCAAACCAATCAACTGCAAGTGGTTCTTTAAGAAAAAGTATAAATCAGACGACTCAGTTGAAAAGCACAAAGAAAGGCTCATGGAAAAATTATTTTCACAGAAATAAGGAGTTGATTATGAGGAGACATTTTTCCCCACAACAAAATGGGCTACCATCTAGACTCTCTTTGCCTTAGCGACTCAAAATAGATGGAAGGTCCATCAAATAGATGCAAAAATTTCCTTGTTGAATGGAGATCAGAAAGAAAATGTTTTTATGCATCAACCAGAAGTATTTGTTGTGAAGAGACAAGTGCACAAAGTATGTAAGCTTATCAAATCCTTGTATGGCCTCAAACAAACGCCACAAGCCTGGGATGAGAAATTGACTGAGCAGCTTCTGAAACTAAATTTCAAATACTATGATCTTAATGATGCAACTTTATTTTCAAGAAAGTTGGAACAACTATTGTCTATCTTGTGGTGTATGTAGATGATTTACTGATGACAGGGAATAATGAAAGTTATATTGCGTCCAAAAAGAAATAATTTAGGAAAGGATTTGAGATGACAAATTTGGGTATTCAAGTAATCCAACACCAGAAGTTTATATTCCTCTCTCAAAAGAAGTACATTAGAGATTTTTTTAACAAACTTGGAATGGTTGAATGCAATCTTTTTTCCACTCCAATGGAACAAAACTTAAATCTCACATCCAAAGAAGGAAATGAATTTGAGGATGAAACTAAGTATAAACAACTCATAGGAAGTCTTAACTACCTCACTACTACCAGACCAGACATTTCATTTGTTGTTGGAATCCTTTCCAGGTTTATGCAAAAAATTTGTGAGGGTCATTAGTTTGTTGCAAAAAGAGTTCTAAGGTACTTAAAGGGAACTCAAGACTTTGGACTAAAATATACATAGGTAGATGACTTCCGCTTGATTGGATACTCTGATTTAGAATTTTATGGAGATAAAGAAAACAGAGTATCTTCTTCATTTTATGTTATGAGTCTTGGATTAGGAGTTGTCTCTTGGAGGTCATGCAAACAATCAGTTCTAGAATATTCCACAACAAAGACAAAATATATGACAACTATACAAGCAATGAAGGAGATTGTGTGGCTCGGGAAAATTCTTGAATATTTGTAGGAGAAACAAGTGCACTCCACTCCTCTTCTAATTGATAATACTTCTGCAATAAAATTGTCCAAGAACCCATAGTTCCGTGATCGAACCAAGCATATCAATACAAGGTATCATTTTATTCAACATCATGTTGAGGCCAAGACTATTCACCTATGTCTTGTTCCACAAATGAGTAGATTGCAGACATCTTCACTAAAGTGCTTGGAAGAGAAAAGTTTAAAATATTTAGAATGATGCTTGGACTCACAAACACCCCTTCAAATTAAGGGGATGGAATGTTGACACCTACTCCTTTGGGATTATAAAAATATATTGTAAATATGTACATACAAAATGAGAATATGAAGAGACCTTGGAATATGAATCCCCAAGAGTCTCTCCTTTATGTGTATATATTAAAGTTATTCTTAATAGAAATTCCCAATTTGTGGAGTTACCAAACCTAGCCTAACAATCATGAAAACTAAGGTTATCTTGGAATGCTTATCTTACGGCCTTTGATTAAAGAAATATATTTATATTTCAAATGAGGAATATCTATGTTTAGGTCATCAAGGCATTGCTTAGAGGCAACAACAAGGTTTGAATCCATGCAGGAGTTAAACCTAGGTGGGTAGGTTAACAATTATTGTTCCAAACAACTTGAGATAAACCTAATTCGTGTTATATATATAATAAGTGAAAGTAAAATATTGTGCTTATTACAACCCAATATGATGGTGATGTGTGATTCCATATGTGCTCAACATAGAGTTGACACATGTCCCTTAAAAAAAATCTTTATAAATAAAAAAGCAATATCAGTTATAACAAAAAGCAAAAATGGATATACATATTTTGTAAGTTTTAATTATAACTATTATAAACATCAATAATCTCACTCTCAATGTGCTCTATGTTGTTGATATTACAATCTAGTGTTAAAGAGATATGGTAAAAGTATTTTCACTCTAAGCCATAAATAAAATATTTCTATGTCCATGTGAAGTAACATATTTTTATATTAATTTTTAAAAAATGATAAAATAATTAAAAATAAACGGAAATATTATATTTTCACTTTTAACAGTGTGATGAAATATGTGTAATCTTCTATTACTTTTAAAAATATTTCAATTCAAAACCGTTAATTAAATGAATTATTTGAAATATCTATATTAATTAATTAATTTCATGTTTTCATATATATATATGTGTGTGTGTGTGTGTTTTAAAAAAAAATGTGTGAAGTTCACTAGTTCAAATCCCCTGTAGGTGTTTACCAAAAAAAAGGAAAAAGTTTAATTATTGTCAATTGGGGTTATTCTAAATGGTTGAGAGGAAGGAACGAAATATTCTCCACTGAGGTTCAATTCCCACAAATGACATGATTAATGTTGATAGCATTGACAGTAGATGTATATTCCTCATATGGAATATACAAAGTTGTCGGATGTGAAAAAAAAAAAAAAAAAAAAAATATATATATATATATATATATTATATATATATATATATATATATATATATATATAAGGAGTTATTAAAGAAAAAATTAATTATTTCCTAATAAAAATAATAAGAGGCAGATGTACAATTCATATAATTCTTAATATAAAATTAATATGTGACATTTAAAAAATATTAATAATAAATCAATATGAACCATAAATAAAATATTTATTATCCATATTAGATCATTATCTTGTTTGTCATCCATCTCGATGCTTTCATAGTGGAAAAAAGTGGAGGAATCAATTCACAGAACCATATTTACCAGTGGGACCTAGTGTTGCAACCTTCTAGGAGCATTTTGAGGCATCAAATGACATTTTTCGGGGTAAGACTTTCCCTATTTAGTGCAACACCTCTTTTTTGTATCCTAAACATAGATTCATTTCCAGCAACACAAGAATTGCCTCAATCGGAGTTTGTATGCAAAAGTTATGCCACTTGGAAGTTGACCATCATGTTTTCACCACCATAATTTGAGAGGATGCCATGTCAACCCCCATAACTCATGGAAAAGGAGCTATCCATGTGACTATAATGAAGAATACTCAACAAAAGTTCATATTGTAACCATGATTAATATTTGAGGTAATCAAACCTAACCACTAGAAGGCTATCAAGTTGTGTTATAACCGAGCCACTATGAGAAAAAAAGATTCCATTTTCTTCAAGTGCATTTGTTCCATAGATGAGAAAAATATACAAGAGGGATAGGGAGAGAGAACATAGAGAGGATTTGTGCATTGTCGTAGCTCATGGGCCATAAGCCATACTTCTTTGTACTCGTAGCTATTTTATATTCAGAAAAAGAGCGCAGAGTAGTCTCACCTTCCAACTATGTTTTCTTCCAAAAGAGTTTCCTAGGTTATATCTTATGTGAAATCATGGTTTCTGATTTTTTTCTTTGCTTTTCACTATTTTCTATATAAATTTTGATTTTCATGCATACATAATAAACAATAATCTACATATCCATAAATCTAAATAGAAATAACCAAAGCTCACTGATCACCTTCTGAAATAGCTTTCAGAGCTTACAAGGAATCCTCCTTAATTCTAACAATGATGTTCTAGTTAGACACTCAAAGTACATAAAAATAATCTCACCAATATTAGAAGTTACCACAAACCAATGTTTGTTTGTTTGTTTTTGTTGTTGGAAACATTCTAATATGATCCTCTAATAACTTTTGATAGAAACGTAAGAGTTTCAAAGTCATGCTACCCTAAGACCATTGCAATATAAAAAAATAAAAATGAAACCCTAATAGTGTAGATTTCATATTTTTAAATACAGTTCTATCAGAACTATTGTGACGAACTATCTAGTGGAATATCCACGTCAGTTTACAGATCAATTTCAATATACAAGATTAAGTAATATTGATATGTATTTAAATATATTAATAACAAAAAAAAAACATTTTAATGTAAACAATGTTGTTTATAAATAAATATTTTCAATGCGCACTATGTATATAATTATATATGGTTAAAAAGGAAATATATATATATATATATATATATATATATATATATATTATTCTATGTGGTTCACGAACCTTGGAGATCGATGATCGTTATGTCCACAAAATATTTGTTGTCAAAGACACATCCACCTGAAGGGATCACTTCATGTCGAATCAACCATGGAGCTTGACCCTGAGGGTGTTGAAACAATCGAACCCATGACCTCTCAATAACAAATGTTCTTTAAGAGTGGGGGACTCGATTAATTGAGATAACCTTGAGGCTTATATATATTTATATATATTATAAAAACAATATATTTATATATATATATATATATCGTTAAAAACATTTAATATAGTCTCACTATTTTACATTTTGCTTATTTTTCATGTATGTGTGTGTTTGTATAGATATGGGACTTAGGAAAATATCTTAGATAGTGCCAAAATTTGTTCTATGTATTACAATGTCTTGAACTACTTCAACGAGTCTATGCATGAGTTATCCAACATCTATTCGTACAACAATATCCACAACTCCTTTACAATCCCCATAAAATGAAATAATATATTCTGTTAAAGATAGCACTGCACGTAAATCCCTTCGAATGGGTAGACCAGTGATTTGTCCTTAAGGATCTGACATTAATAGTCTCATACCTACTAACTGGTGAACTTGAGATGTACTTCCTTTAGCACCTAAGAAGGGCATCACATTTAATGGATTTAAGGGACCAGTGATGCTAAAATTTGGATTCATTTCTTTTCTCAAATATTCACTAGTAGCATAAAATATCTCGATTGATTGATGTAATTTTTCCATTGCATGTACATTCCCATATTAATGATTATGTTTTTCTGAAACAAAGCCTTGTTGCTCCACATCATGGACAAGGCATCCTTTGGAAGGCATTGTTAAAATATCATCAATTCATAATGAAATAATTGTATCAACAACTTATTGAAAACCTAAAGTCTTGAGTTGATCCAAGAATATGTGATGTTTTATGTCATTCTGAAGTGATCTATTAATCTACTAATAAGTTTTTTAATGGAAATTTTATCCATCACTTTATTATAAAAGGGAAAATTATCAAAGGGAAATATAATTCACTCATTCTTAAGGAAAATCTCCATATTTTCATGAGTGTGATTAAGCAATATGGAGAGGTATCCCTTTCAAATGTAATCGTACTTGGATAAAAGACCCCAAATTTGACCATATGGTCAGAGATTTCTGGCCAAAATTGAATAATAAAAAGGGAATTTCACACATGGAAGGGAGGGAAGTTCAACGGGTTTAAATTGGTAGTCTAACACTAGGTCAAGGGGAAAAAGAAGTCATATCAATGAATTGCAAGAGATAGAACATGACTTCCTCAGGTTTGTTGATCCCAATAGGCTGGACTTCCATGAGGTCACAAAAAAGTGGGTTATGGACTTGGAAGGATGAAAAAGGATAATTCTAAAGAATCAAGAAGCAAAATGGTGTCTCAAAATCCACACCATCCGGATTTTGGAAGGAGATAAAATACTATTTTTTTTTTCACAAATACACCTCTCAACAAAGGCGTGAAAACACAATATGGGGCCTAGAGGATGTTGAGGGTCGAACAATATACTCATTTCAGGATATTCATAAGGTGGCAATAAATCATTTTGGGGAACTATATCAGCTTAGAGATGGAATTGAATTTGAAAATCAACTTTTGATCATAAAGACATATCCTAATATGTTCAATGTGGAGGACAATGCTAAAATTGGAAGATTGATCACTTATGATGAATTGGTTTGTGTGCTAAAATCATTTGCAAAGGACAAAAGTCTCAGCACGAATGGTTGGTCGGTTGAATTTTTCATTCATTTCCTAGATCGTATGGAGGAGGAATTACTGCATCTAGCTGAACAATCACAAATTAACTCTAAGATATTTGGTCCCCTCAATGATAATTTTGTTTCTTTTATATTGAAAGTATATATGGGAAAAACGTTTTCAAATTATCGACTTATTTCTCCTTGTAATATCATTTATAAAATGATATTGAAGGTTATTTCTCTCCATATCAAGGATAACTTATCGATGCAAATTTCCCCTGCACAATTTGCTTTTTTTAAATAGATAGATTTAGGATGTCATGGCCATCGCTCAGGAGTGCATTCACTTGATTAAGGCAAAAACGAAAGAGGATATTTTGTTGAAATTAGAGTTACACAAGGCATGTGATTTTGTAGATTAGGTTTTACGTGGGTTGATACTACATAAAGTTGGTCTATCTGAGGAGGTGGTCAATTGGATCATGGCATGCATCTTCTTGGGAAAATTTTCCATATTAATTAATTAAATTCCCTCAAAAAGTTTTTGGGCCACTAGAGGATTGAGGTAGGGTTTTTCTTTATCTCCTTTTTAATTTTTACTTGTCATTGATGGTCTGAGTAGGATGATTTCTTTGGCATTTCAGTTGGGTCATTTTTTAGGACTCCGGATCACAAAGAACACATCTATCTCTCATTTAATTTTTGTGGACGATGTCCTTATTCTATTCTTGGTAAGGCACCAGTTGATGAATGGACTTATGTGCTCTAGATAACCCACTCATTTGGCCTCACATATGGTCTATATATGAACAATTCTAAACTATTTTGATTATGCTTCAATGAAGTCAGAGTGTGTATCTGTGGTTATTGTTGCATTCAATGTTGAGTTAATACCTTTATAGAACAGTTTCAAATAGCTCTAATTCATTTTAAATCCAAACAACTATGGAAACTGGGATTGGTGTTGGTTGATAGATAAATTTTATCGCAAACTGAATATATGGGTGCATAAGTGGTTATATATTGGTGGTAGGTTGATATTGGTTCAATCAATCCTTCAAAGAGTTGTTGTACACTAGATGAACCTGTAAATTTTACCCCACTCCATCATAAAAAAGATCAATTCTATAATTTCAAAATTTATGTGGGTTGGATCCTCTAATGTCAAAAAAATACACCTTGCTAGGTTGGATGACATTTCTAAACTCAAAGAGGAGAGTAGTTGTGGCATAATGGATATTGAAGAATTTGGTTGGGCTTTGGGGATAAAAATCTTGTGGCATGTTTTATCTAGATCTAGTATCTAGAAGAATGTCATTCGGGAAAAATATCTCAATAATCTATCATTGGAGGAATGGATCAAATATGGGGCACGATCTCCAACTTTGGCTTCATACATTTGGAATGGGATGATGAAAATCAAAAAATGGTTGCTCAGTTATTTGAGGTGGAGGGTTGGTGATGGCATACAAGTGGAGATTGACCTAGATCCTATTAATGATTTCAACAGGGACCACATCACACCCTCTACACTCATCTTCCAAGTCCACAACCTGAGCATTATTATATCAATCAAATCCACGTGGCTACAATGGGTAATTGGCTGGGGTTTGGGATAGATACATACAAAATTTAATTATGGATGATATTACTCTTAATAGCGAGGAGGAAAAATTCACATGGGCAAGGAATACTGTGCAGGAACAAATTTGGGTCAAAGATGCATAGAGGTTTATAATTAGGCTGCAACAACTAGAAGGAAGAAATGGTTGGTTTAATAAAATATGGTCTTGGAAACTCCATCTCAAACTAAAGTGTTTTGGTTAGTTATCATGCAAAAACAAAATAATAACTTGGGATCATCTGTGTTGATGGCGATTCAAGGAACCTAGTATATGCATTTTATGTTTGAGGGCCTAAGAAGATGTGACACATATTTTTCTCACATGCCCTTTTTTGGTCTCCATTTGGATGCGTGTGTTAAACAATTTAAAAATCATGGCAACATGGAATCCTACTTTGGTGGAATCATGTATTTGGGATTGGATGAAGGAAAAAAAGGCATATCAAACTCTTCCATTATATATCATGTGGGGGATCTAAAGATGTAGGAATGTGAGCATCTTTGAAAATAAATCATTGAATATTTTTGGAAAATGCATGGAAATTTATATATACTTTTCCAAAATTAGGCTTGTGCTTAGTATTAAAATCTTGAGGTATATCCAGTCAGTGAATATATGTGATAATTTCCTTATGGAGTTTTTTATGGGGGCGCCAACAATAGTTCATGTGGTTGTGGAGCTTACATTGTCTTCAAATTTGGTAAGTATTACCATTTCAGTTGGTTCAAGGGATTTGGTTCCAATTCTAGGGCAGAAATTAATGCTCTATGTGGCATTTTATATTGTGTTAGATGTCTATCTATTCAAAATATAGATATATTTGATGATTCAAAAGTGGTGATTGATTGGGCCTTGGAGAAGTCTACATCTGCACCTCCTTCTCTTACTTTCTTGATGAGGAGAGTTAGGTCAATGTTGGTCATTTTCAATGAGGTTCACTTCACTCACATTTATCGGGAGCAAAAAAGAGTGGTTGATGCTCTATCAAAGGTTAGAAATCAATGCAAGCCAACTACATCTCCTACAACAATGATTGATATCAAGGGGTTAGAATAATTCATTCCTGATAGGATATTTTCCTATGTTGTATATGGGCCTTTTTTGTTTATTTCCACTTTTGATATTGTAATATACGTGGCTATGCATATATTTCGACATGATGGAAATGTCTCTTGATTAATATGATGGGGGAACAATTTATTTATTATGTTGCCATATGATGCATATGTTGGGGCATTTTTGAATATGTAAAGTCTTTTTATTTTTTAATATAAAAGTTTGTTGGGTTTTTTTTCTTACATACAACTTGAGTGGGCCTAATGGTTAAGAGCATGTGTTTCCTCCTAAGAGGTCACATGTCCAAAACTATAGGGGGGTAGAGTATCTATGTCTTCTTAGACTTATCATTCAAATCGTTGCACAAAGGTGGGTCCCTTGTCCCACAAACAAGGGGGTCTCATACACCAATTTGGTGTCTGGCTTGGTCGTGACCATATATATATATTCATCTAACAAGGGAGTCTCATACACCAATTTGGTGTCCGAGTCGTGACCTTAAAATTGGATAATAATAATATATATTAATATATATAACACCAGTATAGATTCATCTTAATTGTGAATCTAACTTTTACTAGATCTGTGATTAAAAGAGATCTATACTAGTGATTTAATCATTACTCTGTTGCCTTTGATTTTTGTTATTACTCCTTCCCATAGATTGACTCTGTTTGTGCCTAGTGTTAATGGCAGTCCAAGATAATTGATTTTGTCCCATTTTGAGTATCTGTTGAACCCCAAATTGCGAGCTATGTTTTGAGTTTCTTCTTCTTCTGCATTCCAACTATAGACAGCGCTTTTTCTTTCACGGATTAGTGCTCCAGTTGCTTTTCAGTAGGCTTGGAGAGTATTTTTGAATGCAAAGGCTATTCTATTTGAAGCTTCGCCCAGCATGAGGGAATCATCCGCGAACAGGGTGTGATTTATTGCTTTGAGATCCTTAGTTATTTTCAAACCTGGAGCAGCTCCTACTATCATGTCCTGCTCCAACTTTCTGCTCATTGTATCCACCATTAAAATGTAAAGAAATGGAGAAAGAGGGCTTCCTTGCCTCAGTCCCCTCTTGGCTTGGAAGAAATCAGTTGGCCTCCCATTTACCAAAGGCACAATCCAAGGACTTATGGTACAAGATTGGATCAGCTTGACAAATTCTTGGTCGAATCCGAAGGAAAGTAGAACTTGATAGAGGAAGGACAGCGTTACTCTATCGAATGCATTGGCCATGTCTAACTTGATTAGCATGCCTTTCTCATTTCTAAGGTTGCTGGAGTGCATGGCTTCTTGAACTTGAATTATGTTATCCAGAATGTGTCTCCCATTGACGAAACCTCCTTGCGAATCTTAAATGAGTTTGTTTAGCAGTGGCTTTATTCTGTTTTCAAGGAGTTTTGCAATTATTTTGTATGAAGCATCGCATAAAGAGATTGGCCTAAACTTCTCAAAGGAAGCAAGGTTTGACTCTTTAGGTATTAAAGCAATGAATGTTGAGTTGGTGTTGCCACCTAGTTTTGCTTTCTAAAGGAATCCTTTTATCATTTGAATAAGATCTGTTTTGATTATGTCCCAACATATCCTGTAGAAGTGAATGGTGAACCCATCTGGCCTAGGGGCTTTGTCTAGATTCATGGACCAGATAATTTTGTTGATTTCTTCTTCATTGGTTTGCTTCAACAAAGTTGCATTGTCCTCTTTAGTGACCAACAACGGAATGTTCTTTAGGAATTCTTTGTTGTCTTCTTCACAATCATCATTCTCTTTACTATAAAGATGGTGGAAATGTAATGCAGTAGTAGATTTTATTTGATCTATTCCTTTGCATGACCTCCCATCAAAGGTGGTGATCTCTGTGATGTGATTCCTGGAGAGACGGGCTCTACATTGTCGATGGAAATATGTTGTATTTCTATCTCTGGCTTCCAGCCAAAGGCTCCAGGACTTTAATCTCCAATATTCTTCTTCATTTCTGAAGGAGAAAAATGTTTTGCATTGGGCTTCTTGCTCCTTTTCTAGCTCTGTTTTAATTATATCTATTGTATCCATTTTACTTTGCAGCTTTTCTAGGCGCTGCACTGACTCCATTCTTTGATATTTGGGAGTATTTGATGGGAGTTTATGTTGAGATTTTCTGTTTGAGTCAAATAGGCAAAAATCTCTGAAGGATGACAACAATAGGGATTCAGTTTCTAGATTAGCTCTAGGTTGTTGGGAGGGAGTTAATGCCTCCTATATTTGATGTGAGGGAGTTATGAGGCTGTTAGATTCTCTATGCTATATAACAGACAATCATTTGGATGATTTTCTAAGAGAATGTGAGGATTTCTTGATGTAATCTCCAATTTGATTAATATATTCCTGATGCCTATGTTTGGTGGATGTAGCCTAGATTGGTTGGGTGAACCACGTTAAATATTGTGTTATATGTGCTTCTGCTGTGTGTTTAATTTATGATTGTTGTGCACCTGATCCAACAATTGGTATCAGAGCATGTTGGAGGTGCTGACTGGAAGAAAAGGAGCGCTGAGGTGCTGCGCTGATCAAAGGTGCCATCCGAAATTGCAAAGAAGAGGGTTGTTGCGTGTGTGCGCTGAGCCGTGGTGCTGTAATACCTGCGCAGAGCTGTAATATTTGTTGCTGTTGCGTATTGAAGAGCTAGTATCTATTGCTGGCGGACTGTGATGAGGGTTGCTGGTAGTGCTGCGCTGATACCGGTATGCTTTACATTGCTGGTGCGCTATTAATCAACGTTTTGTTCTTTGCTGAGTGCGTGTGACTGCACCGAAGAGACCAGAAGGTGTGTGTTTAATTTATGATTGTTGTGCCCCTGATCCAACAATTGCTGGTGCGTATTTTTTCCGGATCGTTGTTGTTTACATTGCTGGTGTCAAATTGCCCCTGTGCGTTGATAATTGACCGAAACCTGTTCAGCACCTTAATTTCCCGCATAGGGTTGCTCAGTTTCTTCTCCGCTGCCATTACTCCTACGCTGGGTCTGTCCTTGATGTATAACACAGTTATCATACATCAAGCACGCAACAGGTTGCCGGTTTGCAGAGCGGAGGTCGGCCGTGTTAAATTAATTTATGTTTGCTGAGCCAAAGATCTTTCAAGGCTTCGGGTTATTTGGCAGGGAAATGTAAAGCATTGTATGGTGCACAAAATTTAATGCAGCATGTAAAAGGAAGAGTACGTATTTATTTTTTAAAGCCATTAAACAAAAAAAATAGGAGTACGTCCTTATTTTAAAGCCATTAAACAAAAAAAAAAGGGAGTACGTCCTTATTTTCATGCCATTAAACAAAAATAGGAGTTATAAGGGATATGTAACATGGTTTGTCAAAATTAAAAGGCTTTAAAAATGTAAGGGAGTTTTAATATTATTTTTTTTTGTTTTATTTAAAGACAGACAAATAGGCATAGGCAGATTTTTTGTGTAAAATCAAAGGCATAGGCAATTTTGTTTTAATTGCTGGTATTTAAAACGTTGATATTGGAGATTATTGTGCTTTTTTATACAAAATGGCGAAAACTCAAAGTGCCCGGTTTGAAATTGAGAAATTTAATGGCAAGAATAATTTCGAGATCTGGAAGGTGAAAATGCATGACTTGCTTGTCCAACAAGGCGTGGTAAAGGCATTGATGGGTAAATCCAAACAACCTTACAACATCACAGACGATGAGTGGGACGAAATGGATGAAAGAGCTGTAAGTGCCATTCGATTATGCCTGGCGGACGATATCCTGTTTAATATTGTGTTAGAGACAATAGCTGCTGGTTTGTGGACGAAACTGGAGAAACTGTACATGACCAAATCCTTAACCAATAGGATTCTCCTGAAGCGAAAGTTGTACGGTTTGCGAATGAAGGAAGGTACATCGATTGCTGATCATTTAAATGCTTTTAATACTCTTCTTGTGCAATTACAAAGTATAGAAGTAAAAATTCCATCCGAGGATAAAGCTATTACTTTATTGTGCTCGTTTCCCGAATCATGGGATCATTTTGTTACTTCTATAAGTCTTAGTTCATCAGAAACTATTGAGTTTGATGATGTAGTTGCATCCTTATTATCGGAAGAAACAAGGAGGAAGTTGCATTCCGAAACCTCTACATCAGAAGCTATGATGGTTAGAGGTCGTTCGAAAGAAAGACGCCCCAGGAAGCCGAGCGACTCACATTCAAAGTCGAAAGGAAAGAAGAGTAAGCTAAAGTGTTGGTTTTGTGGCAAATCAGGGCATTTAAAGAAGGACTGCTGGAAGCGACAACAACAAACTTCAAAAGCAGAGTCTTCGACAGAGAAAAAGGAGGCGAATACGACAAATACAGGTTCGACATCGGGTTCAGGTATGAGTGATGAAGTATTATCAGTTAATGTGTCAAATCATGGTCAACATTTGGTTGTTAGATTCCGGGGCATCAAACCACATGTGTATCCATAAAGAATGGTTTAAAGGATTATAAATCAATTAATGATGGTGTTGTGTACATGGGTAATGATGTAACATGTAATATTGTTGGGATTGGAAGCATACAACTACAAATGTTTGATGGAACAACTAGAATATTAACTGATGTGAGGCGTGTACCAGATTTAAGGAAAAACTTGATTTCATTAGGAGCACTTGATACAAATGGGTATAAAACTATAATTCAAGGTGGAGTAATGAAAATTTACAAAGGCATCTTACTAGTTGTGAAAGCTAAGAAAGTAGGAAATCTATTTCAGTTAGAAGGAGGTACTGGGTTAGCTTTTGTGTCTACTGTGTCTGCACATGACAGTGACTCCATTCACTTATGGCATCAAAGATTGGGGCATATGAGTGAGAGAGGGTTGAAAATTTTGGTTGATCGCAAGTTACTTCCAAATTTGAAGTCTGGAAAATTAGATTTCTGTAAGCATTGTC
>APFE030641540.1:1820-37025 GCA_000404065.3 Pinus taeda | reverse complement strand
CTTCTGGTGAAGCCAAGTCCCCGTATAAATGTATCAAATTTTCTGATACCACATCCTTGGTGACTGTTTTAACCCATACAGAGACTTCTTTAACTTGCATACTAGTTCTTTCTTACCCTTCACCGCAAAGCCTTGAGGTTGCTTCATGTAGATCCTCTTCTAGATCCCCATGAAGAAATGTTGTCTTCACATCCATCTGTTCTACCTCAAAATCAAAAGTAGCAACAACAGATAAAAGTAATCTAATAGAAGTTACCTTGGCAACAGGAGAAAAAATATCACCAAAATCAATTTGCGGCACCTGGGAATAACCTTTTGCTACCAACTAAGCTTTGTATTTCTCCACCTTTCCTTTTGCATTTTTCTTCTTCTTGAACACCCATTTGCTGGAAATGGGTTTCCTTCCAGCCGGAAACTCTACTAGATCCCAAGCCTCATTTTTGTGCAAAGATGCCATTTCATCAACCATGGCCTCTTTCTAGAGTTTTCCATCCTCTGAATCTACTGCTTCCTTCACAGTTATGGGATCATTGTCAGTAATATAAAAAGAAAAATTTGAACAGAAAGCAGATGGACTATACCTTTCTGGCTGCCTTCTTTCTCGAACTAATCTTCTCACACTCGGAGTTTGTGGCTCTTCATCTTCTGATTCCTCCTCTGCTATAGAGTATGATTCTTCCTCCTTAAGCTCAAACTCTATCTTCTCGGGTTCCTTTGGTTGGACTTCATGTTTAATAACATCTTTTACCTCTCTGAAAACCACATATCGGTTGTACACAACCTTCCATGTGACTGGGTTCCAAAGCTTATAACCCTTTAAACCATCCTTATACCCAATAAAGACGCACTTTTTAGATTTACTATCCAACTTGGTTCTTTTCTCCTTTGGAACCTGTACATATGCATCACATCCAAATACCCACAGATGTGAAAGAGAGGGTTTCTTACTAGTCCATACCTCTTGTGGAGCCTTATCCTCCAACGCTGATGAAGGTGACCTGTTGACCAGGTAACATGCAGTATCCACCACCTCTGCCCAAAATTCCTATCCTAACTCAACACCACTGAGCATGTTTCTTGCCCTTTCCATCAACGTCTTATTCATTCTTTCTGCAACCCCATTTTGTTGAGGTGTATATGGAGTAATCTTTTGTCGTGCTATACCACACTTCTTACAGAATTCTTCAAATTCCTTGTTGCAAAACTCTCCACCATTATCTGTCCTCAGCACCTTTATCTTCTTCTCTGCCTGATTTTCCACTAGAGGCTTAAATTCTTTAAACCTGTCAAAGACTTCAGATTTCTTCTTAAGGAAATATATCCATGTATTCCTTGAGAAGTCATCTATAAATGATACATAGTACACAGACTTACCAGTGATGGAACTTTCACAGGTCCAAACACATCACTGTGCACAAGCTCTAATATTTGTTTCGCCCTCTTACCAACAAAGGGAAAACTAACCCGATTATGCTTCCCATATACACAATTTTCACATAAATGAAAATCCAGAGAGCTATTAGTCATACCTTCTACCATACCTTTACCATGAAGTATTCAAAGGCCCTTCTCTCTAATATGTCCAAGCCTTTGAGCCATAGCATGGTCTTTTCTCCAGAGACCACTAGATGTTTTTCTCTACTTCCAGGAACCACAGAACTATTGCACCCATCAACAATAGTGCTACCTTGCAGCTTGTACAGAGTTCCAATTTGAACTCCCCACATCAATACCAATGTTTCTCGAAACATATTGTAGGTATCTTTCTCGATCACTATTTTTACACATGAATCATCCAACTTGCTTACAGAAATTAGATTTCTAGCCAATGCAAGAATATGCAGAACACCTAGAAGTGTTCTAATCCTTCCACCTTGCAAATTCAACTTAACTTTTCTATGACCAATGATTTTATCCTTCCTGTCATCCCCCAAGAATAAATCATCACCATCATATTTCTCATACTTGCAGAACCACTCTCTATGGGGAGTGAAGTGAAATGATGCACCTGAGCCAATCAACCATGCCTCATGATCTACATGTGTACTTGAAGAAGCCAAGTACACATCCCCACCTTCATCTGAGGTGTTTTTCAGCTCTGCAAAAGGAGAATCATCAGATCCTTTTCCTTTTTTAAGAGCTTTAGATTTATAGTCCCTTTTTTAGTGCCCTTCCTTTCTGCATTTCCAGCACACCTTTACAGGTTTTCCTAGAGATTTAGATTTCCCTTTAGATTTAGATCTTCCACTCGATGACTTATTTTTGTCTCTGTTCTGGGACCATCCTCGTATGTACAAGGCATCACCATTCTTCCTCTCCATATTTTTCCATCTCATCTCCTCCATCAATAAGGATGAGACTATTTCATCAAACTGCAAGGCAGTTGCATTGCTACCTATTGCAATAACCAGACTATCCCACAAATCTGGCAGAGAAGACAACAAAATGATGCACTTATCTTCATTTGAAATTTTAATATCAACAGATAATAACTGACTTACCACAGTATTAAATGCATTCAGATGCTCTGTCACCAAGTCCTCATCTTTCATCCTCAAGTTATACAACTTTTTTCATAGGAATAGTTTATTCACCATAGACTTAGATTGATAAAAAGTCCCTAACTTGTCCCACAAAGCCTTAGTCGTAGATTCCCGTGATACATTCAACAATACTGAATCTGAGACACACAATCTTATTTTTCTGTTTGCCTTCTGATCCAACTTCTTCCATTCTTCATCAGACACTCCCGTTGGTTTAGTACCTAGATCTACCGTGATCCATTGATCTTTATCTACCAACAGATCCTCCATCTTGAGTTTCCATAACTCAAAACTCTAACGATTAAATTTCTTGATGTCTATCTTTCAACTGGTCACCATCTTCTTTCATCACCAGAATTGATCTTGCAGGCCTCCCACTGAACAAGGTCTACCACAGGCCCGAGTGAAACCCCTCAGCAACAAAGGTGTCCCCTTGAAGGCAAAACAACTTTGATACCAAATGTAGGTTTTAATCCAGTACAAAAATTACCTACATATGAATTATAAAACACAGAAAATAAACAATAGTGAGAGCATAACACATAAAAAAAATATACACGGAAATTTTCCCCTAAATCCCAAAACCGGGACTACCAAATTGATTTTTCATTATGTTCCTTTCAATGTTACAATACATATATATACATTCCGAAGCATCCAACACCATGGACTGAAAACCATCGCGCCCAAAACCATGTGCAAAAACCATAGGTTGGTCCGCCCACCTAATATAGGGTCCAATTTTTTTTTTCCATGGGGCACTGCCCCAAACCCTATAGAGGGGGCTAACTACCCCCCCCAACCCTGCCCCCGCCAGACCCCCATACATGGGGGTGCCGCCCCTGTGACCCACCCGCTACGCAGCGCAAACGAAGGTAGCTAGTCATGGAAAGAATATAACATAACCCAACATAATTTCCATTTTTTCTCAAAATGATTCGCCCAAATTTATATTATAAAATCATTTTACTTCAAAAATTGCCAAAATTTTATATATAGACTATATAAAATTATTGTAGTTTTGAATATCTTTACAAAAAGATCACCAAATATTTTAAGGATTGGATATTATGGACTTATGAGATTCACCAAGGTTTCTAAGCTTTAAGAAAAAATTTCATCCTTAAGATTTTCCCTGGCCAAGAGCCTCTGTGACTCTTTTATTTCCTCCGTGCCCTTTTTTACTATATGAAGAAAACTAGGGTTGGGTCTAGGGGCTTAGCCTAGAACCCCTTATCCCGATGCTTCTTATGAATTAAAATTTTATAATACTCATGGGATTCCAGGATCTGGGGTTATTGCAACACTCTATAGCCATTGTACCCTTGGCCTAAACTACTACATGGAACCTATGCTTAACACTAAGGCTGAATCCCCCATTAACCCATCAAGGTATTGTCACCAGGTTGGCATGTCCGTGGGGACCACCGGATGCTCTCTCTATTAGTTGTCACTTCTACTACTATGTCCTATCTCTCTCTACCAAGTGCCGCCACCATTTTCATTTACCAATTCTACCAAGGTAAAGCTCATGAGATCAAATGTCCTTCAGGGTCCTCCCAACACTTCTCAAATTGGATGTCACTCTGTTAATGTGCCAAGTTGGCCTAGCTCTAATTTCTCGACACTTCTTTGCACATAAAAAACAAACCTTTGGGCTCCAACCTTGAGGATGACATCAGGATGATGCCACCCATGCTACATGTTAACCTATGAGTGGTGGCACGTGTCACCCAAAAGAAAATTCCACTTGGGTGCCCAAAAACATTGAATCCACCTAGTACGTGTCTTATGCTGACATCATCATTTGTTGCATTCAGGCTAATCATGAGCCACCACCTTACCTGTTGTCAAAGAGGATAGAGGAGGTCCTCCAAAGTCCTATTTTGCAACATTTTCCTTTGTTAATTCATTTTTTACTTATCGACTATTTTCTCCCGTTTCGGGCCTTTAGTCATCGGCACCACTTCTGAGTGAATTGTGCTTTTGGGAGGGATGCCCCTAAAGTAGCTCTCCTCCATTGATCTACATGATAAAATACGCGGGAAACAAATTCTGAGACCACAAATACCATCTAACAAATTGCCTCCAGTTCCCCCAAGAAATCTGCAATGTGGCCCAACATTTTCCTCCCGATTTGTTCCTTTGTGTGCCAGAGAGTTTTGTGCTGGGGTAATGCCACTGGGTGGGCTCCACCCAATCAGTTCTTTTTGGTGCTAACAAATTTGTGTTGTAACTGCAAGCTCTAGGGTATGACCACCGATATGGTGCCATCCCAGTCCTCCTCTCTCGATCACTTAGAATTTAGTTCTAAAATGATTTTTCTAGGGTGAACACTCTGAGCTAGCCTATCAAGTGGGCTCCACTTCTATCCAATGAAAAATTCTATATTGTTTTTGTGGCCTCTGATTAAGCCTGGAACTTTGCGTAGAGGCTCCACCACTAGGTTTGGAACTTGTGCCAACTTTGGCTATGCGCCAAAGGCTCCTCTAAACACCTTTTATCTCTACAAATTTTGACTTGGGGTCATAGATCTTTGATCAGTTTTGTCTCATGATATAGGAGGACATTTTAGGGTTTCTATATACTATTTCAAATCTCTTTCAGAGCTCTATCCATCTGGGTGAGTTTCCTCTACACACAAGATGATTTTTTTTCTCCAGAACTGACTCCACATCCTCTGCACCATACCTTTTCCACCAATGATTGTCATGCTTTCCTTTACCTTTGCTTTTCTTGTGCCATCAATGACAACACATTTCCATCAATCTCGCACTTTGGCATTGATGGAAACACCAATATAAAATAACACATTATTACCAATTATCATTACCATATTGATAGTTATCCCTTTTGTTTTTCACTGATCATTTACCATCTTGTGTTTGATCAACAATAATTCTACCCCTTTGACATCAATGGAAAAGATACTAACATGCTCCCCTATCAACAATCTCCCAATGTATTTTGATCATGTGGACCGATGAATTGTTGCCTTTTTTGCTGAAAACCTAAGGTACCTTTCTAATCCAAGCAACTTTATTTCTATCCTATGAATAATATTGATTAGAAGGGAAAGGATTATATACTCCCAACCTTTGTCTCAAGAAAACAAGAGGGATATCTTACTGAAACAACACATGCTTGTGCAACTAATCCATGAGAAAATTGTTCTTGCTGGTCTGGCGATCAACTAGGATTACATTTTTAAAAATGCCTACGTAGACACATACACCTATCCTCTAGCAACAGGAACAACCTTTTCGATGCATGACACCATTAATTGTTAACAAAGTATGTTATCACGAAACAATGATCACCTAACCATTTCTAACTAGGTGGATCGAAATACACCATGTAGGATTAATTATACCATAGTAAAATCAATTTCACTATGGAAAATAATTTAGTAAATTAGTTCTATTAAATTATTTTTTGATTTAAATCAGAAAATAATTTAATAGAACTGGTTTACTAAATTATTTTTCCACATTGAAAGTTATTTTACTATGGTCAAATTAGTCTTGCATGGTGTATTTCAATCCACCTAGTTAGAAATGGCTAGGTGATCATTTTTTGGTGATAACAATAGAGGATATCAACTAATTTCGGTGATGATGGAAATACTCATGACATAATGAGGACAAGGGATGGGATAATAATACCTCTCATCATAGTGGTTCCTCTAAGAAAGGGTAATACACCAAGTGAAAGAAAATGGTAGGTCGTGCAGATGATTATGATAGAATGAAGAAACCAAGGCTCAACATGCAAAAATAGGTTGATAAAAAGTGGCAATCCTAAGGGATAAAGTGTAGAATCCCCCTGGGGTATGGCCATAAATATGACGAAGAAGAGGACATGAGGCTCAAATTCTAGGTCATGGCTAGTCAGAAGGAGGTATTTTGAAAAGAGGATGTAATATACTGTAGGGACACCAAGACGACAATGACATTCTATACTAGGGTATCCATGATTAGGTAAGCTCTAATGCCAATGTACGATGTCAATAAAGGAAAGTGGCTAAAGTTTCAACTTGATGGGATCATATCTAAGGAAAAAATATGGAATTGACGGTCAATAATGAAATGAGGACGGTGAAAATGACCTACCCCTATATGCCAAGTTTAAAAGAAACACACCTAAGGTCCAATGGATGTTACAATAGAAATTTTACCTTGTCATGTAAAAACCAACTAGAAAGACTAGACCCATGGTTAAATCACATAATGAAATAAATAAACATGGATGAGGTAAAAACAAGACCATATTTTTGATTTTTTGAAATTTGTAATTTTTATTTTTATTTTTGGCATAAGGCATGAAAAATACTCAAATCACAAACCAAACCAAAAAGGAGATAAAGCATCACACTCCTATGTACAATATGTACAATCACGACACAGTGTAATAGGTCACCCTAAAGTGTGTCGATAACTGGGCACAGACCAAGGGTTTCCATATGTGAACTCATGGAAGTTAAGGGGACCATATGGCTCATCAATGTGTGTCCATGCCAAAGAAAATCAAACTACCCAATCCTAAAAGGAGCACCATGCAAAGAACATTCTAACATATTCGTGCTCTCAAAATTAACTTGAGTACATAATGAAGGATCAAGGCATTATAGAGGTACATGACACTTGTTAACAGGTGCTGAGGGAAATTCATTGGCAAGTTTAGTAGTAGAATCCCAAGACTTAACTCAGTCCATGGGTGGCACTTCCAAGCAGGGTCGAGGAGATGCCCCCTGGGTCAATTCAAGATTTATATTTCTAAGCTCTACTTGTTCCACGTTGGGGAGACTAGAGGAAGGAAGAGGCATAATCTCCGTATGATTATCAATACATATATCCATGACCTCTAGGTTGACTATCCGGGGCGATTTGTCATTAAGAGATTCATGTGGAATAGGTGGAGGGAATCTTGTGTGGGGAAAAAAAAACTTGAAGATAAATGCAATTGATATTCCACCCTTTTATCATGGGACAAATCTCACATAAGTAAAAGGAAAGGTGAAAGGGTATGCAATCTAGCCAAACAACTGAGGTAAGTTGATATTGGGTTTCTCTCACTATAAGAGAGTGGAAAATGGGGTTATAACACTGAGAGCCCTAAAGACTTGGGGGCTAAAATTTTATTTTCCATATGACCACAAAATGTGCAACTGGATTCTAATGTAGGTGGATGTCATCGTGCCCATGTTGCACCCTTTGGGTGGTTCCATGTGTCACCCAAATTCAGCCCTATTGGCCACTCAAAAATGATTTTCTAACATGCCACATGTGCATCTCTGGAAAGGTGCCACGTGTCAAGGTTCTACCACATCAACCATCTCTTATTACACCACATGTCTAGGCTTGCCACACCAACCCTCTCTTCTTATTCCATGGTAACCATATTTTCCACATCATCCATCTATGCTTATCCCATGTCAACCAGGTCAGCAATGTAAAAGCATTGTTATGTTGGGCCCTCCATGTGTCTTCATTATGCCATGCCAACCATCTCTCCTTATGCCAAGTCAACAAATAATACATTAGACCCACCACATCACATAGGTATTACATCAAACATGTAACACAAGTGTTACACTAGACCCGCCACATCATATAGGTTTGCCATTAGATACATCACAGGTGTTATGTTAAAGCAATAACATAAGTCACACCATTATATAATTTCTATTCAATGTGGGATGGGGTGACACCCTCTTCATTGCCATATGGAACCATGACACAATTCAAAGCACCTTTTTGATTAAATGACATGCAATTTAATCCATATTTCATTATTGATTTCCTAATATAGGCCCTAACCACTTGATCTAATGTAAGAGATGTGAAATAGTTAACAAATTTGGGGTTTTAACCCTTTTACTCCATTATAAACATGCTTGACAACAAATAAATGTTTCTCCTTAACTAGTGGGAGTTTGACCAAGTATCATATATCAATGGAAAGGAACCAAATATCATTATCCAACCAAACATTTTGCAAATTTGTTTGATTGAAATTACTATAACAAATTCTTAGTGATATTTAGGCTATGATTTCCATGGTATCATATTCACATTGCCCTTTCTTCTAATTCTAGAGCAGTTTGACCAAGTGCAGTATACCGTTGGAAATAACTTGGAGAGGACTATCCAATTAGGCCTTCTACATACTCATTTGATCATCATAACTTCAAGAAATGTTCAATAATGTTCCATGGTATCATAACTCCTTTGATATCCAAGACATCATACCTCCATTGTGACATGACATTAGTTGTCAACACTATGTCAACACTCCCATGAAACTTAATGGACCTTAGTTATATGCATGTGCATTTTTAATTATTATTAAATCATATGTGTCTCTTTTTACTTATCCATGGAGTCTCATCCCCCCCATACTCTTTATATCTTCTCGATCTATAGCCCATATATTTTTTATTAATATGCATTTGTTATTATAATTAAAATCCCAACCTTTCTAGCCTTAAATCATATATAACTAAATAAATGTGCACTGAGGCATACGATCCATAAAACACAACCACACATGTACATGGGCACAATGACCCTCAAAATAAATCATTAGCTCAATAGCCTGAGTTTCGAATATACAAGCTACTTACATTTTGGGTGTTGAGTAGGGTTGTTACATTTCCCTCCCCCTTGTTTAGGCATTTTCCTCAATGCATTATATATACACATGTAAAAAATGTGTATCCAAAAAAATGAGGGTATTCTTCCCTCATTACATCCTCATGCTCCCATGTAGCATCTTTAGGACCGAAATGGGCCCACTACAACTTTCCCTAGGTGATGGCTTGATTATGGAGCACCTTGCATTACTCGTTGGACCTAATAGTCTCCCTCAAGCTCAACTTGAACCATATTCCAATTAATCACATTATTAACATTAGCACCAAAATTTTTAAGTAATGAAACATGAAAAACATTATGAATGCACATGTATGACAGTCATGAAATCCTATATGCCACTGGACCAATATAGCTGTGAACTTCACACATTTTCCCAATGTAATGCCTCCTCCCACATTTACCCTCTTTCACAAGCCCTCTAGGGTAAACATGAGATGGGTTATAATATGACATGAACTATCCTCCAAGTTCCAATGATGGAAGTGGGGCCCACAAACTGAAACCTTCTTGACCTTCCTCAAGGACTACAAATCACACAAGAGCAAGATAACCACCCCAAGTAATCAATCCCTGAGCTAGAAAACTTTTTTTCTGACCTACCCCCATAAATTCACCCTTGTAACTACATCTATGTGATTATAAGGCTATAACCACACTCACAATATTGCATCCATGGAGTTATGGCCCAAAAGCTCTAGGTATGTGTCTATAGTTCAGAGATCTGAGCAACTTTTTAAGGATACCATCCAAAACCCTACCCAAAATTTCTTGTAAATTTGTAGAGGAAATAATAAGATGCTAACAATGATAATCATACAGAACTTGAACAAGAACTTGACCCAACCATGCCTAAACATGACAGACATTTCATCAAACAAATGGTGAACATATAAGCTACAGGTCATGAATGCATATTTGATCATAATAGTTTGAACTTCATATGAGAATCCTCAAGAAGGTCTAATGCCCTCTCAAGAGAGTTGCAACAACACTTGTTAGCACATGCATTCATCAACCAGTCATTAACTTACCAAATCATGAATAAGAGCCATGGCTAGAACACATCATAGTATCATTCCAAACATGGACATGGGATATCATGGGATAAACCAAGACATAAACAACTAGGGACTCTGGAGGTTAATCCACCTCCACCATCAAGCTACCGTGATCTCACATAAATCAGTCATAAGATCACCAAACCAAAACAAGCTTGTATGCCTCAAAATTCCATCACCATACCTTAAGGATTTTTCCTATCTCCGCCCACCTATTGAAGGCTTCCCGAAGAAAACCAACTCCACCCCCAACCCTTGAGAATTTTCCTGAGAGCACCTCACCTGGCTCCAAAACCTTTTGGAAATCCAAAGTTCAACCAATAATGAATCTCATCACATAATGGCTATCTAGGAAGTGGAAAGGAAAGGCTGAAACCACTGCCAAATCAGGAAAATCCCATGCCAATGATAGAAAATGAACCAGATACAAAAATTCATGCACGATGCATTCACAACTCAACAAAGAAAACACACATGGAACATGTTACCTATAAAATCCTCCTACTAAAGTTTTTTATCTAACCTTCCTTACTTTCTGTTGTTTGCCACTTTCTTTCCCTTGCCTTCCTTTGCTTCCTTTTTCTCTTTTCTCTCTCTTGGAAACTAATCCAAAGCCAAAACTGACAAAAGTTGTACCAAAAGACAAAATTAACAAAAAGTAATGAACTATTTATTCGATGCCCTTTTATCATTGATGTCTCTTTTTATTTCATTCTCCTTCATTTTCTCTCAAATTTCCCTTGCACACAATTTTGTGTTTCTTCATCTCCCTTTTCTCCTATTTTCCTTTATTTTCATAATTAAATGCCAATTTTTCCTCTTTTCCTTTTCCAATGCATTTTCCAATTTCCTTAGCCATAATAAACTACAAGTAATTCCCACTATAGTGTTTTCCCAACATTTAGTTTGGAATACATGTCCCATGACCTTAGTCTTATTCTTTTTCCCTTTAATATCCTTTATTACATGAAACTTTTAAACCGGGGTTGTTACAAAACCCTCCCCCTTGGGGGAACACCATATGCATTGTTCTATGACACCTATGACTAGAAAACCAGTGAAAACAAAAAATACTTCCTATGGAGACTTATAACATAGCTTGATGTAGTAGTTACAATGATATCCTGCTAAAAAGAAAAACAAACATACCACTTATTTGAACTTTATAAGACAACTCGTTGTGGTATTTACAACATACATATGTATAAATAAACACAAAAAAAGCATATATACCAACACATCTGCTCAACCATAAAATAAGGAAGGATATATAGCTATCATTTGATCAACCATCTCCCATGTAGCTTCATCAGGCCCAAAGTGCTTACACTGCAATTTAACTTGATATATTGCTCGGTTCCACAAGATGAATCGTTTTTGATGTAAAATGCACTGTGGCTATGGTGGAACTATACCTATGGTTCCACCTACAATATAGACCAATCAATCACATGATCAACATCCTACACATGTATCTCAAGTAATGAAATATGGAAAATGTTATGGACTCTGTCGGAAACAGTGAAAGTTTGTAGGTCATTCATCCAATCTTCTCAAGGATATCAAAAGGATCACAATATTGAGGTGACATCTTAGCACATGATCCAATTCTCAAGGATCTCATCTTGGGTTGATGCACAAGTACACATGCTCCCTATTTTTAAACTCCTTGAATTCTCTATGTTGATGTGCATAACTCTTCTTCTTCTCCTGAAATGCCTTTAGATTCCTTTTAATAACCTGCATCTCCTACTCCATCTCAACCAAAATATCCATTCCAATAAACACCCTATTCACTAGATCACTTTAGCTAATAGGAGTATTACAACTCCACCCATGAAAAGCCTTAAATGGACTCATCCTTAATGAATCCTTATACCCATTATTATATGCAAACTCTACCTGTGGAAGATACTCATCCCACTTCCTCTGTTGATGCATGACATACATCCTCAACATGTCGTCAAGAATCCTATTAATCCTCTTTGTCTTCCCATCTATTTGTGGATGATAAGTTTTACTAAAGGCTAACTTTGTCCCTAATCCTACAAATGACTCCTTCCAAAACATGGAAGTAAAATTGGCATCTCTATCTAAAATAATCTTCTTGGGGACACCATGTAGTCTCACTATCTCCCTGATGAAGATCTAAGCTACCTCACTAGATGAATTTGTAGGATTCATTGGAATAAAGTGAGCCATCTTGCTTAACCTATCAACCACAACCACGAAAAACTTGTAATGAAGTACATGGAAATGACCTCCCATTTACACTCCAGAATTGCAATAGGTTGTAATAGTCTAAGTGGGTGCTTACACATAGCTTTCACCTACTGACATTCCAAGCATTGCGCAACAAACTCATCCACCTCTTTCTTCAAGTTCAACCAATGATTGAACTTATTTACTGTTGTTAAGGTCTTCTTATATCCTAAGTGATATGAATATGGTTTGGACATGAAACTCCCATAAGAAAAGATTATTTATCTCACCATTATCTACACATAAATCGTGTCCCTAAATCTCATAAAGTCATTTGTCATGAGGTGATACTATTTTTGTAACCTCTTCAGTTATTGGTACCTGCCATCATGCTTCCATTCTTGGAAGGTTCGCTCCTGCAAATTTGTCCCATAAGAAATCATAACTAAATTGTGATTCACCTGTACTCTCCTACTAATAGCATTTGTAACCATATTATCCATGCCTTTGATGTACCTAATCTTGAAATGAAACTCACTAAGGATAGCCAACCATATAGCTTTCCTAGCATTCAGATTAGGTTGGTCAAACAAGTACCTTAGTACACTATGATAATTCATCAGAATAAACACCTTACCAAGAAGATAATGCCTCCACATATTTAATGCATGAATGATAGCTTCCAACTCAAGGTCGTGAGTCACACATTTCTTCTCTTTCTCATTCAGTTTCCTTGACTCATAGCATACCACCTGCCCTTCCTACATCAAGACACCACCAAGACTTGTCTTGCAATAATCTGTGCAAAATACAAATTCTTTATCTATATATACAATCTTCAAGACTAAAGAATTTGTAAGCAATTGCTTCAACTTCTCAAAACTAGTTGCATGATCCTTTGTTCATTCAAACTTCTTTCGTTTCCTCTACAATGATGAAATGGGATAGCCAATCTTCAAGAAGTTCCCGATGAACCTCCTATAATAACCTGCTAGTCCCATGCATGATTTGACTTCATCCACATTCCTATGAGTTGGTCACTCCATGATAGCTCCAATATTTTTCAGATCCACCACTATCCCCTCCTTAGAAACATGTCCCAAGTAATGAAATTTCGTCTGAAATAAACTACACTTTCTAAGCTTGGCATACAAATGATTCTCTCTCAATATATCAATATGTCATCAATAAAAATTATCACAAACATGTCCAAATAAGGACACAACACATTATTCATTAAGCACATTAAAGTAGTTGGAGCATTAGCATGACCAAAAGGAACCACCACAAACTCATAATGCCCATACCTAGTATATAATGTAGTCTTGTAGATCTATTCTTCCTTAAGCATACCTTACGATATCCTAATCTTAGATCAATCTTTGATAATATTGTTTCTCCCTTCATCTGATCAAACAAGTCATCAATCCTCGACCATGGAAACCTTTTCTTGGTCATCACCTTATTCAATGTCCTATAATCAATGCACAACCTAAGAGTACCATCCTTTTTATTTACAAACAATATTGGTGCACCATAAGGTGATACACTTGGCCTTATGTATCCCTTTTCAAGCATTTCCTACTGCAACTTCAATTCCACCAACTCTAGTGTGCCCATTATGTAAGGCTCTTTTGATGATGGTGTTACCGTTGGTACAACCTTAATAGAGAAATCCACTTCCCTATGAGGTGGTAACTGTGAAATATTTGCAGGAAACACATCCTAAAACTACTACAAAATAGGATACCTCTTTAGGACTTTATCTTCCCCAAAATCCTTCCCTTTGTCACTAGAAATATGCACTACAAACCATACACACCCTTTCCTACAATTGCACTTAGCTTGCATGGTTGTAATCATTCTCATTGATATAGGATTTTTCTTTCCCTGCAATATTCTTGTTTCCCCATCACCATCCAGGCACTCAATATCCTTTTCATATTACACGACTTTAGCACCATGAATCAATAGCCAATCCATGCCCAAAATCATGCAGTATGAACCTAAAGGAATCAAATTTAAATGTGTTGATGTTGGAATTCCACTCAACTCAAATTCACAAGATCTCACCAAATGGTGAGCTCTTTTCTTGGTCCCTATGTCTAACTGCATAAACCAAAATTATGCATGCATTTCTTTATTCAAGCAACGCTTATCCACCAGGTCAAGATAGATATAGCTATAATTAGATCCAAGATCAATAAAAATGGAAACAACTCAATCACAAATCTTACCTTCCATCTCAATGATGGATGCCTAATGTTCTACCTACCTATTATCAAGCGTTGTAGAGATCTGAGGAATTCTCTGGCAAATATTCCAAACTATTTGCACCTCCTTAGCATTGTTGATCTGAGGCTTTCTACCCTGGTAAAATGGATAATCCTTCTTTTGATGATCTTTGCTAGAAATCCAACATTTCAATGGTCCCCTACCATCACATTTATTATGATGATCTCCATGCCGAGACCCATGCCCTTTATCAACCACATTAAACTTCTTATAAGGAGCCACATTCTCTTTGTCACTTTCATCTTGAGGACTTGCTCACTTCTTAGGCCATTTTCCTTAAGCCTTTGCATTCTATTTCCAGAAATGCTTAGGATTATCCTTGCGCTTTGACTACTCATAAAAGTGCTTCAAATTCCTGATGGATTCCTCCAGTGAATGATGCTCTTCAAACTCAATCGAGTCCTTGAATGCAATTGGCAACCCACTGATGAACCCTTGAATGTTTTCTTTCTCTTCCTTGAGGTAAGTCACATGCCTCAACAACTCTAGGAATCTTCTACTGTACTCATCATTATTGTGTTGTGTTATATTCTTTCCACGACTAGCACCCCTAGTCTAACGGGGGGATTTTAGCCCCCCTCTATGGGGTTTGGATTCCAGGACAATGCCATGGGAAATTTTTTTTGGACTATATATTAGGTGGGCGAACCTACCTATGGTTTTGTGCATGGTATTTTCACATGGTTTTGGGCGCGATGGTTTTCAGTCCATGGTACTGGATGCTTTAGCATGCATATATATGTATTGTAACATTGAAAGGAACATAATGAGAAATCAATCTGGTAGTCCCAGTTTTGGGATCCAGGGGAAATCTCTGTGTATATTTGTTTTATGTGTTATGCTCTTGCTATTTTTTATTTTTTGTTTTTAGAATTTGTATGCACGTAATTTCTAAACGGGGTTAAAACCTACATTTGGTATCAAAGCTGTTTTGGCTTTAAGGGGGCGGCTTTGTTGCTGAGGGGTTTCGCTCGGGCCTATGGTAGACCTTGTTCAGTTGGATATTTGCAAGATCGATTCTGGTGGTGAAAGAATATGGAGAGCAGTGGAAAGATAGAGATCGAGAAATTTAATGGTCAGAGTTTTGAGTTGTGGAAAGTCAAGATGGAGGATCTGTTGATGGATAAAAGCCAGTGGATCATAGTAGATCCAAGTACTAAACTAACAGGAGTGTCCAATGAAGAATGGAAGAAGTTGGATTAGAAGGCAAAGAGCACAATATGATTGTGTGTCTCAGATTCAATATTTTTGAATATATAAGGGGAAGCTACATCGAAGGCTTTGTGGGACAAGTTAGGGATTTTGTACCAATCTAAGTCTCTGGTGAATAAACTGTTCCTACGGTAAAAGTTGTATAACCTGAGGATGAAAGATGGAGAATAGATGACAGAGCATCTGAACACATTTAATACTGTGGTAAGTCAGTTATTATCTGTTGATATTAAAATTTTAGATGAAGATAAGTGCATCATTTTTTGTGTTCTTACTAGATTCGTGGGATAGTCTAGTTATTGCAATAGGTAGCAATGCAACTGGCTTACAGTTTGATGAAATAGTCTCATCCTTGCTAATGGAGGATATGAGACGGAAAAATATGGAGAGCTAGAATGGTGATGCCTTGTCTGTATGATGACGGTCCCAGAACAAAAACAAAATAAGTCATCGAGTGGGAGATCACATTTAGAGGGAGATCTAAATCTCTAGGAAAACTTGTAAAGGTGTGCTGGAAATGTAGAAAGGAAGGGCACTACAAAATGGATTGTAAATCTAAAGATCCCGACAAAGGGAAGAGATATGATGATGCTCCTTATGCAGAGGCAAAAACCACCTTAGATGAAGGTGGGAATGTGTGCTTGGCTTCTTCAAGTACACATGTAGATCATGAGACATGGTTGATTGACTCAGGTGCATCCTTTCACTTCACTCCCCATAGAGAGTGGTTCTGCGAGTATGAGAAATATGATGGTGATGATGTCTTCTTGGGGGATGACAGGAAGGTTATAATCATTGGTCACAGAAAAGTCAAGTTGAAGTTGCAAGGTGGAAGGATTAGAACGCTTCTGGGTGTTCTACATATTCCTGCATTAGCCAGAAATCTGGTTTATGTAAGCAAGTTCGATGATTCAGGTGTAAAAACAGTGTTCGAGAAATATACCTGCAAGATGGTTCGGGGAGCACTAGTATTGATGCAGGTAGTTCGAATTGGAACTCTGTACAAGTTGCAAGCTAGAATTGGTATTGATGCAGGGAGTTCGAATTGGAACTCTGTACAAGCTGCAAAGTAGCATTGTTGTTGACGAGTGCAACAGTTCTGTGGTTCCTGAAAGTGGAGTAGAAAATCTAGTGGTCTCTGGAGAAAAGATCATGCTATGGCATCAAAGGCTTGGACATATTGGAGAGAAGGGCCTTCGAATACTTCATGGTAAAGGTATGGTAAAAGGTATGACTAATAGCTCTCTGGATTCTCATTTCTGTGAAAATTGTGTATATGGGAAGAAGAACCAAGTGAGTTTCCCCTCTAGTGGTAAGAGGGCAAAATAGATATTAGAGCTTGTGCATAGTGATGTGTTTGGACTTGTGAATGTTCCATAACTAGGTAATTTTGTGTACTATGTATCATTTATAGATGACTTCTCAAGGAATACATGGATATATTTCCTCAAGAAGAAATCAGGATTCTTTGATAGGTTTAAATAATTTAAGGCTGTGGTGGAAAACCAAACAGAGAAGAAGATAAAGGTGTTGATGACAGATAGTAGTGGAGAATTTTGCAAGAAGGAAGTTGAAGAGTTCTATAAGAGGTGTGGTAAAGAACGGAAAAAGACTACTCCATACACACCTTAGAAAAATGGAGTTGTAGAAAGAATGAAAAAGACATTGATGGAAAGGGAAATAAGCATGCTCAGTGGTGTCAATTTAGGACAGGAATTCAAGGCAGAGGCAGTGAAGACTACATGTTACCTAGTCAACACATCACCTTCATCAACGTTGGAGGATAAGACTCCACAAGAGGTATGGATTGGTAAGAAACCTTCTCTTTCACATCTGAGGGTATTTGGATGTGATGCATATGCACATGTTCCAAAGGAGAAAAGAACAAAGTTGGATAGTAAATATGAAAAGTGCATCTTTATTGGGTATAAGGATGGTTTAAAAGGTTATAAGATTGGAGACTAGTAACAAGGAAGGTTGTGTATAGCCGAGATGTAGTGTTTAGAGAGGTGAAATATGTTATTAAACATGAAGTCCCATCAAAGGAACCTGAGAAGATAGATTTTGAGCTAAAGGAGGAAGAATCAAACTCTACAGAAGAAGAGGAATCAAAATATGAAGAGCTACAAACTCTGGTTGTGAGAAGACCAGTTCAAGAAAGAAGGTAGCCAGAAAGGTATATTCCATCTTATTTTTGTTCAAATTTTTCTTTATCTGTTACTGATGATGATCCAAGAACTATGAAGGAAGCAGTAG
The DNA here is from genome assembly GCA_000404065.3 of Pinus taeda. Lineage (NCBI taxonomy): Eukaryota > Viridiplantae > Streptophyta > Pinopsida > Pinales > Pinaceae > Pinus > Pinus taeda. Next base: position 18,803 of record APFE030641540.1, on the reverse strand, counting down.
ATTCAGAGGATGGTAAACTCTGGAAAGAGGCCATGGTTGATGAAAGGGCATCTTCGCACAAAAATGAGTCTTGGGATCTGGTGGAGTTGTCGGCTGGAAGGAAACCCATTGGCATCAAATGGGTGTTCAAGAAGAAAACAAATGCAGAAGGAAATGTGGAGAAATAGAAAGCTCAGTTGGTAGAAAAAGGTTATTTCGAGGTGTTGGGAATTGATTTTGGTGATATTTTAATTTTTTCTCCTATTGCCAAGGTAGCTTCTATTAGATTACTTTTATTTGTTGCTATTGATTTTGATTTTGAGGTAGAGTAGATGGATGTGAAGAAAACATTTCTTCATAGGGATTTGGAGGAGGAGATCTACATGAAGCAACCTGAAGGCTTTTCCGTGAAAGGTAAGAAAAAACTGGTATACAAGTTAAAAAATTATATGTATGATTTAAAACAATCACTAAGGATGTGGCGTCAGAAATTTGATACATTTATATGGGGGCTTGACTTCACCAGAAGAAAAGTAGATCACTGCGTGTATTTTAAATTAATTAGAGACCATGTTATTTATCTGGTCTTGTATGTGGATGATATGTTGCTAGTTGGAAATGACAACGAAATTATCCAAGATTTGAAGACCCAATTGTCCTCCAAATTCGACATGAAAGATGTTGGTGCTACAAACTATATTTTGGGCATGGAAATTAAAAGAAAAATGGTAAAGAGGAAGCTATGGTTAAACCAGAGGAAGTATGTCGAGACAATACTATAGAGGTTTAGTATGCGAGATAGTAAACCAGTGAAGGTTCCTATTCTTCTAGGTGTAAAGTTATCTATTGAATAGTGTCCTGAGACACAAGACGAGGAAGAGGATATGTCCCATGTTCCATATGCAAGTGCAATCGGTAGCCTGATGTATGCAATGGTCTGTACTAGACCAGAAATTGCACATGAAATGGGAGTACTGAGCAGGCTTATGTAAAAACCATGGAAGGAGCATTGGACATCAGTGAAGTGGGTTTTCAGGTATTTGCATGGCACTAGTGATTATGGTTTGTGCTACCAAGGAAGACTAGGATTTGATAGAGGTTTTGATATATGTGGCTTTGTTGATGCAGACTAGGCTAGAGATCTAGATCAAAGAAGATATACAAGTGGGTATGTGTTTAACCTATTTGGAGGTGCAATCAGTTGGATGATTGAGAAACAATTTGTAGTGGCACTATCAACTACATAGGCAGAATACCTGGCAGCCACTCAAGCAAGCAAGGAAGAAGTTTGGTTGCAGAGATTGTGTTCAAGTATGGGGTTAGTATAGGGAGCTACAAAGATAGATTGTGACAACCAAAGTGCAATTTTCTTGGCAAAGAACCCTGCTTAACATTCAAAGACAAAGCACATTGATGTTCAGTATCACTTTGTGAGGGATATGATAGAAGACAAAAAGGTGTTACTGGTAAAGGTGGACACTTTGAAGAATACTACAAATGCATTGTTAAAATCTATGAGCTCTGAGAAGTTCTCTTGTTGTAGAGAAACAATGGGCGTTGTAGTGTTGGATCAATGACTAAGCTCTCATATGGCCCCTTATGGAAAGAAAAAAACAAGCGGGAGAATGTTGGATTGTGTTATATTCTTTCCATGACTAGTGCCCCTAGTCTAACGGGGGGTTTGAGGGTGGCTATTAGCCTCCCTCTACGGGGTGTAGGGCAGTGCCTCGAGAAATTTTTTTTGGACCCTATATTAGGTGGGCAAACCTACCTATGTTTTTGTGCATGGTTTTCACACATGGTTTTGGGTGCGATGGTTTTCGGTCCATGGTATTGGATGCTTCGGCATGTATATATATGTATTTAAAGGAACATAATGAAAAATCAATCTGACAGTCCCAGTTTTGGGATCCAGGGGAAAATCTCTGTGTATATTTGTTTTATGTGTTATGCTCTCGCTATTGTTTATTTTCTGTTTTTAGAATTCGTATGAAGGTAATTTCTAAAAGGGGTTAAAACCTACAATAATCTATAATAGATCCCATCCTGATCTCATATAACTCCTTGGCCTCGTCATCATAGTATCTCTTGACAAGTATTTATCCTTGAAGATTCTCTCAAACTCATCGCAAATCAGCTCCTCTTCTCTAATTCATATGACTTTCTTTACATCCTCCCACTAGATGTCTACTTTCCCTTTGAGATTGAAAGTAGAAATCCTAGCTTTCATTTTCTTTGAGTAGGTATGCAATTTGAAGAACTTCTTCATCCCAAGTATCCATGCTTTTACATCCACTGAATTATTCATCTCTCCTTCAAAAGTAGGAGGATTGAATTTCTTAAAATCCTCTGGAAAGTACTCACTCCTCCTATGGTGTTGGTGATGACGATGATGATGATGATGTCTTCTGGTAGAGGAACTAGATCTTCCACTCTTCACTGTATCCTCCCTATCCAACCTGTGTCCTTTATGAGACCTGCTACCATTTTCCCCATTAGTCTTCTCCTCTTTTCCATGATTAATCTTCAATGGTACTTATATCCACAAATCCAAAAGACTATGAAGGATGAATGCATTGACTTCAATTGCTTTTCCTGAACTCTTGCAAATATTTCTTCTCCTCAATCAACTTGTTATTGTCTAACTTTAAAATTTTGATATATTCCATTAAACTCCTCAAGGTGTCTACTATATTAAGAGAATACTCTTCTCCTTGTTGCCGTCAAGCCTGTAAGGGGATCCATGTGAGCTATAATCCACCATATTTCTCTTCATCCTTAGCCTTCTCTTTCATGCAAATATGTCATTTTATCCAAACCAAATATATACAATAATCAAAAGCATACCTCAATGAAGTTCAGGGGAGGCTGTCACATATGTACACATCATTCTAGATTAGCACGATATATATATATATATATATATATATAACAATATATCAACATCGTACATGATGACACAAAACTACAACACTAACCACATGCATGATACCCATAACCATCACAATGCTTGCATAGTAGGAACCTATACAATTAGCATGCATGCATCACCATATGCATTTACCCTGAGATCTAGTGATGCAACCTCACTCTAATACCAATCTATAACCCCTCCTCCCACATTTACCCACTTTCACAAGACCTCCACGGTAAACATGAGATGCATGCTATTATGACATGACTCAACTTCCAAGTTATAGTGATGGAAGCGGGGTCCACAAACGAAACCTTCTTGACCTTCCTCAAGGAGTACAAATCACTTAAGAGCCAGATAGCCACCCCAAGTTATCAATCCTTAACCTAGAACCCTTTTTCTCTAACATAGATCCATAACCTCACCCTTGGCATTGCATCCATGTGGTTGTGAGGCTATAGTTTCATTCACAGGCTTGCCTCAATGTGGTTATGGCCCAAAAGCTCCAATTTTGTGCTTGCAGTTCCATGATTTTAGCCACTTTTTCAAGATTCATACCCCTACCTAGAACTTCCTATATCTTTCCAGAAGCATAAATAAGATGCTAGAAATGTCAATCATTCAGAACTTGAACAAGAACTTGACCTAACCATGCCTAACCATGACAAACATTTCATAAAACATATGGTGAACATAGAAGGTACATGTCATGAATGCATATCTGATCATAAGAGTCTAAACTTAATTTGAGATTTACCAAGAAGGTCTAATTCCCTCTCAAGATAGTTGAAATAACACCTGTTATCCCATGCATAGATTGGCTAGTCATTAACTCATCAATTCATGAATACGAGCCATAGTTAAAATACATCATAGGACCATGCATATAACTAGCATATAAACATAATAGGTACCATGAAAAATTTGTCATAAAATCAACATAATAACAAGTACATGTTCTCATTAGTCACACTATGATAATAAATCTTAATTACATTTGCAAAATCCAACAAATTTAGGGACTTGCACGTTCCACCCGACCATAGATTGGATTGAACCAAATATTTATTTCATCTAATCACCCCCATGCAATATTCCAAGCATGAATGTGGGATCTCATGGGATAAACCAGGAAATAAAAAACCAAGGACTCTAGAGGTTAAACCATCTCCACCATGAAGCTACCATGATCTCACCTAAACTAGTCCCGAGATCACAAAACCAAAACAAGCTTGGATGCCTCAAAATTCCTTCACCATACCCTAAGGAATTTTCCTATCTCCACCCAATTTTCAAGGGCTTCTTGGAGAAAACCATCTCAACCCCCAACCATTGGGAATTTTCCTAAGACAAACTCACCCAGTTCCAAAACCTTTTGGCAATCCAAAGCACAACCAATAATGATTCCCATCACACCATGGTTATCTAGGGAGTGGAAAAGTAAGGTTGAAAGCACTGTCAAACTAAGCAAAAACAATGCCAATGACAACAAATGAAACAAATATACAAATGCATGTACCGTGCACTTATACCTTAGTAAAGAAAACATGCATGCAACCTATTACCTATAAAATCCTCTTGTTGAAATTGTTGATCCAACCGTCTCCTTGTGCTCCCTTATTTTCCTTCACTTGTCCTTTGCTTTTCCTTGCCTTCCTTTTCTTTCTTGTTCTCTTCTCTCTCTCTCTCTAAAAGTAATCGAAAGCTAAAACTGAAAAAAGTTGTGCCAAAATATAGAACTAACAAAAAACTGTGAACAAATTCTTTCATGCATTTTTATCATTTATGTCTCATTCTCTTTCATTTTTCTTTATTTCTCTCTAATTTCCCTTGCATACAATTTTTTGTCTCTTCACCTCCATTTTCTCCTATTTTCCTTTATTTTCATAATTAAATGCCAATTTTTCCTCTTTTCCTTTTCCAATGTCTTTGTCAGTTTCCTTAGCCATAATAAACCACAAGTGATACCAACTATATTTTCCTCCCAACATTCAGCTTGGAATACATGTCCCATGACCTTTGTATTCTTCTTTTTGCCTTTAGTATCCTTTATTACATGAAAATTTTAACCCGAGGTTGTTACACCCAACCTCAAGGAAATTTTCCTTACCTTCACTCTTAATAAGACATGGTTGTCAAAATCTCTGTTTAACTTGTTCATATATGCATAACCTTTTGGTCTAAGTTGGGTAACCTTCAATTTCTTTTTATTTTTTATTAGTTGCTCTTCCTTTTCCTTGATCATGTCTAGACCAAAAAATCCCTACCAACTGGACTATCCCAACTCACTAGTGTGTTTCATTTCCTACCATACGAGTCTTCAAAAGCTCTCATCTTCAAAGATGCTTGGTATCCATTATTATAAGAAAAATACACCATAGTGTAAATATTCCTCCCATTTCAACGACTTTTCTATCACATACAACCTCAATATGTCTTCAATAACCTGATTTACCCTTTCCATCTGACTATCTAACTCTGGATGGTATGTTGTGCTAAAATTTAAATCAATTCCAAATAGCTTAAATAAACTTCTCCAAAAATTGGGTGTAAACTTGGTGAATTTTTCTGAGATAAATTTCTTGGGCACATGATGTAGCCTAGAGAATTCCCTCATAAATCTCAACAATATTAGATACCTTATTTGTTTACCTCATTAGGATCAATTAGGTACCCTTGGTGAGTTTATTTACCACAACCATGATGGAATCATGTTTACCCATTGTTTTGGAAAAAATTGTAATGAAACTAATGGAAACAATTTACCATTTCTACTCAAGAATGAGTATTGGTTGTAAAAACCTTACTAGGTGCTTATGTGGGATTTCATATTAGGGAGATCCCATGAATGTTGGGACTTCATATCAGGGAGATCCCATAAATGTTGGGACTTCATATCAAGGACTTCATTCTTGGAAAAAAGTATTGTTTCTTGACTATTGAGATTATCTTTTGGTAACTTGGGTGTCCAATGTAAGGTACCTATTGATGATGTTGGACCTTCCAACATTCATGGGATATCCCTAATATGAAGTCCCAGTTATACCTCAAATCGTTCGGTCTTGGAGTCCCAACAATGGGTGTTAATGATATTCCTTGGCTACAAATACACATAAAATGATGTATGTTGACCTTGGTGAGAGTAAGTGTGTGACCGTACTGAAATTCAAGTGCAACGCATGAAGGTTCCAACACAATAAGAGAAAAGAACTGAGCCCCTTAGAAGCCTATAATAGTACGTAGCTTGAAACGAGATAGTTCACAAGTTAATTGTGCATTAATACAACAACGCACATTCAACAAGATTTGTACCAATGAAAACAAAATAGTTCATAAGCATAATAATAATTCAAATAACATACACTCAAAATAAAACAATAATAGTCCTACTATATTCAAAACATATGCATGAAAGTGTTCCATCCCTGATTTTTTATTAAAGGTGAAAGTTGAAATCATACATACACCATTGATGAACCACTAGCCCCAATAGTGTAATGTGAAGTCAACAACACTTTGTCCTCTAGAGAATAATACTCCCTCTATGCTATCGAGAAGCCAAGGCTCACAAAACTCCCAAGCTCTTTCTAAGCCTAAGCCTAGCCAAAATATTGGCTCCCAAAATCCCTTTACATAAGTTATGAGGTTATATTTATAACAAGAGGGGGTGACTCTTCAACTCCCCTTTGTGACTTTTGGACTACCCTCACGACTCTTCAACTTCTTTACAAAATAAATCATTACATTACGTCATGACTCTTCACATTCCAATATTGACACTTGGAATTCCACTTACAAATAATATTACAATTTACACTCGTACCCATATAAGGAAAAGTAGGGTAGAGTCAAATATATAGCCTAACAAGACAAACTACTATGATGCTTGAGTTTGGGGAAACTCTAGCTTAGCAACTTCCACTTGATGTTTTCTAGTCACGTAGAGGTGCCAATCTTGGTACTTCGTGATGAAATCCCTAAACTATGTGCTAGTGTCTGGCTAGAAGCAAACTCTAGCCTCCATGGAATCTAGGTACCATGGCATGGAACTAGCTTCAAATTCCTTATGAAGCATGATCAACATTGTGCACACTTGGACAGGGCCACCAATGTAGTTGTGCATGTTCTATCTATTCACCTCCAAGTCTTCCTTGGTGGAAATATGTCTCAACTACTCCAAGTATTCCTCTATCTCCTTTCTAACCTGGTTCTTGGGTTTGGCTTCATTAAGTGAGCCAACTGATGGGATCATGTGGGTCTTCACCAAGAAATATATACTGTTATATATTCGTGCGTACAAGGCCGGAATGTTACCAATGAATGAGGTGAGTTGTTTGTTGTTCTGAATCAACATCCACACTCTTGCTTTCTCCATCTCTACTTGTGGCTTCATTTTCTTACCCAAGTCAAGAAATACCCCTTTGTATCACATTGTCCATTCATGCACGAAAGTGATTACAACTTTCACATTTCTAAGAGTTTTAAAAAGTCTTTACACTACTGCTACAAGCTATGCAAGCAGAAAACTACCTTATGCATGGTAACAAGCTCCTCATATAGATTCTACATGGTCTATCCAAGTGTTGATACTTCATTAAGTATCACTTCCCTCATTTCCGAAGTGGACATGTGCGGAAGTTGTGTTCTGAGATATTGCGTGGAGTTGTTCAACCTCTTGCCTAGAAGCTTCTAAGTTCCTTGTTAATTGCTTATTCTCAGCCATTAGACATTGAGTGTTTTACTTTTCTGCAACTACGAAGGCCAAGTTGGCTGAGTTAATGGCTTGGGGATCTCTCCTGGTGTTGGCCACACTTACCCTTTCTCTCATAAAATAAGGATATGCAAGATCATCTGGAAAATGATTCTTACATGCTTGTAAAATCTTCTTCTAGAGTTCATCGTATGACATATTGTACATGTCCATAACTAGATCACTGTCAAGAATAATAACTTCCCCGTCCTCACCTAGAGTTGATTCTACTGTTGGAGGTGGTGGAGACTGAATAGTGACCTATTGTGTGCTAGGAACCAGGTTGACATCTTGACTCTATGGTTGTAGTTTTGCCTCCGTCTCATCAATTTCTATCAAATTTTCAATCTACTCAACAAGCTCTTGATCCTACATCTATCCGCCATGCTCCTCTGATGGTTGTCGGTTATGTTCTTGCACTTCCACTTGTTGATGCATTGTTTCATCTTCCATTTTGTGTTTCCTTTCTTCTTCTTCCTGCTTCTTCTTCTCTTCTTATTCTTTCTTCTTCTTTTCTTCTTCAAATCTCCTCTACTCTCCCCTCTTCTTCCATTATTCTCTCTGCATCCTTTGTTTCATCTTTGCCTCTGCTGTTAAATACGCTTTCATAATAGCTGGATTTGCTTTTATCTTGTGGCTTATTTCGCCCCCTCGATTATGAGCAACCTTTCTCTTTAATTTACCCTACACTGGGTTTCTCCCTTTTGCTGGTGCTGCTTTTGGACGAGATTCCTTCTATGGAGTCACCTGTGAAGTTCCTTAAAAATTGACTGTCTCATGGGTCTTAGATGCATTATAACAATTCTCCCATGGATCCCCCTCCTACCAATGAAATGTCTTACTGAGAAATTAAAAGTGAATTCTCGCATAGTGATTCCTGAAAATACCATGGGGATTGTATAGATTAAAGTCTTGAGTAACGAATGCAAACTTCTCTATCCCCTTTTCTTTAGTATCCACAACTTTTAGGTTCTCTATCTCATACAATCCAATTTTCATAGGAAGAGTTGGCCAAGGTGATTTCTTCTTCATGTGCAACACTACTGACAACCCTATGGCCATATGATATGACACTTATTGCATGACAAGCTTGTTGGTGGCATACCTCGGCAAAACATACAATGACTTCTCTTTGCCAATAACTCTAAGGAAGGTGCTATCCGGTCAAGAAAACCAATCTACGATATCTGATATGGCCTCCATTGCCTTAGGCAACATGCAAGGTGTTTCTTCCTCAAAGATCATCTTGTATAATGGAATGAGGAAGTGGTCAGTTAGCTTTTCCATAACCCCTCGATGGTTGCAATTCGAGAGCATCTTGCAATGGATGTGCACTACAATGTCTCAAGGTGACCAAGCCCATTTAATACCAAGGAGTGTGTTATGTGTACAAATTGCATCCAGTAAATATGTAGGCATATAGAATCTCGTTTTCCTACCCTTGGGAGTATTCAGGGAGTTACCTACGTAGATCTTTAACTATTGAGCCAAAAAGTCCAACCAGATGAGTGGCTTCCCATTGTTCAAAACCTGGTTCAGAAATATTTCCCACCCTTCCAGAAAGGTATCTGTACTCTATTGATTGTAGATTCTACAAGCTAAGATAACCAGCATTTGATAGGCCTTCCTGAGAGACCTTGTCTTATATCTGTTGGTGGGTGTTTGTCTAAACTTTGATGGCTCCTTCACCCAGCTCTTAATAACATCTTTTGTGCCTAAATAGTTGTTGGTGTCATAAAAGAGTGAATCCATGAGTGTATTTGGCTCAAGAAAGTGGTACATACATCGGTAATCTGCCACCGGAAAAGTAGCAAGCCTCCATCCACTAGCACTACTCAAAGTCATGTTATTCACATCAATATGTGAGACAACCCAGCTAATGACATCTACACATGGGAAAGTTGGATATCTACATGCAACCCTGTGTAGCCATGATCTCTGGACATTAAGGTATACCTTCCATTCCTTTAGATCTATTGCGAAGTCATTTGCTGAAAAAGTTTCATTTAATGTCTATCATGTAAAATCTGAGTCATTTTCTACATACAGTTGAGTGTTTGAGTATACTTGTGTTTTCTCAACTGCTTCTCCGATACTACTTTCAGTGGTATGTTTTGAAGCAGTTCTCTTGGGTGCCATGGTAATAGTGACTGCAGGAGAGAAGTGCTCAACAACTATGGTACCTATGGGACAGAAAGACACTCATGGAAAGAAAACATTAGCTTTTTCAAATCTACCTTCAAAGCAAGATAGGTTGTAAACTAGTGAACTAGTGAGAAAGATTACACAATTTTTCTGAGAAAGTGAGGGAGACTAGCTGTGGGAAATACGCATTGCGTAGTCCTTGCAACCTGAGGCTTGAGACCGCGCAATGCATAGTCCAGCCTAGGTAGTGATTGGGAGAGACTACGCATAGTGCATTCTTAGTGGAAAAGGGGTAGATAGAGCCCTCGAACTACGAAATGCATAGTTGAGACCACATGTACTATGCACTGTGTAGTCTTAGAGGCCAAGCCTCGGATTGATCTTATGGATTGTGCAATTCCCAGCTGGGCAAGGTGAAAACAAGTTAAGGAAAAGTGCAAATCTGCCCAGTAGAAGTGTGGGAAACAAGTAGATCTAAGAGATAATGAAAGTAAAAACATAGATATGAATAAGTGTGGATGGATCAATGTGAATCAAGTGCAAAAGCTTAACAAATGGAAGGAAAAACAAATGTATGAGGAGAGTTTCCGAAATGATGATTTTTAGCATTCTAAAACAAGAAAATCAATGCAAAACTTATGAATGACAAACAAAAAACTTGTTGGGTATGGAGCCTAAATATCTTCTTTATTCGTAGGTATCGTCACATTGGAACCTAGTTCATAACGAGGTGGAAATATCTCATGTCATTTAATCTCCATTAGAGGGTTCCAAGGGGGCGTGACAATTTTATGAGCCCCCCTCCCCCCCGGGCGGGGGTTCAAGGGTAGTGCCCCCGAAGCTAAAAATAGATGTAAAATTACCTTGTAAAATATTGTGATTTTGTAGTCAATATGAGCTGTTTCTTTAGGTAGAAAATTTGATAGTAGAAGTTATGTTTAATTTAGGGATTTTTCCCCTAGAAGGCAACCCCTCACTATATATGAGGGAATTGTATTGCGGTTGGATATATGTATATTCTAAGTGACAAAAAGAGAGGAGATTGTGTGAGAATGAAGAGGAATTACAACAGATCAATTGTAGGTTTTATCTCTTTATTTTCTTGGAAAATATAAAGGAAAGATTGGTTGTTTCTCCATGGATGTAGCCCAAATTAGGTGAACCACATATATCTTTATCTCTCTTATTTTATGTTTTTTCTTTGTTTATATTTCTGTTATGTGTTCCATTGCTCTATAGTATATAATTTTCTAACAACTAGTATCAGAGCTGAAGGTCTATTTGGCTGATAAACTCACAGGTGAGAAGAGTTCCTAGTTCTAGTGGGAGCAATGGCAGAAGATGGTAGGTTTAGGGTTGAAAATTTTAATGGCCAAAACTACCAGTTGTGGTAGATGCAAATGGAAGATTATCTGTATCAGAAATATCTGTACCTAACATTAAGTGGAAAGGAAAAGAAGACGATGGGTATAATAGACACAAAATGGGATATTCTCGATAGAAAGGCACTTGGAACAATACAACTATGCCTAGCAGCGTCAGTAGCCTTTAATATTTCAAAGGAAATGACAACAGAGGGTTTAATGTCAGAATTGGCCAAATTATATGAAAAACTCTCAACCTCAAATAGGGTATTTCTTATGAAGCATTTATTTAATATGAAGATGTCATAATGTGGATCTGTTGCTAATCATTTAAATGAATTTAATACGGTTACCAATTAGTTTAGTTCTGTAGGGGTAACTTTTGATGATTAAGTTAGGGCTTTATTATTTTTGTTATCATTTCCAAAAATTTGGAATGGTTTAGTTATGGCCATTAGTAACTCTGCCTCTGGATCTAGTAATTTAAATTTTGATGATGTTTTCAATGCAATCCTTAGCGAGGAAATGTGATGGAAAAGTTCTGGTGAGACATCAGGTAATTCTTTGACTACAGAGACTAGGGGAAGAAAATTGGGAAGAGGAAAGAGCCTAGGATATAGTAGTATGTTAACGAAAGGCAGATCCAAGTCCATATCAGAGATAGTGTGCTAGAAATGCACAAAGAAAGAACACCAGAAGAAAAATTGTAAGTCCCAGAAGGGAAAAAAAAGAGACGGACAGCAAGAAAAGAACCATGAAATGAATGTGACAAGTGATGTGTTGCAAGATGTTTTCATTCTTTCTTTAGAAAATATTATTGATGCCTGGGTGGTAGATTCAAGGGCCTCATTCCATGCCACACCTGATAGGAAACAGTTTCATGATTATGTTCAAGGATATTTTGGACAGGTTTGTTTGGGTGATGATAAACCCTATAAAATCATTGGAATGGGTAAAGTTTTCATAAAAAAATAGAATGAAAACTAATGGCTATTTTAGGAGGCAAGGCATGTTTCAGATATGAAGAAAAATATAATTTCCACAAGGCGGTTGGGAGGTGAAGGTTGTGTAACGAATTTTACAGATAAAACCTAGAAGGTCACTAAATGATATCTGGTAATAGAAAAAAGAGAAAAGGTTGGTACATTGTATTTATTCAATGGTATTTCTAATTTTGTTAATGCTCAAACCTCTAAAGGAGAAGATACAACATTTTAGCATCATAGGCTTGGGCACATGAGTGAGAAGGGGATGCAGATTCTTCACTCGAGAAATTCGTTTCCAGGTTTGAAGCATGTTGATTTAGAATTCTATGGGAATTATGTTTATGGAAAAGAAAATAGAGTCAGATTCCTCAGAGTTGGGAAAGAAAACAAGAGTGAAAAATTAGAGCTTGTGCATACATTTGTATGGGGACGTTCTTAGGTATCATCTCTTGTTGGCTCTCGCTATTATGTTAATTTTATTGATGATGCAACCACAAAAACTTGGATTTATTGTATTTGAAATAAATCTGATGTATTTGATACTTTCAAGAAATCGAAAGCTTTTGTTGAAAATAAGACAGGAAAAAGGTTGAAATGCCTCAAATCAGATAATGGAGGTGAATATTGCAGCAAATATTTTGATAAGTATAGTTAAGAGCATGGAATTCGCAGAGAGAAGACAGTTCCAGGAACACCACAAGGAAATGGTGTGTCAAAAAGGATGAATAGGACAATCATGGAGAATGCAAGGTGCATGAGATTGCATGTAGGATTACCTTTACAATTTTGGGCAGATGCTATATATATTGTTGTTTATCTAATAAACATAGGGCTTTCAAGTTCCTTAGATGGAGGTATTCTAGAGGAGGCGTGGATAGGTAAAAAGGTAAACTAATCTTTTTTAAAGACTTTTGGTTGTGAAGCCTTTGCCCACATTAATAAAGAAAATAGAAGAAAGCTTGAGCAAAAATCAAAGAAATGTACCTTTATTGGATATGGTGTTAATGATTTTGGTTATCGCTTATATGATTATGAAAATCACAAAATCATTAGGAGCAGAGATGTCATATTCAATGAAAAGGTTTTGTATAAGGATAAGATGCAGGAATAGAAACATGAAAAAGAAAATAGAGAATACACAACGCTTGATGAGATCACAAAAACATTAAAGGTGCCTGAAAATCATAATGATCAACAGCTAGGACAACAACAACAACCACAATAAAAACATGCACCTCAAACACATGAAAGTGGTGTTAGAAGATCTACCAAGATAAGTTGATCCCCTGAATGATACTCTCCTTCATTATATTATGTATTGTTGACTGATTCTGGTGAACCAGAATGTTATGAAGAAGCAGTGTAGGTAGAAACCAGGAAAAAGTGGGAGCTAGCCATGAAAGAATAAATGTACTCCTTGAAGGTACATAACCAGACTTGGGACTTAGTCAGGTTTCTTGCAGGTAAAATGGAATTGTAGAATAAATGGGTTTATAGGTTGAAGGAAGAAGATGGAGGTAGAAAAAGGTATAAAGCTATACATGTGGCGAAGGGGTTTGCACAAAGAAAGGTATATAATTTGATGAGATATTTTCTCCTCTTGTTAAAATGACTTCAATTATAAATATTCTAAGTCTAGTAGTAGCAGAAGATTTGCATCTTGAGCAATTATATGTAAATACACTTTCTTGTTAAAATGACTTCAATTATAAATATTTTAAGTCTAGTAGCAACAGAAGATTTACATCTTGAGCAGTTATATGTAAATACAACCTTTCTCCATGGGAATTTGGAGGAAGAGATCTATATGTAGCACCCACAAGGATATGAAGTCAAATGGAAGGAGAAACTAGTGTGCAGGTTGAAGAAGAGCTTGTATGGCTTAAAACAGGCTCCAAGGCAGGGGTATCTAAAATTTGATAGGTTTATGTCTGAACAAGGTTATACTAGATGTCAATATGATCATTGCGTTTATCTCAAAAGGAAAAATGATGGCAGCTATATTATATTGTTATTGTATGTAGATGGCATGCTTGTTGCAAGTTCTAACGTGTAGGAAATAAATGTGATCAAAGGAAAATTGGAAAATTCATTTGCAACGAAGGATTTAGGTGCTGCAAAACAAATCCTTGGTATAAGAATAACTAGAGACAGGAAAAATCGCAAATTAACATTGTCTCAGATTAAGTACATACAAAAGGTGTTGAAAAGATTTAATATGCAAAATGCAAAACCAATTACTACACCCTTGGCTAGCCATTTCAAACTAAGTAAGGAGATGTGTCCCAAGACATAGGAAGAGATGGCTTATATGTCTAAATTTCCATATGCATCAGTAGTTGGAAGCTTAATGTATGCAATGGTTTGCACAAGGCCTAATATTGCACATGCAGTGGGAGTTGTAATTAGGTACATGAAAAATCTAGGAAAAGAACATTGGATGGTAGTGAAGTGGATTCTAAGATATTTGTGAAGTACCAAAAATCAAGCATTATGATTTGGTGGTTCAAACATTGCTCTACAGGTATACGTTGATGCAGATATGGCACGTGATAGAGATAACAGGAGGAGCACCATAGGATATGCGTTTACTGTAGGTGGAACAATTGTCAGTTGGTTTTCAAAATTGCAAAGTGTTGTTGCACTCTCAATGACGGAAGAAGAGTATGTTGCTACTACAAAGGCTAGTAAAGAAATGATTTGGTTACAAATGTTTCTAATGAATTAGGTAAGAAGCAGGAGTTGGGCAAGTTATATAGTGACAACCAGAGTACCATTTATCTTAGAAAGAACTCAACATTTGATTTTAAGACTAAACATATATAGCTAAAGTACCATTTCATACGATCAGTGTTGGAAGATGGACAGTTGAAGCTAGAAAAGATACATAGTAGTCAGAATCTTACAGATATGTTCACAAAAGTTGTAACCAAGGAAGAATTGAGATTCATCTCAATTTCAATTGGTCTTTAAGTATGATGATGAATATGAGAAACAACCAAGTATAAATTGGAGTCATTGTCCAGCAAATGAAACAGTGGTGGAGTTGTTATCATCAGTCTCCAAGTGGGAGATTGTTTGGTGTGGAACCTGATTATCTTCTTTATTCAGAGGTATCATCGCATTGGACCCTAGTTCATAACCAGGTGGTAACATTTCCCATCATTTAATCAGTATCAGGGGGTCCATGGGGGGGCAAAGACGATTTTATGAGGCCCTCCCTACTGGGGGTTCGTAAATGATATCACAAGTTTTTTTGCGGAACACCAACTCCATCCAGAACTTGAGCCTCATGAACATACAAAGAGATATTCGAAGCGGGTGAGAACAACAACTCACAATCTGAAGGAGAAAATAGACCAAAGGATGGAGGATGAGGAGACAACACTTCATTGCAAACATCAAATTCACAGTCCAAACTTGCACTATAATTCTGAGTATGTGGGCTAGAAGAAGATGGTGGTAAATTAGTAGATGAATTCTTAAGTTTTCCCACATCAAAATATGGAACTGGAGTGTTTGATTAGAAGGAGACAGAGAGTCACTTGGGATAGCAACCTCGTCCTTTGCATATTTAGAAGCTCTAATACTAAGGTATGTTGGGAGGCTTTCAAAATATTCATATTCATGTGGATTCACTGAAATGTGAACAAGAAATTTGAATTTCTCTTTCATTGAAGTCTAGTCAACATCATCTTTAGAAACTTCAAAGAAAAAATGAATGAAACGATCATGAAAATCATCAAGAGATTCATAAGGTTATTTTCAATCACATAATTTTCTTGAACATGGATTTTTAATCATACCTATCAAAGGTGCAATCAATTTATATGGAAAGATGTTCAAAAGAGTGTATGGAAGTGATAGGAAATGTGTAACACAATTCCCTTACCTACCATTCAAACATAAGAGTGAACAACCTACAAGAAGCTTCCTCACAATGAATATTTTTCTTCATGAAAAATTCAAGAAAATGAGTGGTGCACTCAAAGAAGGTTGATTCACCCTAGCCATTGAATTTGATATTTGGCAAGTCATTAATGATTTCCACTAGTACTTTTAACTTTGAGGTTTTACAAAAACATGTTGAGGCTAAGATATGGGAGGAAGCCATTAATGAGTGTGGAAAGTTCAAATAGACTTCATGGGCTCAGCTTATCATCTGGCCCTCCCTCTAGCACTAGAAATGTTGACAGTGTTGGACTAACCAACATTTAAGGGATCTCCTCGATATGAAGTCCCAATCAGACCTCACATTATTTGGGGTAGGAGTCCCAACAATGGGTGTTAATGATATGCCTTGGTTGCGAATACAAATAAGGTAAGGTATGGTGACTTTGGTGAGAGCAAATGGCGACTTTAGTGAGAGAAGGTGTGTGACCTGAGAAAGTCAAGTGCGATGCATGAAGGTTCTAACACATGGAGGGAAAAGAGGGGAGCCCCTTAGAAGCCTATAATAATACACAACTTGAAAGGAACACACAATTATAATGAAATCACAAGATAATATGTGAAATATTCACGAGTTAAACATGATGGATTAATACAACAACATACATTCAACAATATCTGTACCAATGAAAACGAAATAGTACATAAGCATAAGCATAAGTTAAATAACATACATTGCAAATATAATAAGAATAGTCCTAATGTATTCACTTTAGGTTTTAACCCTATATAGAAATTACCTGCATACGAATTCTAAAACACAGAAAATAAACAATGAGAGCATAACACATAAAACACATATACAGAGAGATTTTTCCCTGGATCCCAAAACCGGGACTACCAGCTTGATTTTTCATTATTTTCCTTTCAATGTTACAATATATATTTATACAT
>APFE030641537.1:40486-52839 GCA_000404065.3 Pinus taeda | reverse complement strand
AGATGGAGGATAGGGGGTCTCATCACGAGCCAGCCTACCATGATCATAAGGAAGTAGCGAAGTGGCATTCCCACTATGGCCACCACACCAGGGATATGATCCAATGGATGCATCAAGAAAAAGTCCATGGAACAGGAAGTATCATTACGAGCTGGCCTCCCACCTTTCTCTCCTTCCCAGTGAATGGCAATGTGTTCATCTGGTTACCAAGCCAGCACATTGGTCTTTACTCTAACATCGTAATGCACTTCCCTAATTATACATAGAGGATCATGGTTCCAAAGGGTGAAAAAGAAACTTTGTCGAGGCTATAAACGCCTGTGTGCAATAGAAGCTCTGCTGATGGTATTGGAGTTGTATTGTCAACATCAATAGTTATTATAACTCCCTTTTCTTATTTTTTTTTACCTTTACTATAGAGAGATTATGTTCCTAATCCATTTTTGAACCTTTCTGCATGTGATATCTTTTAAAAATCAATCATAATAGCTTAAGTGGAATGATGACAACAAAGTATCTTTCCTACGTTAGATGTCCTTTTTCCTTTTCCAATCACCTCATGGCATCTCCACACTTATTGATAATTTTCGTTATATGCATTGATTTCAGCACTCCGATATCTTTTGCGATCCTATCATTAATATGTGTACCTTGCCACTTTTATCACCCCTGTACTTCACTGCTAGCATGTCATTCCTTCACTCATTCGGTCGAAGGCGACCTATCATTTCAAAGGGGGGCGAGCAACAACCTCTAGTATATTTATGTATGTGTGTCAGTCCTTTATTCGATTGTGCAGGGCAATACGACATTCCATGATTACGGAGTATGTGGTACAATAGCAAGTCCTAGATAACGATATTTATGCCTGTAAAGTATCATCCGAAATAACCATTATAGCAACCTGCTGTTCTGTCACTTGGCTCTGTCTATTGCTGTGATATCTCTTCTACACTAACTGTTTGTAGAATCCAGGCAGTATGGGAGGAAGAACAGTGTGCAGGGAGCCACTAATACTGGCTGTTTCTGATGCAGCCAGAGAAATTCTAGCTCGAGCTGGGTGGATAACATATTTTACACGATTTCAACAACCCAACGAAGCAATTGCTATTGAATTCCTACAAAATTTATAGAACGAACAATCTATGATAAGAGGGAGGTAAATCAAAGTGTCAAATGTGGTGATAGCTGAAGTGTCCGGATTACCAGTAGAAGGACCCGTATGGGCTAATAAAAGATTGAAGTTGCAGGATGCTATTGCAGTCTTTAAGGACGAGGGACAGGACTTGATCATCAAAGGAAAAGGAGTTCGACCATCATCCATGGGGAGAACTAGCCAGAGTCGTCCAAAATTACATCACATATGACGGGCGAAAAGACGTGGTAAGGCCGCGCCAACTTAAACTCTTAGCAGTTCTGAAACAAAAATGTTCCGTGAATTTGCCTACATATTTGAATTTCCTATTGCATGACACCACTCGAAGCACAAAAAAGTCCCAACATATAGAAACCGTCATGAGCCACCACTGCTTGATTAGGCTGATAGTGAGTTACAACCTCACCCAATAGTAGTCAAGTTGGGAGGAATTAGTATTTGCCATTGAAGGGGGCCTAACTCTGCCTGCACCTAACCCTGTTCCGAAAAGGAAAAGGACTACCCTTACAACAAACATTCCCCAAAAGCGTAGACATTCCGCTAGGCTGAGGACAAACTTAGGAGCGGCCGAAAACCCCCAGGGTAGTATCAGCCAACCCATAGAATTGTCTAGCCCGGGAAGTGAACAACAATTACAGATAGAAGGCCAGGATAACCCTGAGTCGGACCATGAGGAAGAATCAGGGCATTCTGAAGAAAAAGAAAGAAATGAATTAGAACTCCCCTCAACATCAAATACAAGTCCCCCAGGTGATTTATTGCATGATATAAAATTGGCCCAGATCCTGGCCAATATGGATGATTTCATATAGCTCGAAAGCCCGCTCAATTTTAACATTGGAGCAACCCAATCTGCAGAGAACTCTGGCCACGATAGAATTATATTAGAAAACATAAGCTGCGAAGTAGAAACAAGGATAGAGGCCACTCAAGAAGAGGTGAACAAACTTGGTGATATGCCTCCAGGAGAACCTAGCCAGGTAGGCCTAAATACAGAGAATGTAGGCCAAACAAGAGAAACAGAAACAAACCAAGAAGATGACTACCAATATGGGGACACAATTCTTGTAGAACAAAGCCAAGATGAGCAACCGAGCTCGTTAGGAGCAGAGACGATTAATATAACAATTGTTCCTCCTAAAAAGCATAAAGACAAAATTAAAAAGCTTAGGAAGGAACAACAGAGGCTGCTGAAAACAATAAAAAGGCTCAAGCGAAAGATAATAAAATTATCAGCGGGGAAGGTTCTAGACAAGACCGCAGAAACAATAAACGTAACCTTTCAAACTGAATTATATGAAACAAAAGCTACAGGGATTCAAACTAAGCCCACACTCACTCAACTTGTTAAGAAACAACATGCAACTCTTGCAGAAGTAGCTACCCAAATAGAGGATATACCTTCTTATGACTTAGCTATTTAGATGGAGTTGGTACCCTCCTACAACACGACTACCCAGACGGAGGCTTGGACCTCCCATAATAAAGGAACACAGACAACAGGCGTTCCTTCTCACAGCAAGAGTACGAAGACAACCATTCAAGCCAAAGATATCATGATGAGCAACGACCTCAGAATATTGAATCTTCAAGAAGATTTAGCACAGGTTCGGCTTACCATAGAACATCTTGAGATGGAAACTGTCTCCCAGCAAAAATATCAAGAATTACAGAGGTGACTTCGTGACATGAATACATCAGAAAGTGAGACCTTCGATAAATACCAAAAGGCAGAAGAAAGAATTGAGAAAATGAAGCTCAAATTAGAGAAGGTCATGAGTCAAACAGAGACTATTTGCTCATTTTACACTGATGCCTTGGCATGCAGATCTCCTGCCAACAGTTATGCCTTATTTTTGCTAGAAAGATACTTGCAGCTGAAAGTCAAAGCCGCCAGGACTGGAAAACCGATAGAATTAAAAACAATTGAGGATTTCATAAAATGTTGAAAACAGCATGGGGTAAAAGTTCAAATATTTCTGTGTGAATTTTACCTACATAATTTTGTATTAGAGGAAGAAATAAAAAAAAACCCCAATCCTTTTGTGGGGGATGTGCAATTCCAAGCTTTTATTTCATTCGCTGTAAATCAACTGAAATGGTTCAAGGCTCATAACGCGTTCCAAAGGCAAGAGCATGGACTGGACCTTTGGGTCAGAGGTGAACCCAAACACCCGTTGCAAATGCTGGCCAATCACAAATGTTTGATGAAAAGGGAAGGAGTAATCAAAATTTTGGGACCTATTTAGGAAGAGATTGTCTAGAAGGGAGTAGAATACTTCCTCTCCATTCAGGAAAGCTCCTTGGCTACAACCAAGCTCAGGTGGACAGTCTCTAGTAGTAATGTACAGAATAGAAAGCCATTTAATTATAAAAATTTTAAATTGGTTGTAGAACACTTTGTCATTTATAGCAATCTCATCTTAAGAGAAGGTCCTTATTGGCTAGATTGTCGATTCCGCAGCGCTATTGTTTGGTATCCTGCTGAAGGGCATTTGGCTATATATGAATTTCCTGAAGGACAGACAGGGCACATCTTTGAGCTCTTGGCCAAGAATAATGGTTTTAGACCACTTTACGACATTCCTTCTCCAACTTATTCTTTGACTGCTTTGCATATCAACTACATGCTTTTCATGAGGACATGAAAAAGGGTAAGTAGGGGAGTATGTTGAGTCATGGAAAAGGTATGCATTTACTATTAACCTCATCATCCTTTTCCTTTATTCTTATCTTTTCTATATCTTAATGCGCTAATCTATTAAGGAATTATGGTAAGAAATGAAGGAATTATCTGCAGTTATGACTTAGCTAATTATTACCTTTCATTATGCAGGAAAACAACAAAAGGGACAAATACTGTTCCCTATGAAGGAACAACAAAAATAGACAAGCTAAGGAAGGAACGCGACGGTTACAGATAAGGCCAAAAGCAAATAAGAAGAATCAGTGCGAGAAAGGAAACGATGTCTGATCGTGTTTATCATTTATCTTTTTACCCTTTCCTATTATAAAAGGAAATGTTTTGTAAGAGGGAAGAGGAGGAATATGTGTATTATTGAAATTGTAATTGTAATTATAGACTCTCGTTGTCAAGAAGAACACAAATATATTGTAATGCTCATTCAGTTTAATGATTAATATATAAGTAAATTTGTTGTTCCCTCGCGTCACCTGAAGTAACTTAGCAGTGTTCGCTGGTGGCTAAGGGCCCGGCCTTTGGTGGATTCAACTGTTTTTCTTGTGTCATACATTTCCAATTCTCTCAAGTGTGATGGTTTGATAGTATTCTTGCTTTCTGTGATTTTATCACTTCATTGTTTATTATTTTCCAGTGTTAACATAATCTCTTTGCTTTATATAATTTGTAGTATTGTCGTGGATTCAATTTATTTTCATTTCGGATCAAGTTACTTAGATAAATATTCCGCTTGATATAATCAACTGTAAAGAGTATTAACTATCGTTGTTGAAACTCTCAGATTGATATCATTTGCTGTTTAGATTAATTATTGAAGACAAGGTTTGATTTAGATTAAATCAATTAAAGAGGGATGAGTTATCACTACTGTACTCTCAACTGATGTTGTTGTTACTTTGATGAATGTAAGATTTGATTTTGTTAAGGGATTGAGTTTTCTTTAATTGAAATTGGGATTTACTAGATGCATCCGTTTACTCTTGTATTTAAAAGATCTATATTGCAATTTAGGAAACATTACTCTTTGAGTTAAATAGCAGCCACATACTGTGTACACTCTTGAAATAAGAAGACTTGCCCGGATTGATAATTAATGTGAGGATAATTAGGAGTTTTAAAAAGGCACCTTTTAATTCCTCTCCCTTCCATACTTTAAGATCTATCAACTTTGAAGCGGACCTTCTAGCCAATAAGGCTTGTCTTTTGGGTGGAGGGCAAACAAATATTAATGGCATCGATGGTTTCGTTCATATTCCTTAAAGTTTCTCATGGTTGACTCACTCTCTTATCCTAACCCCATTTGTCCCCCTTACTTATTAGTGCCTAAAGAAGTCCCCTCATATATATCTTGTCCCTCCCCTACCTTGCATCCCCTCTCATCCCTTTATGCTTCATATGTTAACATTATGAATAATTTCATTTTAACACTCCAAACTATGATTACCTGGGAGGCATTTTTCCATCCCATCATGGCAGCTACGGAGCATAGGCCGCATGCAAGCATGCCTCAATTAAATGTTTATGTGAAGATTGGATACTCCATTATGCAAGGTTTTAGATTTCACCTTGGATATATCTCTATAGCATGTCTGAATTAAATTTTTATGTGAAGATTGAATATTCCATTATGCAATATTTTAGGTTTCACCTTGGATATATCTCTATCACCACGCTCAATTAAGAGTACAGGTGAGGATTAGCCTGCACTCAAGCTCGTGCTTATGACATATGAGGAAGGAGTCATTTTAGTTAGTTTTGCAATGATTTCAATAACTTGGGACAATGGAACCCATTATGGATAGTTGCGAAATCATATGTGGTTGTTGAACATCATTGTGCATAATTTGGGGAGAGAATGCACTCTAAACAATACTTCTTGTGAGAAAAGTGAATCTAGGTTTAAATATCCACTAAGAAATTGGCAGAGGGAATCTTTGAAAGCTAATGTGGCATATTGTCGTTGGAGCAATCAAAATCTCAACAATTAGCTACAACTGGCTCCTCTATCTCCCTCTCGTGGTGAGCTATGTTCATGGATAAAGCACCACTACAGTTGGGAAATTTGGCATCTTTCCCTCTCTTGTTTTAAGGTCAAAGTTCAAACACTCTCTATTTTTGGTCTTGCGAGAATTAGGTACAACCCAACCAAATTTGTAGTCATAGCCCATAACTTTAATAGTGATTGGGAGTTGCAATCAAAAGTGAACAGTCCCTTTATTCTAGGTTATGTTTCCTCAATTGCGCTTGTAACTTCTAATTGGGTTACCTGGTTATTTGGTCGAGTTCCTCTAAGCACTGGAAAGTCTTCTGCCTTTAATCCTGCCTCGATTGGTCTCCCATCCCTCCATCGTCTTCGTCTCTAGCATGCCCCACCAATGGACTCATGTTCATCAATGTCTGATTCCTCAACCTCTATAGTTTGCAACCACTTCAGAAAGGAGCATGCAACAACTAATTCAAAAATATAACCTGCATGTCATGATATACCAACAAAGGGCTTTTGATTGTAACACTTTGGACATAATTGAAGCTCAGCAGTAGAGAATTTCGTGCTTGGAGGATGATGTGGACACCCTTTGCAGTATAATTTTGGACCTCAAGCTTCAGGAGACCAAACCAACCAGCCTAACTATGGAACCAATTCAGGACATCAATTTTAATCATCCTGCAGATAATTTTGAGTAAAATTTTGTAACAATTGGCTTCAAATGTTTATGGTTTTTGTTTAATTTTATTTATTTATACACTACTAAGTAAATAAGGGCACTAGTCACATATGGGGTTTTTGTTGTAATCTGGGTATGGGTAGAAAGTTGCAAATATGCAACCTAGATGTCCATGAACAGTTTGACAATGTAACTCTCCTCGGCATTTGTTGCATTTGGGCACACATTTAATACAAAAGTACTCATTTATGTTAAAAATAAAATAAAATAAGCTAAGTTTATCAAATATCTCTCAAGCAATTAACATTATTATTGTACTTTCATCTTCACAATACCAATTAATATACAAAAATGTCTTCAAGTTAAGTTTTAACTTAATAAATACTTGTATATATTAAAAACATATTCTAACCTTCAAATAATGACATTAAATTAAAATGTGGAATAAACTAATTAAATTATAAAAATAAATGATCACGCGTATATCACTCTGATGCCTCCATCTACATGCATCGATGAAGCATAACACTCATCACAGGCCCAAGGAGTAGTGTCCCTATGAGCTCTATAGAATTTGATACCATATACATATACTTTGGGACCTGACATGCCAAGTTCTAACTTTGGGCATGCACCCTTGGTATTTTGTATGCACACCTACAACTTAGAACAACAATGGTTATCCACATAAAATATCTTTGGCATTTTGTACATATAGAATACCAACAATCACCCACAATCATTATAGAAGCAACCAATTTTATAACTAAATCATAATGCATTTGCATATTAAAATACACAACTTGTTAACCCCTTAAATCTTTAGTAAAATAATAAACATGATCATATCTAATAACTAAGTCATAACACATTTGTATAATGAAATATACAACTTGCTAACCCCTTAAATATTTATTCAACTAATAAACATTATCATATCTTATAGTATTTTTGAGACTCACATATGGAATTTCTCATTAGTTACAGTTTCACTAATATTCACATAATATTTACATTTTAATGATTAATGGAAGAATTTTAATGTTAATATATTATATATAATATATATATATATATATATTATATATTATATTATATATATATATATATATATTATATATATTATGTTTATATAATATGTATATAATAATTGGATAAAAGGACCTACGACCTAGCGGCAATGAAGGAACGTGGAGCCGAGTAATGATGTTGTAGGTTTCAGGGTATCCATGTGTATGTTGGCCCTGCCTTTGGTCTAACTGCCGAGGATAGTTTTGATACTTTCAAGGCAGGGTTTTATAGGCATAAATGTTTCTTGTTTTTTCCATTCCCATGCTTTTTTTGGGTGACTCACTGTGGTTTCACTATGCTACTCTATAGTTTCACTCATCCTTTCATTTACCATCCTCGTGTTGTTAAGTTTTTCCTCGGTTTCACCTTAGGCTTCTTAGTTACTTGGGTTTCACATCATCGGGGACGTACTACTCTTGGGAGGTTCCTTCACATTGGGTTCTCTCCCAGTGTTATCGCCTGCTCGAAGCTTTCACCAATTAGTTCAATCAGGTGTTATTTTTTTAGTTTTTTTATCATATTTCACTGTTATTAGGATGGTCATCCCGAGGGACTATGTGGATTTGGAACTGACACTGGAGGATATTTTGTCGATATGGAGTTTGGAATCGACGCAATAGAATCTGGCGAAGGTTGTCTTTCCAGCTAGGCCTCCACTTGGGAAAAGTAGTGGTAAAGATCTTGCATGGAATTTTGGCAGTGGCCTAGGGTTGCTGGAGGAGTCAAAACCACCATCCACAAGGGTTGTTTGCTAGTTTTTGGACTCTAAAGTTCTTGAAGGTTAGGATGGCGTAGTATTGTCCGGCATATATGTCGGGTTGTCGACGAAATTACTGGTAAGCCCTAAAACCCCTCCTGAAGTCTCTGTTTCTAGGTTTCTAATGGGTGGTTTGGAAGATATCATTAGAAGTAGCAGGCTTAAGAGAAAGGAAGGGTTGCAATCTTGTTTAAATAAATTTTGGGGGTGGAAGGGCCGACTACAAGTTTAAGCCTGTACAAAACACATAACTGTAAAATTTTTGCTTCGAAATGTGCCATTAACATCTTGGAGTCTTTTTGTTTAGCTGCAGAGAATATTGGTAGTGGGGAGAACTCCTTTATTGGCTTCTCGGAGTTAAATTCTTCAGTGGGACAACCATTCCAGAAAGAATCAAGAAATGAAGCGCTAGGGTTTCCAGCTCTTCTTGGCCAAGGGTTGGAATTGGTTGGTCAACTAGAGTTGGGTTCTCAGGGGTCGAAGGCGAGCAGTCATCCCCCCATTCTCGGCTCTAGTGGGCAGGCACTAGAATTTGAGGCTCTGCAGAACATTAATTTCATATCATATGAGCCACTAGAGGGTTTTCCAAGCTTTAAAATCCAAGAGGGCAAAGAAAATACTTCAAAAATCCCTTCAATTAATGGTCATTCCTCAGGCTTGAAGATGAATAAGGGGAAGGTGGTAAGAAAGAAAGCAGAGAAACCGAACTTGATCCTAGGGGTCGAAATGAGCTCTAGAAATGGGTAATTATATGGGCTCATTTTGCCTCTTAATTCGAATTAATCCACCATTCTCATTAGTTTATTGCATGTTTTTGAATATATTTATGCTAATAGAGTGAATTGGGTTAGTAATTTTTCCATGTAGTCTAATGTGTGCTTTATGCATATTTTTTGGTCAATTTTGGAAAAAGTCAAGGGATTTATGAGAAAATGGCAGCAAATACTTGAGGAAAACAGGGAAGAGGATTTGTAGGAGGGGTGTCTCCTTCATTCATGACCCCTTTCCTTGAATCCTCCATCAACAACTCGGAGCACAAAGGTCCACATTGATGCATTGAAGGGGCAACCGAGCAAGTAAAGAAGGACTGTTGTTTATCTCCAGTTTTGGGAAGCCGAGCTCCTTGATTTTAGGAGGACTGTTGGAGGAATCCATTTGTATAAATAAGGGGGCTTAGAGCCTTAGTAGGTTAGCCAGTTATTAGTCAAATTTTCGCACTTTTGTGCAGCTCTTGTTCAACTCATTTTCGAGCTTCTTTTTTAGAATAGTTCATGTAATGTGACTATTATTTTTGATAATGAAAATGAAATATTTACTGAGCCAGTACTGATCTCTTTCAGAGGGCTGAAGCTCTTGGGGTAGGGCCCAATCCAAGCTTCCCAACACCTCTTACTTTGTACTTATATGTTTTTGCTTCAGTTCATGGGTTAATTTATGTTACATAGATTCATTTTACTTTGTTTAGATTAGGTTGTTTTTGATGGTTTGCATAGCTGTTTTTGTTTTAGTTGCTCAAGTAGGTTAATACAGTGACAGACTAAGATTCAAAAAGGCCAACAACAGGCCCTGATCTCCTTTATCCCTTTCTGGGACTATGATTCAAGGTCAAGGCACTACTGCTGCCACCAAAAACACAGTTTTGCTCTCCCATGGAATCTCTAGTGTGATGAATGGATTTGGAAAGATTAATGTATTACTTCAGATTTAATTGCCAAGATCATTTCATATTCTTTTACAATAGACATATCTGCATGCTTTTTTGTTCAAAGGTTAATGTTCAACATTTTCTGTTGGTAGGTTAGAAATTAGGTCAAGCTAGAGAAATTTCTGTTTTCATGGTATAGTTAGTCCTTTCTTTGATCAATTTTTGTAAGTAGATGTGTAGATCTCTTGGAGGAAACCTTAGCTCACCATACATCCATAAAGCAGCCAACATAAACTCACTTCTCACATATTCCCCAAGTCATTCGCAACATTTCACCAATCTGCCCTAATTTCTGCATTTTTCTCCATAAGCTTCCCTCTTGCCATTTGAACAAATCCAACCATCATGTTCCCTCTTGATCTTCCTTGACAAGCTCCATACACCTCAACACCTTCATCTAGCCTTCAGTTACCCTTTCCCATCATTTTTACACCTTCAAAACCTCCAAAAATAGCTCTCGGCCTCCTCCTGTAGATCCCCTGCAACCTCGTGTAGAATTCCCTGTAAGTGGTTTTTCGAAATCCGATTGCAATGGACATCTTCAGAAGGGTACTAGGGGCTTCTTAGGACCTCTCCACACCTTCTTCCACCTCTGCAAAAACCAAGTCCATCTTCCTTCGCCACCAAACCTCTACACAATCACAACCAGATAAATTACAAGCATAATAATTTCACATAAAAACACTCAAAAGCACAAAAAGATGTTTTCTTCTCATTTCTTTTCAGAAGTAGCTTGAATAAATGTAATTTACTTTTTTTAGTAGTTAATGGCACTCATCGCATCAGTTTCTATCTCTTTTTCTGCAAAAATAGGGTTAGTTGGATAAATTAGGGTTTGCTAGGGTTTGCGTTACATTTCAGTATTCCTTCTCTTTCTGCAAATAGAATAGCCTCCGTAGAGTTAGCTTTCTTTCATCACAGTTAAAATCTTCTTTTGATAATTCATAGAAGTTGGCTTAAGTTCCTAGTGAGGTTGCACCAGCTGACCAAGTGATAGCCTGTAGTAAGAGCTTGTACTTGTGCATACAACACCGTCGCTTCTAAGTTTGTTACGAACTACCGGGTTGATAAAAGTAAAGTAGGAAGACCGAGGAGTTGCAGCATTATTGCTGCAATATTGGTGCTCACCACTTTTTGGCGTCGTTGCCGAGGAAGCGTCAGAGTATTGTGTGATTACTGCTTTTCTTCTATTTCCTACTACAACATTCTGCTAAGTAGTTTATTTCAGCAAAAGTAGAGTAGTTGTTTCTTTCAATTTCTGCATTTCCTTACTTTCATTTCAATTCTGCAATTTCCATTTCAGCAAAAGTAGATTAGTTCTTTCAATTATGCAATTTCCATTTCAACAAAAGTAGATTAGTTCTTTCAATTATGCAATTTCCATTCCATCAAAGTAGATTAGTCATTTCCTTGCTTTCATTTCAATTCTACAATTTCATTTCAGCAAGTTCATTTCTGTTAGTTGTAATTTGTTTGTTCAATCAATTTCAGTTTTGCAGTCATAAGTAGAAAAGAACAAAAATCACCCAAAAAGAGATTTCCTTTCATGCTTCGTAGGAACAGAGATAATTCAGGGAAATTCCTACCCAACACCCCCACCACATCACAAAGTAACCCTTCTCTCTTCTTCAGTGGTAGTGATCCAGAAGAAGCTATAGGTGAACCACCGGAGATATACGAAGATCCTATAGCAGAAGAAGAGGAAGAAACCATCCCTCCTGAGACCATGGCTGAAAACAAAAATGTTAGAGGGAATGGGGAAAGAGTAGAGGGTACCTTTTCCATCCGAGAGACCAATGGGGACACTAAAATGAAGAACATAAGTCCTTCAACCTTACCTCACTTCCATGGGTTGACTACCGAAGATCTTGATACTTTTTTGTTTGAATTTTCTGTTATCTGTCGAACCTATGACTATTCAGAAGATGAGCAAAAGTTGAAACTGTTTCCTTCTACCCTCAAGGATGCAGCATTGCGCTGGTTCATGGGGTTACCTGGCAACAACATCACAGCTTGGGCTCAGATGCAGCAAGCCTTTAATAACAAATACTAGGACTACTGTAGGTCAAAGGATACCAAGGAAGAAATCTTTTCGAATGACCATGAGGAGCGATGAATCTTTAGAAGACTATGAAGAGAGGTTCCAACTTAGTTATAAAAGGGCCAGGTGCACACTTGACCTTGAATCTCTGAAGCTTGTTCTACTCCGAGTTGTCCCTAAAGACCTTTTCGATACCCTCCATTTGCTAGCTTGGAGACATCAACCAACTACCTTATGAGGACATAAAGACTGTGTT
>APFE030641537.1:7978-40030 GCA_000404065.3 Pinus taeda | reverse complement strand
TGGGGACACTAAAATGAAGAACATAAGTCCTTCAACCTTACCTCACTTCCATGGGTTGACTACCGAAGATCTTGATACTTTTTTGTTTGAATTTTCTGTTATCTGTCGAACCTATGACTATTCAGAAGATGAGCAAAAGTTGAAACTGTTTCCTTCTACCCTCAAGGATGCAGCATTGCGCTGGTTCATGGGGTTACCTGGCAACAACATCACAGCTTGGGCTCAGATGCAGCAAGCCTTTAATAACAAATACTAGGACTACTGTAGGTCAAAGGATACCAAGGAAGAAATCTTCCTAATGACCATGGGATGCGATGAATCCTTGGAAGATTATGAAGATAGATTTCAGCTCAGTTATAAAAGGGCCAGGTGCACACTTGACCCCGAATCTCTAAAGTTGGTCCTGCTCAGAGGAGTCCCGGAAGACCTTCTAGATACCCTCCATTTGCTGGCTGGGGGGGGACATCTACCAACTACCTTATGAAGACATAAAGGCTGTGTTTAGAAACCATTCTAGGGCAGCTAGAAAGAGAGGTAGGGGAAGTCAACCCCTAGCCAGTACATCCTCTTCCAGTTCATCCCTTAGAGGTGAATTTGGAAATCTACTGGAAGATTTCAAGAGCGAGATGATGCAGACTCTTGCCATGGAAATGGATACCTTGCATATCAAAAGGAAACAAGAAGAAGCAGAAAGGGCCTTGGCCATTTTTTGTCCTAGGTGCACTAGAAGGCATCCTAGGAACAAATGTCCATTGAACTCTATAGAAGTGTGTTCAGTCTGTGAAGAAGACCATTCTACGAATCAGTGCCCTTCCTTGCCTGGACTTAAAGTTGCATACTAGGGGGCCGAAGGAGCCATTGAACCACTCTATTTCATGAACCAGAGGATGCCACATGGGCCTAGACCTTACTAGCAGGGAATGCAAGGGACGTCCCAAACATATTACAACCCCAATCAAGCCAATTCCATGCCTTCTTGGGGTCCCCCTGCTCATCCTTCCTAGTCCACACCCCCTCCTTGGTCATATCCATCTCAATACCATTCTCAAACAACCGCTCATGCATTTCACTCTTATGCTCAGCCACAGCCTCAGTGGAATACACCTCATCAGGGGTGGAGGCCCTAATACAACTCTCCTACCGCTCTTTTGCCTTCACGACTTGCTCAACCACAACCATTACCTCCTGCTCCACCAAGGCAACCCCAAATACCTGCTCAACCGAACCTGAACCCGAATAATAGACAGGCCTAGCAGGTATATAGTGGGGAACCATCATGCCCGACCTATGCTGTGGAGATTCAGGATATTAATCTACGATCTGGGAAGGTTCTCCCAGATAACCAGCCTCCCCCTAAGGAGGATGAGGAAGAAAAAGAGGAAAGTGAACCAAAAGCCACTCCACCCTTTCCTGAGAGATTATCTGGAACAACACAACCTACCCCAGAAGAAACTGAACTTCTGGGAGAATTGAAACAATTGTGTGTAAAGATACCACTTCTCAAAGCTATAAAGGATGTGCCTATATACAACACTATGATCAAGGAGAGTTCTTCAGGCACCCAAGTAGGCGCAAGAGAGATGCTCCAACTATCAATGTCATAGGACAATTGTTCGACCTGATATTGGGGCAGGTAATCTGTCCGAAATATCTAGACCTTGGAAACCCTGTAGTCGATGTCCACATCAATGGCACCATAATCCCCCATACCTTGATTGATCTAGGGGTTGCAATTAATGTGATGACCAAGGACACTATGCTAAAGCTCAACCTTCAGGGCTCCTTGAGGAATACCACAACAATACTACAGTTAGCAGACCGCTCCACCATGACGCTTGAAGGGATGTGGAAGATGTAATGGTCTCCATCGATTCTTGGGAGTACCTTGCTGATTTCCTAGTTCTCCAACCAAAGGCAAAGCTCACTGGGCATCCTCTCATCCTGGGAAGACCCTAGTTGTCTACAGCAGATGCCTACATCAGTTGTTGAGCTAGGAACATGACAATCAAGAATGGGCATATGTCTAAGTAGCTAGTCCTATATCCTCCTACCCAACCTTTTTTAGAACATGATTTACCTCTCTGGTTGGAGGAGGAAGATGAGGATAAAGTCTAATCCACACCACTATGTGTTGTGGAAGCTACCATGGGGGGGGGGGGCACAAACCGAGGATGATCTTATTGAAAACTTGATTCAGAATCCACCCCCCAGTGTGTTGCCATTAGAAGAGCTAGTGGAAGAAACCCAAGCCAATCCTTTAGTTGATCTCTGTGTGGCTGACCCGACCTCTCTCCGAGTTAAGAATATGGAATTCGGCCCAGAAAGAACCTTGAAAATCAACTCATTCCTATCCACCTCTCAGGAGAAAGAACTGTGTAGCTTATTAAGAAACCACTTGGATGCTTTTGCTTGGAGCTATAAGGAGATGAAGGGAGTGCACCCTTCAGTCTATACTTATCACAATTACATTAATTAAGATTGCAAACCAGTCAAGTAGCCTCAAAGGAGGATGAATCTAGCCCTTAAGGACATTGTCAAAGAAGAACTGCAAAAGTTACTGGATGCAGGATTCATCTACCCTATCTCTGACAACGAATGGGTCTCTCCTTTGGTGCTATTGCCAAAGAAAAATGGGAAGTGGAGAATCTGTGTCGATTATCAGAAATTAGACAAGGCCACCAAGAAGGACCATTTTCCTTTCCCTTTCATAGATCAAGTGTTAGATGCCCTGCAGGGAAGAAGTTTTTCTCCTTCCTAGATGGGTTTAGCGGGTACAACCAGATCCAAATCAGATCGAAAAACCAAGATAAGACCACTTTCACTTGTCCTTGGGGTACATTGCATATCGGGTCCTTCCTTTTGGATTATGCAATGCTCCCGCCACTTTCCAGAGAGCAGTATTGAGTATATTTGCTGAACTGGTTCATGATGCAGTCGAAATATATATGGATGAATTTACCCCTTATGGTTTTAACTTCCAGGAAGCTTTGTCTAACTTGGGAAAAGTTTTGGACAAGTGTACTTAGATGAACCTGTCCCTTAGTCTTGAAAAATGTGAATTCCTGATGATTGAAGGGACCATGCTAGGTCTTGTAATCTCTCAACAAGGATTATAGGTGGACCCCAACAAAATTGCCATCATCCAAAGGGTCCCACCTCCTCAAAAGGTAAGAGATATTCAAAGTTTCCTAGGTTTAGTAGGGTATTATAGAAGATTTAGTAAGGATTTGAGTAAGCTAGCCTCTCCATTGTTTGGTCTTCTAGGAAAAGATGTTGAGTTCATATGGCCTGACAACTGTCAAGAAGCTCTGGATACCTTGAAAAGTAAACTGGCGACTGCCCCAATTTTGAGAGGTCCAAACTGGGCCCTACCTTTCCACATTCATACAGATGCCTCGAACAAAATGATAGGAGCAACCTTAGGGAAAGTTGATGAGAAGCTACCTTATGCCATATATTTTGTAAGTAAAAACTTGTCGAAGGCAAAATTAAACTACACTGTAACTGAGAAGGAGCTCCTAGCTCTAGTCCATTCCCTAAATAAGTTCAGACACTACATCATCAGCTATCAAACATTTGTACACACTGATCATGATGCAATTAGGTATTTAATGAACAAACCAGATGTAAATGCTCGCATTATTAGATGGTTTCTTTTATTGCAGCAATTTGATTTAACCATTTTTGATAAGTCGGGTAAGGAAAATTTTGTTGCTGATTTTTTGTCTAGAATAGATTTTCCTGCAGGTGAAGAAGGAATGGTGGATGATCAAATGCCAGATGAACACCTATTTGCTATCTTAGTACTCTCTCCATGGTTTTATGATATAGCAAATTACTTGGTTTCCGCACAATTCCCGCCACACTTGTCCTCAAAAGAGAAGAGCAAGATCATGAGTAAAAGTGCCCCTTTCACCTGGATTGGGGGCAATCTCTTCAAACTTGGCCCAGATCAGGTTTTGAGGAGATGTGTCAGGGAGGAAGAATTTTTTGACATTCTCCTAACCTATCATGATGGGCCCTGTGGGAGCCATTTTGCAGCAAAGAGGATTGCCTTCAAAATCTTGTAAGCAGGTTACTATTGGCCCACTCTTCATCAAGATGTAAGGCGATATATCAGCCAATGTGACCAGTGTCAAAGGATGGGGAAACCTACTCCAAGGGATGAGATGCCCCTGCAACCTCAAGTGACTTTCGAGCCATTTGAGAAGTGGGGCATGGACTTTGTGGATCCTGTCAACCCTCCTTCAAAGTAGAAATCTTACATCATCGTGTGCACTGATTATCTAACAAAATGGGTAGAAACAAAGGCGATCAAGGTAGCAACAAAAGAAAAAGTAGCTGAGTTTTTGAGAGAGAATATACTCTACAAGTTTGGATATCCAAGAGAATTAGTCACAGATCAAGGGAGTCAGTTTACCTCCAATCTGATTGAAGACCTGCTCACACATCAAAAAATTAAGCACATAACTTCCACCCCTTACCATCCACAAGCAAATGGACAAGTGGAAGTCACTAATAGAGCTTTGGAAGGGATTTTGACCAAGGTAGTGAGCAACAACAAAACATATTGGGCAGATCGATTGGTTGAGGCCACCTGGGCCTATAACACCACCTGGAAGACCACCATAGGGTTCACACCTTATGAGGTGGTCTATGGGAAGAAGGCTTTGCTGTCAATAGAATTTGAATATAACACACTAAGGATGGTAGATCAGTTGGACCTAGATCTCAGCTATGCACAAAAAGAAAGGTTACTCCAGCTAAATGGATTGGATGAACAAAGATTGTAGGCCATTCTCCACTTAGAGGTAGTCCTGCTTCAAAGGAAAATATGGCATGAAAGACACCTCAAAGAGAAAAAATTCCAGGAAGGAGATTGGCCGTTGCTGTATGATTTAAGGTATAAAGATTTCAAGGGCAAACTGAGGACAAGATGGCTGGGACCGTACACAGTAGAAAGGTGCAATGACAATTGTTCAATTCTGATCAGGACCATCGATGAAGAAGCCATCCCCATGCTTGTCAATGGGCATAGGTTGAAAAGCTACAGGAATCCCCTCTCCAAGCAAGAATTAATTGAGAATCTGAGTAAAACAGTGTTGGGTAGTGGAGCAAGTCTCTGCCTCCACTCCACCCACACCCTAAAAAAATAAAATAAAAAAAATGAGGAGAATAAAAGATCCCTAGGTGAAAACCTCCCCTTGGAGGTGCCTAGGGCAGGCAGTGAGGGTGAAAACCTCCTGGAGGCGCCCCAACTATCTCTAAAAAAAAAAAGGAAAAAGAAAAAAGAAAAAAGAGAAAAAAAACAAGAACAGAAAAATTAACTTCTTTTGAATGCATTGCAGATTGCAGGAGGGCCACAGAAGAAAAAGAGACATGGCCAAGCCGAATACACCTCTGATAGACCATTTCTCCATCACTATTGTCTTTTCCCAGTCTCTGGTCTCACTTGTTCTGGAAAAATATGCATCCTATAGGAGGCTCTGTGCATTCTACAGGAGGCTCCTGTAGAAATCATAGAGAGCTCGAAATCAAGTCAAGAAAAGGATAAAAGGGCTAGAAACTTGTCCAGAAGACCTGTGGACCCCCCTACTACCATTCATCCTCCTAACTCTCCATTCTATACCTACACCACTGCATTTCCACTCGCTTCTTTCTTTCCTGCACAGAAAACACATAAATCCTGTTTCTTTTGTTTTTCAAAAAATGAAGAATAAACAAGCATCATCCTTAACTTAAATCTCACCTAGTGCATACTAGATGCTTTTCCTTGACTGAAAGAACTTTCCTCAGCTACCTCTCGAGTCCCTACTCAAGCCTCAGCGAAAAGTTTTAGAGGGAGAAGCAGTTACAGGAAATCCTGCAGGATTCCTATAACAACTGATTCCCTTAAAAATCGAGCTCCAGAGGGAGGGTCAGTGCAGCCACAGATGTATAAAACATGCAAGGAGCCCCATCCTGATTGAACATAACCATTATGAGGTAGCTGAGCCACAAATTCAGAAGCCACGGGTGCCAGTAGTAGAAATCAATGGATAGAATGCCAAAGTATACGCATGCAACAACACGGTAGCACACAATTCTCGACTAATAGGTAAGTGACTAAACCCGTTCCTCTATTACATGAGTATAATTTAAAAACTGCATGGACAAGTGAGATGGTTGTGATTAAATGAGATCGGTGTCTAGCTAACTGGCCACCCTCGTCCAGTTTAAACAACGCTCAGTGGGTGCAATCAGCACGTGTGTTCAGTCAACTCGAAAAAATCTCAAAACAGGTAGTGGCGACATCTAACGGGAATGATTGAAATAATTGCGGCAGGCGGCATAAAAGTTTCATCATGAC
This sequence comes from Pinus taeda, assembly GCA_000404065.3. Lineage (NCBI taxonomy): Eukaryota > Viridiplantae > Streptophyta > Pinopsida > Pinales > Pinaceae > Pinus > Pinus taeda. Next base: position 33,681 of record APFE030641537.1, on the reverse strand, counting down.
ACTGAAGTAGGGACCAACGGTCTGGATGGGGGTAACGTACCCTTCCTTCCACCTCACCTCATCACCGCAGAACACTCCCGTAAGCTTAAGTACGATGCAGTTGACCTCCTTCACCACCTTTGTTCTCATTTGTGTCGACGAGCTCTCGACTGTAGCAACCTACTTACCACCTCCAGAGCCTCGAAATAGTCGCTCTCTGTCAATTTCTGAACCCCTCTGCTTATCGGGCTCTACAGGAGTGAAAACACAATCCTACAGGAGCCTTTCTACAGGAAGGCCAGTGAGCAACACCACAGAGGAAAACTTAGGATTTCAGGACAAATTCGGGCTGAAAAAGGTAGGCTTAGTAAAACCCACTCTACATTTCCATATATATACAAAAGGTGGTGTGATTCAAAGCAAGGTATTGAGTTGAAAGGGAAGGAAAGTGAGAATAGTCGCCTGTGCTTTAAAAATATCTATATCTATATATATAATATATATATACATAATATATATTATATAAATATTAGAGTATAGTATAATAATAAATATATAAATATATAAATATATATAATATATATATATCAGTTTCTCGATTTGCTCTTTGTACTGAAATACTATCTGTTTCTCCTCCGTGGTGTTCTCCTATGTAAAGAGATGATGCAACTCTAGAAAATTAAGCCTGTAAAAAAAAGGTGAACTTGCATTGGGTAGTCTGCTTATTTTGTGAAAGGGAAAAAAAAAATGGATATTGTTTCCCTCAAAGAGACCAAGAAGTAATGTAAGTTTAAGAACAGAGTTTGAAAGGAAGGAAAGTTGCAATTCATTTTTGTTAAAAAGGAAGAACATGAAAACTCTCTCTCTGGTTCCAGAAAGAAAACCTCAGTTGTTCCTCTGTTTTCAGGTTTGAAACTTGCTGCCTTCCTCCTCACCTGAGACATTCCAACAGTATCTGAACATCATGACAGGGGGTTTTATGAGGAAGGAGCCTCTGAATTCAACTAAGCTACATGAACATCCAGAAGTGGTAGCCCTCTTTACCAAGGCAAATTAGATGCCTTTCTTTGAAAAGTTTCATGGGTATGATGAGGAAGTCATAGAGGAATTTGCATTATTTTTAAAACCTCACTCAAAAACCCATGCCACTGTCAGTTTTAGGGGTCTAACCATAGAACTCACACCAGAATTCATCAGTAGGGTCACCGATCTCCCACTTGGACTACCCTAGAGCAAGAAAGAAAAACCATTGGGTCAAGTTGCCAAGAAGACCTTTTTCCAGCCTAATGAACATCCTGTGGAGGACAAGAATGGCATCAGGAGAACAAGTATACCTTATCCATGGGATGAGGTCAGTTATCAGATTATGAAATACATCTCTTGTGAAGGAAGATACAACATAGTTTATGGGTACCATTTTAGATTGTTACATGAACTAAGATATGGCATGGACCTTCCTGCATCCAGAAAACTCAGTATTCCATATTTTCTCCTCCAATCCATAATAGAATCTAGCACCAAATTGAAGGCAGGGGTTCTAGACCAATTGGCTCACCATGGGCTAATTAAATTGTTGGTGGAGGATGCCCTCCACACTTTCACAATCCCCATCGTCTGGGAGATTTTTAGAAACATGACTAAAGAGGATGATATAAAAACTCTCACATATGACCTTAGCCCATCTGAAAGTGAAGAGGAGGAACAAAAAGGGGAAGCTGAGAAGGAAATCCATGAAGAAGAAAAGAACACTCAATTGGAAGAAGAGGAACCCGACACGGAAAAAGAAGAAAACCAGATAAGAGAGGAGAAACCTGACACCACCAAAGATGAGCCTAAAGCAGAGAAGAAGAAAGAATTAAAAGCATAAAAGGGTAAAACCATAACAGAGAAAAAGAATAGGCCAACAACTGAAAGGAAGAAGCCTAAGACAGTTCAGAAGAAGGTTGCCACAAGAAAAGTAGAAACTAACCAAGTAGAAGAGAAAACAAAATAAGAGACAGCAGAAGCAAAACCAGCAGAAACAGGAAAAATAACAGATGAAGAAGAAGAAACAAAGAAGGAAGAAGTGTCTCCTGAGACACTAGTAAGAGAGGCAACAACTGTTCTTCCTTCACTTAGCACTCCAGCCAAGCCCAAAGGAAAAAGAAAGAGACAACCATCCATGTACTTCAAGGCTCGAAAAAGCACCAGAATAAATATGGGGAAGCCTCAGCCACCTTCAAAGGATCCCATCATCATCGAGGATGTCCCTACTACAACAAAGGAGAAATCTCCATTCAAAACCCCCATCACTTATGAAAGAGGAAGTCCTAAGACCTCTACTTGGAAAGAAAGGATCAAACTTATGGACTCTAAAACAGTCCTACAGGAGGCACAGACTGCTCTACTGGAGACATTGACAAAGCTTCAAGAGACTAAAAATCTTGAAAAGAAGGCAGAAGAACAAACCAAGGAGGAAGATAAGGCAAAAGAGATACCAGAGCCTGACCATCAGCCTAACTTAGGCTCTTACTACAAACTTCTGGAAGGGGGGGGGGGGAAATCATCGCACAAAAGTTTGCAGTCCCTCTTTTCTTTGAGCTGGAAAAGGAAAGAGTAAGGATCCACACATGGATGCAGATTGAAAAATCAAGAGCGGTGGAAGACATTGGGCACATGGAAAACAAATTGAGGGAAATGGGAAAAGAATTGAGCATGGTCAGGCATATAGAAAGCATCAGAAGAGCTTAATTGGAGGCAGAAAATGAAATGTTAAAGAAGTAGTTGCAGGAAAGGGAACCCAGTGAGGAAATGAGCTGTCAATTTTAAAAAGACAGCAACAGGAAGAGGAATGCCAGGCAGATAGTGAGACATTAATAAGACAACAACAGGAAAGGGAATCCCAAGCAGAAACTGAGGTTTCGATCTTAAGAAGGCAGCTACAGGAAAGAGAAGCCCAATTATCCTGCATGGCCAGCTGGGCTATGGAGGCATTACAGTGCAGGCAGGCAGCCAAATCATATGCAGTGTACCTCAAGGATCAGTGGCTCCAATTTCAGATCAAGGCACAAGCCCAGAGGGGCACAATACCTTTTCAGGACTATGGCTAATTCATGAATCTATGTGATCACAGTTCAGATGAGGACAAAGCGAAGTTGGCAGAGTTTTAATTGCACAACATGGCCCTTACTGATATGAACCTATGGGATCCCAATGCTGTGTTAGGAAACTTGTAGCTGATGGCCATGGCATCTTGGATGAGCCATGAAGAGAAAAGGGCAAGAGAAATTCAGAAAATGATGGAAAAAGAGCTGAATGAACCCTTGATGGTTAGAGCAGAACCAACAGACCCCATGGCTGTCATCTATGCCCACCAACACCTTGCAGCTAATCCTCAAAGTGTCCCTGAATATGTTGATAAGCAGGCCCAGGCTATTGCACATTTTGAGGACATGGAGAGATTGTTTGGAGATGTCTGCATTCATGCCTACATGAGAAGGTGGAACACATTGCCACACAGCCTACGGATCAGGGAGTATCACTCCCCAAATAGGATGAGGGAAGCCATGAGGAGAGTGCTACTGTATAAGCACTCTATGCAAAGTTTGAAGGCCAATTGGCTTGGCCTCAAATTCAGTCCTCCACTGCTGTTAGGACTGCTGGAAGGAGTAAAAGAGGAGGAAGAATAGAAACAGTGGGAAGAGGTGGATAGAAAGGCAAGATTCCATGATAAAGAGGAATATATCACATCAGAAGCATGGGACGTCAGGGAATCTATCAGAGCCATCAAGGATGAAGAGTTAGACTAGTTGCTCAGAGGATGAGCAACCCATTCAGTAAGGAGGCGATGATGAGCCCCAAAAATGGGCAATTATATGGGCTCATTTTGCCTCTTAATTCGACTTAATCCACCATTCTCATTAGTTTATTGCATGTTTTTGAATGTATTTATGCTAATAGAGTGAATTGAGTTAGTCATTTTGCCATGTAGTCTAATGTGTGCTTTATGCAGATTTTTTGGTCAATTTTGGACAAAGTCAAAGGACTGATGAGAAAATGGCAGCAAATACTTGAGGAAAATAGGGAAGAGGATTTGTAGGGGGTGTCTCCTTCATTCATGACCCCTTTCCTCGAATCCTCCATCAGCAACTCCGAGCGCAAAGGTCCACATTGATGCATCCAAGGGGCAGCTGAGCAAGTAAAGAAGGACTGCTGTTTATCTCCAGTTCTGGGAAACCGAGCTCCTTGATTTTAGGAGGACTTTTGGAGGACTCCATTTTTATAATAAGGGGGCTTAGATCCTCAGTAGGTTAGCCAATTATTAGTCAAATTTTCACACTTTTGTGCAGCTCTTGTTCAACTCATTTTCGAGCTTCTTTTTTAGAACAATTCATGTAATGTGACTATTATTTTTTATAATGAAGATGAAATATTTTCTGACCCAATACTGACCTCTTTCAGAGGGCTAAAGCTCTTGGGTTAGGGCCCAACCCAAGCTGCCCAACACCTCTTGCTTTGTACTTATATGTTTTTGCTTCAATTCATGGATTAATTTCTGTTACATAGATTCATTTTACTTTGTTTAGATTAGGTTGTTTTTGATGGTTTGCATAGCTGTTTTTGTTTCAGTTGCTCAAGTAGGTTAATGCAGTGACAAATTAAGATTCAAAAAGGCCAACAACAGGCCTTGATTTCCTTTCTCCCTTTCTAGGAATAGGATTCGAGGTCAAGGCAATACTGCTGCCACCAAAAACATAGTTTTGCTCTCCCATGCAATCTCTAGTGTGATGACTTGATTTGGAAAGATTAATGTATTGCTTCAAATTCAGTTGCCTAGATCATTTCCTGTTCTTTTACAATAGATCTCTCTGCATGCTTTTCTGTTAAAAGGTTACTGTTCAACATTTTCTGTTGGTAGGTCAGAAATTAGGTCAAGCTAGAGAAATTTCTGTTTTCATGGTATAGTTAGTCCTTTCTTTGATCAATTTTTGTAAGTAGATGTGCATATCTCTTGCAGGACACCTCAGCTCACCATACATCCATAAAGCATCTAGCATCAGCTCACTTCTCACAGATTCCCCAAGTCATTCGCAACATTTCACCAATCTGCCCTAATTTTTGCATTTTTCTCTATAAGCTTCCCTCTTGCCATTTGAAAGAATCCAACCATCATGTTCCCTCTTGATCTTCCTTGACAAGCTCCAGACACCTCAACACCTTCATCTAGCCTTCAGTTACCCTTTCCCATCATTTTTGCACCTTCAAAACCTCCAAAAATAGCTCTCGGCCTCGTCTTGCAGATCCTCTTGTAGATCGCCTGTAGCCTCTTGTAGAATTCCCTGTAAATGGTTTTTCGAAATCTGATTGCAATGGAAATCTTCAAAGGGGTACTAGGGGCTTCTTAGGACCTCTCCACACCTTCCTCCACCTCTGCAAAAACCAAGTCCATCTTCCTTCACCACCAAACCTCTACACAATCACAACCAGATAAATTACAAGCATAATAATTTCACATAAAAACACTCAAAAGCACAAAAAGATGTTTTCTTCTCATTTCTTTTCAGAAGTAGCTTGAATAAATGTAATTTACCTTTTTTAGTAGTCAATGGCACTCATCGCATTAGTTTCTATCTCTTTTTCTGCAAAAGTAGGGTTAGTTGGATAAATTAGGGTTTGCTAGGGTTTGGATTACATTTCAGTCTTCCTTCTCTTTCTGCAAATAGAACAACCTCTGTAGAGTTAGCTTTCTTTCATCACAGTTAAAAGCATCTTCTGAGAATTCATAGAAGTTGGCTTAAGCTCCTAGTGATCTTGCGCCAGCTGACTAAGTGATAGCCTACAGTGAGAGCTAGTACTTGTGCATACAACACCGTCGCTTGCAAGTTTGTTATGAACTACCGGGTTGATAAAAGTAAAGTAGGAAGCCCCAGGAGTTGCAGCATTATTGCTGCAATACTGGTGCTCACCACTTTTTGGTTCTGTTGCCAGGGAAGTGTCAGAGTATTGTGTGATTACTACTTTTCTTTTATTTCCTACAACAACATTCTGCTAAGTAGTTTATTTTAGCAAAAGTAGAGTAGTTGTTTCTTTCAATTTCTGCATTTCCTTTCTTTCATTTCAATTCTGCAATTTCCATTTCAGCAAAAGTAGATTAGTTCTTTCAATTTTGCAATTTCCATTTCAACAAAAGTACATTAGTTCTTTCAATTCTGCAATTTCCATTCCAGCAAAGTAGTTTAGTCATTTCCTTGCTTTCATTTCAATTCTGCAATTTAATTTCAGCAAGTTCATTTCAGTTAGCTACAATTTGTTTGTTCAATCAATTTTAGTTTTGTAGGTATAAGTAGAAAAGAACAAAAATCACCCAAAAAGAGATTTCATTTCATGCCTCATAGGAATAGAGAGAATTCAGGGAAATTCCTACCCAACACCACCACCACATCACAAAGTCACCCTTCTCTCTTCTTTGGTGGCAGTGATCCAGAAGAAGCTATAGGTGAACCACCAGAGATATACAAAGATCCTATAGCAGAAGAAGAGGAAGAAACCATCCCTCCTGAGACCATGGCTGAAAACAGAAACGTTAGAGGGAATGGGGAAAGAGTATAGGGTACCTTTCCCATCTGAGAGACTAATGGGGACACTAAAATTAAGAACATAAGTCCTTCAAACTTACCTCATTTCCATGGTTTGATTACCGAAGATCTTGATACCTTTTTGTTTGAATTTGTTGTTATCTGTTGAACCTATGACTATGCATAAGATGAGCAGAAGTTGAAATTGTTCCTTCTACCCTCAAGGATGCATCATTGCGTTGGTTCATGGGGTTACCTGGCAACAACATCACAACTTGGGCTCAGATGCAGCAAGCCTTTAATAACAAACACCGGGACTACTGTAGGTCAAAGGATACTAAGGAATAAATCTTCCAAATGACCATGGGAAGCGATGACTCCTTGGAAGATTATGAAGAGAGGTTTCAACTCAATTATAAAAGGGCCAGGTGCACACTTGACCCCGAATCTCTAAAGTTGGTCCTGCTCAAAGGAGTCCCGGAAGACCTTCTAGATACCCTCCATTTGCTGGCTAGGGGGGACATCTACCAACTACCTTATGAAGACATAAATACTGTGTTTAGAAACCATTCTAGGGCAGCCAAAAAGAGAGGTAGGGGAAGTCAACCCCTAGCCAATAAATCCTCATCCAGTTCATCCCTTAGATGTGAATTTGGAAATATGGTGGAAGATTTCAAGAGCGAGATGATGCAGACTCTTTCCATGCAGATGGATACCTTGAATATCAAAAGGAAACAAGAAGAAGCAGAAATGACCTTGGCCATTTTTTGTCCTATGTGCACCAGAAGGCATCCTAGGAATGAATGTCCATTGAACTCTATAGAAGTGTGTTCAGTCTATGAAGACCATTCTACGAATCAGTGCCCTTCCTTGCCTGAACTTAAAGTTGCATACTAGGGGGTCGAAGGAGCCACTGAACCACTCTATTTCATGAACTAGAGGAGGCCACATGGGCCCAGACCTTACCAGCAGGGAATGCAAGGGACATCCCAGACATATTACAACCCCAATCAAGCCACTTCCATGCCTTCTTGGGGTCCCCCTGCTCATCCTTCCTGGTCCACACCCCCTCCTTGGTCATATCCATCTCAATACGATGCTTAACTAGCTGCTCATGCATTTCACTCTTATGCTTAGCCACAACCTCAGTGGAATGCACCTCATCAGGGGTGGAGGCTCCAGTACAACTCTCCTGCCACTCTTTTGCCTCCACCACCTACTCAACCACAACCATTGCCTCCTGCTCCACCAAGGCAACCCCAAATACCTGCTCAACCGAACCCGAACCCGAATAACAGACAAACCCAACAGGTATATAGTGGGGAACCATCATTCCCGACCTATGCTGTGGAGATTCAGGAGATTAACCTATGATCTGGGAAGGTTCTCCCAGATAACCAGCCTCCCCCTAACGAGGATGAGGAAGAAAAAGAGGAAAGTGAACCAAAAGCCACTCCACCCTTTCCTGAGAGATTATCTGGAACAACACAACCTACCCCAGAAGAAACTGAACTTCTGGGAGAATTGAAACAATTATGTGTAAAGATACCATTTCTCCAAGCCATAAAGGATGTGCCTATATACAACAAGATGATCAAGGAGAAGTGCTTTAGGCACCCAGGTAGGCGCAGGAGAGATGCTCCAACTATCAATGTCATAGGACAACTGTCCGGCCTGATGTTGGGGCAGGTAATCTGTCTAAAATATCTAGACCTTGGAAGCCATGTAGTCGATGTCCACATCAATGGCACCATAATCCCCCATACCCTAATTGATCTAGGGGCTGCCATTAATGTGATGACCAAGGACACTATGCTCAAGCTCAACCTTCAAGGCTCCCTGAGAAAGACCACAACAATACTACAGTTAGCAGACCACTCCACCATGACCCCTGAAGGGATTGTGGAAGATGTAATGGTCTCCATCGATTCTTGGGAGTACCCTACTGATTTCCTGGTTCTCCAACCAAAGGCAAAGCTCACTGGGTATCCTCTCATCCTGAGAAGACCCTGGTTGGTTACTGCAGATGCCTACATCAGTTGTTGAGCTGGGAACATGACAATCAAGAATGGGCATATGTCCAAGCAGCTAGTCCTATATCCTCCTACCCAACCTTTGTTAGAACATGATTTATCTCTCTGGTTGGAGGAGGAAGATGAGGATGAAGTCTATTCTGCACCACTATGTGCAGTGGAAGCTACCATGGGGGGGCGATATTATTGAAAACTTTATTCAGAATCCACCCCCCAATGTGTTGCCATTAGAAGAGCTGGTGGAAGAAACCCAAGCCAATCCTTTAGTTGATCTCTGTGTGGCTGACCCGACCTCTCTCCGAGTTAAGAATATGGAATTTTACCTAGAAAGAACCTTGAAAATCAACTCATCCTTATCCACCTCTTAGGGAAAGAACTATGTAGCTTATTAAGAAACCACTTGGATGCTTTTGCTTGGAGCTATAAGGAGATGAAGGCAGTGCACCCTTCAGTCTACTCATCACATTTACATTAAGGAAGATTGAAAACCAGTCAGGCAGCCTCAACAGAGGATGAATCCAGCCCTTAAGGACATTGTCAAAGAAGAACTGCAAAAGTTACTGGATGCAAGATTCATCTACCCTATATCTGACAGCGAATGGGTCTCTCTTTTGGTGCTACTGCCAAAGAAAAATGAGAAGTGGAGAATCTGTGTCGATTATCGGGAACTAAACAAGGCCACCAAGAAGGACCATTTTCCTTTCCCTTTCATAGATCAAGTGTTAGATGGCTTGGCAGGGAAGAAGTTTTTCTCCTTCCTAGATGGGTTTAGCGGGTACAACCAGATCCAAATCAGACCGGAAGACCAAGATAAGACCACTTTCACTTGTCCTTGGGGTACCTTTGCATATTGAGTCCTTCCTTTCGGATTGTGCAATGCTCCCGCCACTTTCCAGAGAGCAGTATTGAGTATATTTGTTGAACTGGTTCATGATGCAGTGGAAATCTATATGGATGACTTTACCCCTTATGGTTCTAACTTCCAGGAAGCTTTGTCTAACTTGGGAAAAGTTTTGGACAAGTGTACTGAAATGAACCTGTCCCTTAGTCCTAAAAAATGTGAATTCCTGATGATTGAGAGGACCATGCTAGGTCATGCAATCTCTCAGCAAGGATTACAGGTGGACCCCAACAAAATTTCCATCATCGAAAGGGTCCCACCTCCTCACAAGGTAAGAGATGTTCGAAGTTTCCTAGGTTTAGCAGAGTATTATAGAAGATTCATTAAGGATTTCAGTAAGCTAGCCTCTCCATTGTTTGGTTTTTTGGGAAAAGATGTTGAGTTCATATGGACTGACAACTTTCAAGAAGTTCTGGATACCTTGAAAAGTAAATTAGCGACTACCCCAATTTTGAGAGGTCCAAACTGGGCCCTACCTTTCCACATTCATACAGATGCCTCGATCAAAGTGATAGGAGCAACCTTAGGGCAAGTTGATGAGAAGCTGCCTTATGCCATATATTTTGTAAGTAAAAACTTGTCAAAGGTAGAATAAAACTACATTGTAACTGAAAAGGAGCTCCTAGCTATAGTCCATTCCCTAAATAAGTTCAGACACTACATCACCGGCTAACAAACATTTGTACACAGTAATCATGCTGTAATTAGGTATTTAATTAACAAACCAGATGTAAATGCTCGCATTATTAGATGGTTTCTTTTATTGTAGCAATTTGATTTAACCATTTTTGATAAGTCGGGTAAGGAAAATGTTGTTGCTGATTTTTTGTCTAGACTAGATCTGCCTGCAGGTGAAGAATGAATGGTGGATGATCAAATGCCAGATGAGCACCTATATGTTATCTCAGTACTCTCTCCATGGTTTTCTCATATAGCAAATTACTTGGTTTTCACACAATTCCCACCACACCTGTCCTCAAAAGAGAAGAGCAAGATCATGAGTAAAAGTGCCCCTTTCACCTGGATTGGGGGCAATCTCTTCAAACTTGGCCCAGATCAGGTTTTGAGGAGATATGTCAGGGAGGAGGAATTTTTTGACATTCTCCTAACTTGTCATGATGGGCCCTGTGGGGGCCATTTTGCAGCAAAGAGGACTGCCTTCAAAATCCTGCAAGCAGGTTACTATTGGCCCACTCTTCATCAAGATGTAAGGTGATATATCAGCCAATGTGACCAGTGTCAAAAGATGGGGAAAACTACTCCAAGGGATGAGATGCCCTTGCAACCTCAAGTGACTTTCGAGCCATTTGAGAAGTGGGGAATGGAATTTGTGGTTATCATCATGTGCACTAATTATCTAACAAAATGGGCAGAAACAAAGGCGATCAAAGCAGCAACAGAAGAAAAAGTAGCTGAGTTTTTGAGAGAGAATATATTCTACAAGTTTGGATATCCAAGAGAATTAGTCACAGATCAAAAAATTAAGCACAAAACTTCCACCCCTTACCATACGCAAGAAAATGGATAGGTGGAAGTCACTAACAGATCTTTGGAAGGGATTTTGACCAAGGTAGTGAGAAGCAGCAATAAAGATTGTGCAGATCGATTGGTTGAGGCCACCTGGGCCTATAACACCACCTGGAAGACCACCACAGGGTTCACACCCTCTGAGCCGGTTTATGGGAAGAAAGCTTTGCTGTCAATAGAATTTGAATATAACACACTAAGGATGACAGCTCAGCTGGACCTACATCTCAGCCATGCACAAAAGGAAAGGTTACTCCAGCTAAATGGATTGGATGAACAACAATTGCAGGCCCTTCTCCACTTAGAGGTAGTCCAGCTTCAAAGGAAAATATGGCATGACAGACACCTCAAAGAGAAACAATTCCAGGAAGGAGATTGGGCACTGCTGTATGATTCAAGGTATAAAGATTTCAAGGGCAAACTAAGGACAAGATGGCTGGGACCGTACATAGTAGAAAGGTGTAATGAAAATGGTTCAGTTCTTATCAGGACCATCGATGAAGAAGCCATCCCCATGCCTGTGAATGGGCATAGGTTGAAAATCAACAGGAAGCTGCTCTCCAAGCAAGAATTCATTGAGAATTTGAGTAAAACAGTGTTGGGTAGTGGAGCAAGTCTCTGCCTCCACTCCACCCACACCCTAAAAAAAAAAAAAAAACAGAAAAGAAAAATGAGGAGAATAAAAGATCCCTAGGTGAAAACCTCCCCTTGGAGGCACCTAGGGCAGGCAGTGAGGGTGAAAACCTCCTGGAGGTGCCCCAACTATCTCTAAAAAAAAGAAAACAAGAACAGAAAAATTAACTTCTTTTGAATGCATTGCAGATTGCAGGAGGGCCATAGAAGAAAAAGGGACATGGCCAAGCCGAATACACCTCTAATAGACCATTTCTCCATCGCTATTGTCTTTTCCCAGTACCTGGTCTCACTTGTTTTGGGAAACTATGCATCCTTTAGGAGGCTCTGTGCATTCTACAGGAGGCTCCTGTAGAAATCACAGAGAGCTTGAAATCAAGTCAAGAAAAGGATCAAAGGACTAGAAACTTGTCCAGAAGACTCGTGGACCCCCCTACCACCATTCATCCTCCTAACTCTGTTATGAAATCAACTGAAGAAAATATACAAAAGATAGATCAACGCCTTAGAATTCAGCCTCTTCGAGGGGGCAACCTCCTTTACATTACATAAATGAACAATTCTTGGATGATACAAATGAAAAGACCTCCTTTCTATATATAGGAGTCTAGGGGTCATAACATAATCAGAGCCTACATAACAATAATAATGTAAGGGCACAATAATAACAATAGTGGGCTTCTATGGGGCACAATAGTAACAATATGGGCACTACATGGGTACGTCAATATAATAAGTGGGTTGTACTAATAACAATAAGGGGTTACACTAGTAGTATAGGGGCCTAACAAACTCTCCATTCTATACCTACACCACTGCATTTCCACTCGCTTCTTTCTTCCCTGCACAGAAAAAACAGAAATCCTGTTTCTTTTGTTTTTCAAAAAATGAAGAATAAACAAGCAACATCCTTAACTTAACGCTTACCTAGTGCATACCAGCTACTTTTCCTTGACCGACAAAACCTTCCTCAGCTACCTCTCTAGTCCCTACTCAAGCCTCAGCCAAAAGTTTTAGAGGGAGAAGCAGTTACAGGAAATCATACAGGATTCCTGTACCAGCTGATTCTCTTAAAAATCGAGCTCCAGAGGCAGGGTCAGTGCAACCACAGATGTATAAAACAAGAAAGGAGCCCGGTCCTCATTGAAGATCACTAGTACAAGGTAGTTGAGCCACAAATTCAGAAGCCACGGGTGCCAGTAGCAGAAATCCATGGATACAACGCCAAATTCTGAGCATGCAACAACATGGTAGCACACAATTCTTGACTAATAGGTAAGTGACTAAACCCATTCCTCTGTTACATGAGTATAATTTAAAAACTACATGGACAAGTGAGATGGTTGCGATTAAACGAGATTGGTGGCCATCTAACTGGCCACCCTCGTCTAGTTCAAACAATGCTTAGTGGGTGCAATCAGCACGTGTGTTCAGTCAACTCGAAAAAATATCAAAACAGGTAGTGGCGACATCTAAGGGGAATGATTGAAATAATTGTGGCAGGCGGCATAAAAGTTTCATCATGACACTAAAGTAGGGACCAATGGTCCAGATTAAGGTAACGTACCCTTCCTGCCACCTCACCTCGTCACCATAGAACACTCCCGTAAGCTTAAGTACACTGCAGTTGACCGCCTTCACCACCTTTGTTCTCATTTGTGTCGACGAGCTCTTGGCTGTAGCAACCCACCTACCACCTCCAAAGCCTCGAAATAGTCGCTCTTTGTCAGTTTCCAAACCCCTCCACTTATCGGGCTCTGCAGGAGCGAAAACATAGTCCTACAGGAGCCTTTCTATAGGAAGGCCAGTGAGCAGCACCGCAGAGGAAAACTCAGTATTTCAGGACAAATTCAGGCTGAAAAAGGTAGGCTCAGTAAAACCCACTCTACATTTCCATATATATACAAAAAGTAGTGTTATTCCAAGCGAGCTATTGAGTTGAAAAGGGAAGGAAAGTGAGAACAGAGTCTGCCTGCGTTTTAAATTATATATATATATATATATATATATATATATATATATATATTATATATATATATATATATATATATATATAAATATATAGTTTCTCCATTTGCTCTTTGCACTGAAATACTGTCTCTTTCTCCTCCATGGTATTCTCCTATGTAAAGAGATGATGCAACTCTAGAAAAAAGGTGAACTTGCATTGGGTAGTCTGCTTATTTTGTGAAAGGGAGAAAAAAACTGGATATTATTTCCCTCAAATAGACCGAGAATTAATGTAATTTTAAGAACATAGTTTGAAAGGAAGGAAAGTTGCAATTTGTTTTTGTTAACAAGGAAGAACACGAAAACTCTCTCTCTGGTTTCAGAAAGAAAACCTCAACTGTTCCTTTGTTTTTGTGTTTGAAACTTGCTACCTTCCTCCTCACCTGAGACATTCCAGCAGTATCTGAACATCATGACAGGGGGTTTTATGAGGAAGGAGCCTCTGAATTCAACTAAGCTGCATGAACATCCAGAAGTGATAGCCCTCTTTACCAAGGCAAATTGGATGCCTTTATTTGAAAAGTTTCATGGGTATGATGAGGAAGTCACAGAGGAATTTGCACTGTCTTTAAAACCTCACTCAAAAACCCATGCCACTGTCAGTTTTAGGGGTCTAACCATAGAACTCACACTGGAATTCATTAGTAGGGTCATCGGTCTCCCACTTGGACTACCCTGGAGCAACGAAGAAAACCCACTGGGTCAAGTTGCCAAGAAGACCTTTTTCCAGCCTAATGAACATCCTGTGGAGGACAAGAATGGCATCAGGAGAACAAGTATACCTTATCCATGGGATGAGGTCAGTTATCAGATTATGAAATACATCTCTTGTGAAGGAAGATACAACATAGTTTATGGGTACCATTTCAGACTGTTACATGAACTAAGATATGACATGGACTTTCCTACATCCAGAAAACTCAGTATTCCATATTTTATCCTCCAATCCTTAATAGAATCTAGCACCAAATTGAAGGCAGGGGTTCCAGACCAATTGGCTCACCATGGGCTAATTAAATTGCTGGTGGAGGATGCCGTCCACACTCTCACAATCCCCATAGCCTGGGATATTTTTAGAAACATGGCTAAAGAGGATGATATAAAAACTCTCACCTATGACGTTAGTCCATTTGAAAGTGAAGAGGAGGAACAAAAAGGGGAAGCTGAGAAGGAAATCCATGAAGAATAAAAGAATACTCAATTGGAAGAAGAGGAACCCCACATGGAAAAAGAAGAAAACCAGATAAGAGAGGAGAAATATGACACCACCAAAGATGAGCCTAAAGTAGAGAAGAAGAAAGAATCAAAAGAAAAAAAGGGTAAAACCACAACAGAGAAAAAGAAGAGGCCAAGAACTGAAAGGAAGAAGCCTAAGATAGTTCAGAATAAGGTTGCCATAGGAAAAATTGAAACTAAGCAAGCAGAGGAGCAAACAAAATCAGAGACAATAGAAGCAAAACCAACAGAAATAGGAAAAACAACAGATGAAGAAGAAGAAGCAAAGCAGGAAGAAGTGTCTCCTGAGACACTAGAAAGTGAGGCAACAACTATTCTTGTTGCACTTAGTACTTTAGCCAAGCCCAAAGGAAAAAGAAAGAGACAACCATCCATGTACCTTAAGGCTCAAAAAAGCACCAGAATAAAGATGGGGAAGCCTCAACCACCTTCAAAGGAGCCCACCATCATCGAGGATGTCCCTACTGCAACAAAGGAGGAATCTCCATCCAAAACCCCCATCACTTACGAAAGAGGAAGTCCTAAGAGCTCTACTTGGAAAGAAAGGATCAAACTTATGGACTCTAAAACAGTCCTATAGGAGGCACAGGCCGCTCTATAAGAGACATTGACAAAGCTTGAAGAGACTGAAAATCTGGAAAAGAAGGCAGAAGAACAGACCAAGGAGGAAGATAAGGAAAAAGAGATACCAGAGCCTAACCCTCAACCTAACTTAGGCTCTTACTACAACCTTCTGGAAGAGGGGAAAATCATCCCACAAAAGTTTGCAGTCCCTCTTTTCTTTGAGCTGGAAAAGGAAAGAGTAAGGACCCATACATGGATGTAGATTGAAAAATCAAGAGGGGTGGAAGACATTGGGCATATGGAAAACAAATTGAGGGAAATGGGAAAAGAATTGAGCATGGTTAGGCATACAGAAAGCATTACAAGAGCTCAATTGAAGGCAGAAAATGAAATGTTAAAGAAACAGTTGCAAGAAAGGGAACCCAGGGAGGAAATGAGCTGTCAATCTTAAAAAGATAGCAACAGGAAGAGGAACACCAGGTAGACAGTGAGACATTAATAAGACAACAACAGGAAAGGAATCCCAGGTAGAAAATGAGGTTTTGACCTTAAGAAGGCAGCGACAGGAAAGGGAAGCCTAATTAGCCTGCATGGCCAGCTGGGCTATGGAGGCATTACAGTATATGCAGGCAGCCAAATCATATGCAGTGTACCTCAAGGATCAGTGGCTCCAATTTCAGATCAAGGCACTGGCCCGGAGGGGCACAATACCTTTTTCAGGATTATGGCTAATTTAAATCTATGCGATCACAGTTCAGCTAAGGAAAAAACAAAGCTGGCAGAGTTTTACATGCACAACATGGCCCTTACTGATATGAACCTATGGGATCCCAATGCTGTGTTAGGAAACTTGTAGCTGATGGCCATGGCATCTTGGATGAGCCATTAAGAGAAAAGGGCAGTAGAAATCCAGAAAATGATGGCAAAAGAGCTGAATGAACCCCTGATGGTTAGACCCCATGGCTCTCATCTATGCCCACCAACACCTTGTAGCTAATCCTCAAAGTGTCCCCGAATATGTTGATAAGAAGGCCCAGGCTATTGCACATTTCGAGGACATGGAGAGATTGTTTGGAGATGATTGCATTCATGCCTGCATGAGAAGGTGGAACACATTGCCACACAACCTACAGATCAGGGAGTATCACTCCCCAAATAGGATGGGGAAAGCCGTGAGGAGAGTGCTACTGTATAAGCACTCTATGCAAAGTTTGAAGGCCAATTGGATTGGCCTCAAATTCATTCCTCCACTACTGCTAGGATTGCTGGAAGGAGTAAAAGAGGAGGTAGAACAGAAACAATGGGAAGAGGTGGATAGAAAGGCAATATTCCATGATAAAGAGGAAGATATCACATCAGAAGCATGGGATGTCAGGGAATCTATTAGAGCCATCAAGGATGAAGAGTTAGGCTAGTTGCTCAAAGGATGAGTAACCCATTCAGTAGGGGGGGTGATGATGAGCCCCAGAAATGGGTAATTATATGGGCTCATTTTGCCTCTTAATTCGAATTAATCCACCATTCTCATTAGTTTATTGCATGTTTTTGAATATATTTATGCTAATAGAGTGAACTGGGTTAGTCTTTTTGCCATGTAGTCTAATGTGTGCTTTGTGCGGATTTTTTGGTCAATTTTTGACAAAGTCAAGGGATTTATGAGAAAATGGCAGCAAATACTCGAGGAAAATAGGGAAGAGGATTTGTAGGGGGGTGTCTCCTTCATTCATGAACCCTTTCCTCAAATCCTCCATCAGCAACTCGGAGGACAAAGGTCCACATTGATGCATCCAAGGGGCATTTGAGCAAGTAAAGAAGGATTGCTGTTTATCTCCAGTTCTGGGAAGCCGAGCTCCTTAATTTTAGGAGGACTATTGGAGGACTCCATTTGTATGCATAAGGGGGCTTAGAGCCTCAGTAGGTTAGCCAGTTATTAGTCAAATTTTTGCACTTTTGTGCAGCTCTTGTTCAACTTATTTTCGAGCTTCTTTTTTAGAACAGTTCATGTAATGTGACTATTATTTTTGATAATGAAGATGAAATATTTCCTGAGCCAGTACTGATCTCTTTCAGAGGGCTGAAGCTTTTGGGTTAGGGCCTAACCCAAGCTTCCAAACACCTCTTTCTTTGTACTTATAAGTTTTTCTTCAGTTCATGGGTTAATTTCTGTTACATAGATTCATTTTACTTTGTTTAGATTACGTTGTTTTTGATGGTTTGCATAGTTGTTTTTGTTTCAGTTGCTCAAGTAGGTTAATACAGTGACAGACTAAGATTCAAAAAGGCCAACAGCAGGCCATGATCTCCTTTTTCCCTTTCTGGGACTATGATTCGAGGTCAAGGCACTACTGCTGCCACTAAAAACACAGTTTTTCTCTCGCATGCAATCTCTAGTGGGATGACTTGATTTGGAAAGATTAATGTATTGCTTCAGATTCTGATGCCTAGATGATTTCCTGTTCTTTTACAATAGATCGCTCTGCATGTTTTTCTATTCAAAGGTTACTGTTCAACATTTTCTGTTGGTAGGTTAGAAATTAGGTCAAGCTAGAGATTCTGTTTTCATGATATAGTTAGTCCTTTTTTTGATCAATTTTTGTAAGTAGATGTATAAATCTCTTGCAGGACACCTCAGCTCACCATACATCCATAAAGTAGCCAGCATTAGCTCACTTCTCACAGATTCCCCAAGTCATTCCCAACATTTCACCAATCTGCCCTAATTTTTGCATTTTTCTCTATAATCTTCCCTCTTGCCATTTGAACAAATCCAACCATCATGTTCCCTCTTGATATTCCTTGACAAGCTCCAGACACCTCAACACCTTCATCTAGCCTTCAGTTACCCTTTCCCATCATTTTTCCACCAAAACCTCCAAAAATAGCTCTCGGCCTCCTCATGTAGATCCTCCTGTAGAATTCCTAGTAAGTGGTTTTTCGAAATCTTATTGCAATGGACGTCTTAAGAAGGGTACTGGGGGCTTCTTAGGACCTCTCCACACCTTCCTCCACCTCTACAAAAACCAAGTCCATCTTCCTTCGCCACCAAACCTCTGCACAATCACAACCAGATAAATTACAAGCATAATAATTTCACATAAAAACACTCAAAAGCACAAAAAGATGTTTTCTTCTCATTTCTTTTCAGAAGTAGCTTGAATAAATGTAATTTACCTTTTTCAGTAGTCAATGGCACTCATCGCATCAGTTTCTATCTCTTTTTCTACAAAAGTAGGGTTAGTTGGATAAGTTAGGGTTTGTTAGGGTTTGCATTACATTTCAGTCTTCCTTCTCTTTTTGCAAATAGAATAGCCTCCATAGAGTTAGCTTTCTTTCATCACTGTTAAAAGCTTCTTCTAAGAATTCATAGAAGTTGGCTTAAGCTCCTAGTGATCTTGCGCCAGCTGACCAAGTGATAGCCTGCAGTAAGAGCTAGTACTTGTGCATACAACACCATCGCTTCCAAGTTTGTTACGAACTACCAAGTTGATAAAAGTAAAGTAGGAAACCCCAAGAGTTGCAACATTATTGTTGTAATATTGGTGCTCACCAGTCGACATTCAGATGGATGAAATTATGGATGCATCAAAGGGCATCATAGCGGGGTGGGTAAAGGGAAGACAATTCATTGAAATTTCATTACGGAATGGATAAAAAAGGAGTGGAGTGCAGGGCCAGTTTCACAAATGGAGGTAATATGTTTGACTATGGGTTGGTTCATGGTTAGATTCTCTAATGTCAAAGTTGTTGATTGGGTGCTTGAGAGAAACTGGGGTTTTGGGAAATCTTTGATTTTCTTTAAAATATGGACTCCACTCTTTGATGCTCAAGGAGAAAGATTGGGAGAGATCCTTATGTGGGTGCGTCTTCCGACACTTGCCCCTCATCTATGGTCTATGGATATCTTCAAGGTGATTGGTAACATTCTAGTTAATTTTTTGGAAGCTGATATGTCCTTTCAGGTGACTAAGGAAAGAAAGGTGGCACATATACTAGTAAGGTTGGACCCAAGGGAGGGTTTGGTAGATATGGTGTAGATATAGGTGTGTTGATGGTGTTGGACTCGCCAACATGTCAGGGCATCTCTCTAGTAAGAAGTCCCAACCAGACCTCAAACCATTTGGAGTAGGAGTCCCAACAATGGGTAGCAAAGCAATGCCTTGATTACGATTATACGCAAAGGTAAGTGTGATATCTTTGTGGGAAGAAAGTGTGTGACCTTGCAGTGAGTCAGGTGAAATGCATGGGGGTTCTAACACAAGGAGGGGAAAGGAAGTGTCCCTTAGAAGCCTATAATAGTACGTAGCCTGAGAGGAACACACGAGCTGAATGACATCACAAGATGGAAAGCAGAATAGTCCATAGTCCAAGTGACGAGTTAAATGAACAACACATCTACAATAAGATTCATAAAATTGCATACAAAATAGTTCATACACAAATGCGTAAGTTAAATAATAGAAATTGCTAAAGAAACCAGAATAGTCCAAATATAATAACAACATATGCATGAAAACATGTTGGCTCTGTTATATATATTAAGTGAAAGTTCCACCCATACATACACCATTGACAGACACTAGCCCCAATAGTGGAACATGACAGTAAACACTGCCTGCTCCTCCAAAGATATGTACTTGCTTTACACTGTGGAGAAGCCAAGGTTTGTCACAATACTCTCCAAGCCTTCTCTAAGCAATGCCTAGCTACAAGCTTGGCTCCCAAATGCCTGTACTATGAGTTATGAGTTTCTATATATAGAAAAGGGTGGGGTGACCCTTGACATTCCCCTTTGATTCTTGGACTATCCTCATGACTCTTCACATTACAATAGTTACTATTCACATTCCACTAATGACAATTGTAATTTCACTTACAACATGTTTACAATAATACAATTTCCACATATACCCATGTAGGAAAAAAATAGGCTTGAGTCAGCTTGAAAAGACAAACAACATCACCTGGGATCTTGGGGAAAGAAAAACTTAGTAACCTCCTCGCGATGATCTTTGGTGTCAAACTGATACCAGGCTTGGTACTGTGCTATTGTGTCCTTGTACTGTTTGATGACATCTTTGTCGAAGCAGACTCTTACCTCCATGGATTCCGGGTATATGGTCCTGAAAACTCATTCTGACTGATCCTGAAGCATGCGCAACATTGATATGAGTGTGGTTGGACCACTGATGTACCTCTACATGTTCTATGCATTGAGTTGCAAGTCATCACTCATGGATATGCTCATCAACTGCTCTATGTACTTGTCTACATCTAGCGTGACTTGGTTCCTCCTCATGGCCTGGGTGAGGGTTATGTTGGAAGGGATCTTGTGCATTCGCACTATGAAATCTGTTAATGTCAGTAGTTTTTCCTGCCACCAATGATAAAATGTTCTCTTTCATGATGTCCATTAGTGTTTAAGGTCAAGTTTTTATCATTTCACTAGGTATTCCATTCAAAAACTTTGGTCACTCACTAGTGTATCTAGGTTGTCAATTACCCCTTTACAAATTGCCATGTTTTGGTCACTGTTATCATAAATTTAGATGCGCCATCTCTGAAAATATTTATGGTCATTTCAGTCTCATTATCATGGTTTTCATTCAACTCACTATCATCCATTAGGTCATTAGGCTTTCAGTCATTGAATTTCTCATTCCTTTCATAAAATTGGCATGTGAAGGAGTAGTGATGCAAATTGGTTCAAAAAGGTTTTATTTCAAATGAGTATTTTGTAACAAGTTTCAAATAATCTCAAGTTGTATTCAAAGGTTCGTAAGCTACATGGTTTCCAATGCAAAAGTGAGAAAGGCATAGTGTGGGCCACCCCATTTCTATGAAAGGAATCAACTTTACAAGCTATACAAGACCATCATTGTTCCATTTCTCTCATTTATTTCATTTCTAAATAATCTCTCTCTCATAATCAATCACTTCATCACCATTTATAGGGCCAAAGGCATTCCAAAAATTGATTTCCAGCTCTTTTGCTGCGTTTTTGAGCCATTTTGCTGTGCTTTTAATTGGGAACGTTGCGCTTTTCTTCAAGGGTCATCAAACAAGTTTCTATGGGTTTTCAAAGGAAAATCAAGTCTCCAACAAGGTTAATCAAGTAATTTGAAGGCTCAACATCCTTTCCATCAATTTATTTTATAGTGCTTATGGTGTAAACCTCCTATTTTCCCCCACACTGTGTTTTTGTGGGAGAGCCATCATTTTAAGTTTTCAAATGCAAAAACCCTGTCCCTAGCTCTATTCCCTCACTATTTTCACTTCCCTCCACTTCCCTTAGTTCCCTAACATCCCTCCCCATCTCATAAATTTTTCCTACACCCATTCCTACTCCTTAACCCCTTCATCCTATTCCCTCATTCCCTTCCCCTGTTTTTCTCTCTAGGGTTTTACACTCACAAGTTTACTATGGAGAAGAAAAGAATCCATACAAAAAAATAGGTCAAAACAAGGAGACAAAGAATAAGAGGTATTAAGACATAGAAAGGGAAAGAGAGTGAGCCATCTCCTCCACTAGGTCAAAGGGACATTGACAAATCATTTGCTACACATAAGGACAGTTTTGCTTCAAAATATGTTGATAAGAAAATGAAGATTAATTTACAAACGTGAAAGTGGATTTTGTTAACCACAAACCAAGGAACAAAAACCTCCTTCATTTTATGCACATGTGTGATGATTTGGGAGAAACTCCTAAAATACAGTTGCTATAGGAGAGTTGTTGCACGTTTGGGAGTAGTCTTGGGAAAATGCATTTTTCTCTATCATGGAGTGTTCCAATGACTTTATTTATGAGTCAAATTATAACTAGACAACCACATATTTCCAATTAGATATCAATATCTGAAGTTGGAGCAGGGGAATGCCCTCAAATCACTATCCAAACTTTTTGCTACGCTTTTCCAATTTTAAGTGACCAACTTAAAACTTAGGTTCTGAACAAATGGGAAACTATTTTTGAAAATGGGAGGAGGTTTTTCTTCCTAACATAACACAAAACAAAAAATTCTCTCATGTTTCCAAAAATATTTATGTTTATAAAGATATCGCTCCACCTTTCAGCCATATTTTCGTAAAAATTTGGCAATTTTTGGCACAGTCACCCTGCCAAAAGCGTAGTGTGGGCCACACTGTGATTTTTTGGGCCACATTGGCTAGTGTGCCTAGGTTGTCAATTACTCCTTTGCAAATTGCCATGTTTTGGTCACTATCACCATACATTTGGATGTGCCATATCTTAAAATATTTATGGTCATCTCAGTCTCATTATCATGGTTTTCATTCATCTCACTATCATCCATTAGGTCATTAGGGTTTCAGTCATTGAATTTCTCATTCCATTCATAAAATTGGCATGTGAAGGAGTAGTGATATAAATTGGTTCAAAAAGGTTTTATTTCAAATGAGTATTTTGTAATGAGTTTCAAATAATCTCAAGGTGTATTCAAAGGTTCCTAAGCTACATGGTTTCCAACGCAAAAGTGAGAAAGGCATAGTGTGGGCCACCCATTTCTATGAAAGGAATAAACTTTACAAGCTATACAAGACCATCATTGTTCCATTTCTCTCATTTATTTCATTGCTAAAGAAGATCTCTCTCATCATCAATCACTTCCTGATTCAGATCTTGGGGGGCGGCCCTCAAGATCTAAAATATTGAAATGGATCTTGGAGGGGGGGGGAGGCCCCCAAGATCTAAAAAATTGAAATTACCAGAAGAAAAAGAGTAGAATGCCCAATAAACAAAACCACAAAGATTTTTTTTATTAAAACAGATAATAACTGTAAGGACTACATTGTGGTGGACCATCTGTCCTTTTACAAAATGTGACTTGTTACTTATAGTATTTTTTAGTTACAATACCACAGGTCAATTATGTGGGTGAATCAATACCATGGGTGGATGTCACAATACCATGGGTCAATTCCATGGGTGAATGAATACCATGGGTGGATGTCACAATACCACGGGTCAATTTCATGGGTGAATGAATACCATGGGTGGATGTCACAATACCATGGGCAAATACCATGGGTGAATGAATACCATGGGTGGATGTCACTTACAATACCTTGGGTGGATTCCACTTACAATACCATGGGTTGATGCCATTTTCCATTCGGATCATTCCTCCCTCCTTAAGAAGCAATGGTCCCCATCACATGAAGTTCCCTCATGCGAAGCCTTTGTTGAATATGAAGAGCCACTGAAGAGAAGGGTTTTATGTGGTTAACCCATAACCATGATGAACGAATATCTGAGGATAGAGATACCCTGTAATGCTTGTGACCAACTGTGATACTGATAGTGTGTAGCCTCACAAATGGACTTCGATGAAGTGTTGGTTGGTGGATGACCCATAACCATGATGAATGAAGATCCAAGGATAGAAATACCCTGTAATGCTTGTGACCAACTGTGATATTGACAATGTACGACCTAGAAAATGGACTTCAATGAAGTGTGGGTTTGTGGATGACCCATAACCATGAAAAACAAAGATCCGAGGATAGAGATACCATGTAATGGTTGTGACCAACTGTGATACTAACAATGTGCGGCCTAGCAAATGGACTTCGATGACAAGGATTTTGTGCGATTGATCCATAACCGTGATGTTGGTTGTTGATGAAGTAGCAGGTGCCTACATAGCCTAGGGTGAGAGGGAACATCTCCAAATAACCTAAGTCGAATGCTGCTATGCTGAAACTAATGAATGTGAAGTAGGTGCCTACTAAAGTGGGGTGGGAGGGCACGTCTCCAACGGGAACCTGCTCCGAATGCTACTCCAGAATTAAAATGGACATAAATTGGTCAATATAACTCAAAATATTTTTTATAACCTATTTTTGGAAGCAGAAGGACCATTTTGCATCTTCCCATGTCTTGGAAATCCTTATATGGACACTCTAGAATATCAAATTCGCGCTGCAATTTTTCCGCCGTCACAAAAGTTCTGAAAAAATAGTTGATTTTAGATCAGCGATATCTCCCACATGTGAACTCTGATTCGACCCATATATATATATATTTTAAACTGGGTGATTTTTCAAGAGGAGCTCAGATCTACAATCTTTCTTCTTCTTTTTTTCTTTTTTCTTGAAATTCTACACAAAAAACTTCAAAAAATGATAGGAGAGTCGTCGTCCACCAGTTGTCATCAGAAAAAAGATTCTACAACATAACTAATTTTAAATCAGTGATATCTCCCTCATCAAGGCACTGATTCGACCAATTTTTTTTTTGAATTTTTGTATTTTCTGTAAGGAATTAAGGTATATTATTTGTTTTTGTAAATATTGCACCAAATGTTTCATATATGATCTGCAAACTCGCTACCCAAAAAAATTCTTGCAAAAAAATGAAAAAAGACAAATTTTTCCTACTTGGCCCAAGAAAGTGCTCTGTAGAGGTCACAATGTGTGCCTGAAGTTTGTTGAATATTGCTGCAAAAATTTGAAATTGAAATATGCATGAAACCCTCATTCCCATGGAATCGTAACCTACTCTGATACCACTGATCTAGATCTTGGGGGGAGGCCCTCAAGATCTAAAAGATTGAAATGGACCTTGGGGGGAGTGTTGGGTTGTGTTATATTCTTTCCATGACTAACCTACGTAGTGAACTGGGGGGTGGATTCCCCCCCCTTCGTTGCGTCGATTGCGCAGTGAGGGGGTCACAGGGGGGAGGCAACCCCCCTTGTCCGGGGGGTTTGAGGGGGCAGGTAGCCCCCCTCTATGGGGTCTGAGGCAGTGCCCCGTGAATTTTTTTTTTGGACCCTATATTAGGTTGGGCAAAACTACCTATGGTTTTCAATCCATGGTTTTGGACACGATGGTTTTCGGTCCATGGTATTGGATGCTTTGACATGTATAAATATGTATTGTAACATTGAAGGGAACAATAATGAAAAATCAAGCTGGTAGTCCCGATTTTGGGATCCAGGGGAAATCTCTGTGTATATGTGTTTTATGTGTTATGCTCTAGCATTGTTTATTTTATGTGTTTTAGAATTCGTATGCAGGTAATTTCTGTATGGGGTTAAAACCTACATTTGGTATCAGAGTTGTTTTGGCTTCAAGGGGATGCCTTTGTTGCTAAGGGGTTTCGCTCGGCCTTGTGGTAGACCCTGTTTAGTGGGAGATCTGCGAGATCGATTCTGGTGGTGAAAGAAGATGGTGAGCAGTGGAAAGATAGAGATCGAGAAATTTAATGGTCAGAGTTTTGAGTTGTGGAAACTCAAGATGGAGGA
>APFE030641535.1:121910-146691 GCA_000404065.3 Pinus taeda | reverse complement strand
ATTATTAAAATTAAAAAATCAACAAACCAAGCAATTAAAATAAAAAATTAAAAAACACAAAAAAAATAAAAAAAAAAAATTTGAAGAAAAACATTAAAAAAAAAAAAATTGAAAACAAAAAAAATAGAAAATAAAATAAAACGGAAGTTAAAATAAAATAATAATAATAATAATAATAAAATGAAAAATAAAAAATCTCCTGCCATGGGCGGGGTAGGGAAGGCGTTGCATGGAGACTACCTCCCACCCACATGTGGTGGCTAGAATTTTATTTTTTAAACCTTTTTATTTTATGTTAATCAATTTAATTCTTTTTATTTTTCATTTATTTTGATTTTTTGTAATATTTTCTTGTAATTGTTATTTTTCAAAAATTTTAATTGTTTTTTTAAAAAAATTTAAATTTAACTTGTTACTTATGTATTTTTTTATTTAAAGAAAGTTTTTTTATTTTTAACTTTGTTATATTACTTTTTATTGTTAAATTTGTTGGTTTTTTTAAATTATTTTGATATTATTATTTATTTTTGTTTTGTTTTTATTCATGTCTAATTTTTTTATATTTATAGTTAATTATATTTTATTTTCTAATTTTTATGGTTTGTATTGTCAAAGTTGATTTTTTGTCATGCTTTTCATTTTTTTTATGCTTTATTTCTTGTTATTATTTTTAAAGAACAATTATGTTTCTTTTTTGTATTGTTTTTTTTCTATATTTGATTTTTTTGGTGTCTTTTGTATTATTTTTGTGTTATCTTCAATGTTTTTAATTTTTTACAATATTAGATGATTTTTTTTTTTTGAATATTTGATTTTTTTTGGTATTATTTTTTCATTGTTTTTTTAAATGTTTTGTTTTGATTTTTTTGATTGTTTTTTTTTCAATTTTGTTGAATTGTTTTTTTTCTTTAATTATTTTTTATATAATTAATTTTTAATTAAGTATTTTTGTATTTAAAGAAATGTTTTTGTATGTTTTTTTTAATTATTTTATTTTATTATTTAATTTTTCTAATTTTTTATATTGATAAGTCATTTTATTTATTTTCCATTTTTATAGTTTTTATTGTCATTTTTTATAGTTGATTTTGCATGCTTTTAATTTCTTTATGTTTTATTTCTTGTATTAATTTTAAAAAAGCAATTATTTTTTTTCTATGGTTTTTTTCTAAATTTTATTTTGGGTCCTTTGGTATATTTTGTGTGATATTTTAAATATTTTTATTTTTTAAATATTTGATTTTTTTCTTCTGGGTATTTTTTATGAATTTTTCATAATTGATTTTTTATTATTTTCATTGTTTCTTATTTTTCAATATTTAAATGTGCTTCTTTTTATTATTTTGTGTATTTACAATGTTAAATTTTTGTTTCTCTTTGTATTATTTTGTGTGGTGTGTGTGTGTGTGTGTGTTTTTTTTCCAATATTTGAATTTTTGTTTTCTTTTGTATTTTTCATTTTTATTTCTTTAAACATTTATTTTTTATTTTGGTTTTTATTTTTATTTTTTTCCTATAAGGTCTGTATCAATGCTCGTCTAACAACTCGATCCCATTATGGGCAATTTGATAGTTGCTTTTAAAATCTTTGTTATAATGAATCGAGTTTGCCCCTACAATGTATCAATTTTATGGTAGGTCTTTAAGTTTTGTTTACAACAGGTCGAGTTTACCTACATCGCATGTCAATTTAATGGTTGTTTTTTAAATTTTTGTTGCAATGTATCGAGTTGTCTTAGGCTAAAATTTTAAAATCACTATATATTTAACATTTAAAGAATAAATTACTCTTGGGTGTTCATTTTTAAAGTTTTTTTGTCATGAAATGTTTCCATAATGTCATGCTTGAAATATTTTGAGAAATTGATATCTTTTTGTAGTCATCATCTTTGGTTTTAATTGCATGGTTGAAAAATTGTCTAGATTTTAATGTTTTTCTAAGTCATGATATTTTATCTTTAATGCTATGGTTGAAAAAAATTACAATTTCAAGGCTTTTTAGAGTCAAGATATTTTATCTTTAACAACATGGATGGAAATTGTTCGAATTATCAGGATTTAAGATATGATATTTTATCTTTAACATCATGCGTGATAATTGTTGTAATTTTATAGTTTTTCGAAGTCCGAATATTTTATCTTTAATTCTATTGCTAAAAAATGTCAAAATTGTAACCTGATTTTTTTTTTGTTATTCTAGAATAAACACTTTTTTTTCAAGGATGTATTTTTCATCCATTTTTTAAAACAAAAATGGATCATTTAAAAAAATGTTGAAAATTTACTCTAAAAAAAACATCATTTTGGCATAAACAATTTTCATTTTTGGGTTGTTTTTTCATGTTTTTTTTTAGTTTTTGGGCTAGAGTGCCCGTTTTGAGGTAATAGATCCCATTTGATCAGTAACTATGTTAGTGACATTCATGATCATATAGACTACATCATGGATCATTTTTGATATATTGTTATGACGTTAATTTTCATGGTTAACATCATATGTATCATTTTCACAGCCTTTAGTACCATATTATTAAGTTGTATATTTTTTACATGTATCATTTTGAATTATCATTTGGACATGACATATCATATTGACTTGTATCATTTTTCTTACGTAATTTATTATTTTTGTTTATATCATTTGTGCATGATGTATCATTTTGACTTATGTTGATTGTTGTACATGTATCATTTTCACATGTTATTGATCTACTAGTATATGTGAATTTCACCTGTTTTAGTTATATATGATGACGATCTTATCAATATTGACTCATTAATTTTTATATATTGAAAGTGGTTGATGATTTGGAAGCATATTTATTACATATGATGATTTTGATTTAGTGTTCTTGATGGGTATTGTCAAATTCACTTAAATTATAGATATTTGACTCACTTGTTTTAATTATAGATGATGATTTTGTTATAGTCATTATCTTATTATTTTATATATATTGGATGTTGTAGATTTTATTTTGATGGAGATTTAATAAGTATAATGATGCTTTTAATGTGTATAGTTTTTTGTTTCCCGAAAATTACTTTATAAATGTTATACTATAAAATATTTCAAATGCATTCATATGAATTACTGAATAACTTATTTAAGAGACATGATATATTTAACTAATTAAATTGAAATAAAACATATTAATTTAACTGTATGAAAAATAATAATCATTTTTGGAAGAAGGAAAAAGCAGCAATGGAAGAAAAATTGGAAGCCACACTAGAAACAAAACAGGAAGAAAAACTAGAAGCAAAATGGAAAAAAAAAATTGGAAGCAAAACAAAAGCAAAAATGGAAGTCAAATCAAAAGCCAATATGGAAGCAGTTCTTGACAGCTAAACCTAACACTATTCCCTACGATTGGAAGCAAAAAAAGGAGCAACAATGGAAGAAAAATTGGAAGTGGCACTAGAAGCAAAATTGGATGGAAAACTGGAAGCCAAACCAGAAGCCAATGGGAAGAAAATCCTGGCACTAATTATGGAGATAAATCAAGGCTATTCCTGATGTTATGACTGGAGATATTTCCAACGCAATTTATGACACAATTTCCAGCACAATTCCTGGCACTATTACCAGCGCAATTCGCAACACTATTTCTGGTGATGCTTTTCTGGCGCTATTCTAGGTGCTATTTTTGGCATTATTTTTGGTACAAAATATAGAGCTATGATAAACATCCCTGTTTGTACCCCATTTTCACCGAAGAAGGTGTCCAATTCGTGAAATAAAATACATTAAATTTCGACCTTTTTTTAGGCACTATTTGTTATTCTGTTGTAGTGCATAATGTGGTAGAAAAAGTTTATTTCTTTTGTTTTAGGATTTCTTTTTAATCTAAATCAAATCATTATGTGTATTGAAATAAAAATGTGGTCATTTCCTTGTTATTATTCGATATATATATGATATGTTATTTTTTGATATAAGTAAGAATATGATTTGTGATTTAAAGTCTCAGTGTTCAACACAATTTGATATGAATGACTTGGGGATACAAAATGCATCTTAGCAATAAAGATCAGGAGAGATAGAGTGAATAAAAGGATTTGGTGTAACAACCCTTTTTGTTGCCTCTCATGTAAATATCACTATATAAATTTGTTTATGTAAATTTATACAAAATGAAAATTATGGCTGAGTTCAAGGAATGGACATGGTTTGAGAGATCTAAGGAGGGGAGCTTGCTTGTGATGTGATTAACCCAATCCGCTTCATTTATTTTCATGTTACCTACCCCCTTATGAATTAAAATGGTCTACACAAAAGATAGTGAATTGGAGTATGGGACTTTGAGTGGAGGATGAGTCCCATGTTACTCCCTTTCTTGTGGGATGTATGGGAAAATAAGTTAACATACAAAATGAGAATATTTGGGGAGGGGAGGTGATACGAGAATACATGAAATGAAAGAGGGAAATATGCAAAGGAAAAAGTAGAAGACAAGTGACGATGAAGTGGAACATGAGAATAATCACATGAAAGAAGTGTTGGAGCAGTTGCAACCATTGAAGAAAAGTTTGAAGCCAGTGCTCTATAATTGGGACACCATTCGTTGTGATTCCATTGAGGCCAACGTTATGTGTCTATGTTATCAGCCAGTGAAGGATTGGTGGAGATTTGATTCATTAGTCCTAGTTGAATAATCCAAAAAACCTCTAAGTGAATATTGTAAGCTGAAAAACCTCTTGGGTTATATTTGGAAAGTTGATAAACCAATGGGCAGGCTAAGCCACTGAGGTGCTTGTTGTAAGGGGATGATAAACCACTAGGTGCTTTCTAAGGAAGCTGATAAACCACTTGGTTCCTTCTAAGTAAGATGATACACAACATGGAAAGTGGGCTCTAGAGTCTTACAGTGCTTGCCTTAAAAATACAACTGATAAACCACCTATTTAGTGAAATCATTCTCCTATAACTAAGTAGAACTTCAACTAAGCCTTGGTTGAGTCCCTATGATCAATTTTAGTGAGGTTTAGAGTAATTATGGTTCTCATTGCTATAGACTATTTGATAAACCACTTGGACAACAAAATCCTCTTGTTTTATCTGTTTGATGGAATATTGGTGTGAAATTCCCTTGAACAAATTAATCCTTAAAATTTTAATCTAGCTCAAGGGTGGTCAACTACAAGAAATATTGCAGTGTAGCGAGCCTATGATTGGGTGGAGAGTTGAAGTCCCTCCTTTATTTTTCGAACATTCAACCTAATGATATAAATGTATTTACTTGTATATATATTTGTCCCATGGATGACAAACAATGTCTAGTACGTGATATGAAAGTGTACAAATTATAAATAATAGTGGAGGACTGTTGATATTCCTATATGTTTATGAGGAATGCTTTGCTTTAATGTTATTACGGTTATGTGGAACTTATATATATTTTTGTTTCTTTTTATTCCTATAAGATAAAAATTTAATAACATGAGTATTCCTGATTGCTTGATGTGCCTTAGCTATCCTATTATAGTATGTAATTTCAATTATCTGATATGTTATGAACATCATGATTCACTACCTTGTTTAAGTTGTGGACTTCCTCTCATAATAATGAGTTTTTGCAGGGGTTGTGTTATGTATAACAATTCAATTAAATCTGATAGTTACTTTTATTAAAAACAAAGAGAACATTCGCGTGATTAAGTGTAGACATGTGTGGTGCTTCAAGATATTGAGGGTTTCACAAGGGAAACACGGTATGAGAAATCCTTGTTAAATTGGGTTGTTGGAGCCATTTCTTAGTTTTTTTTAGCATAAAACATAAGGCAGATTTCTACAGCCATCAAACTTATTATGGTCATGCCATAATTCCTTTAAGGATCAATGCTTAGATGTGGTTTTAAATCCTAAAAAGTTGGTGCTCTAGGAAATATCCCGCTTTAAGGAAATTTTGGTCTAAACTCTTGAAGTTTCTTCCTTGTGATTTTAGTAGAAATTTTGCACTTGCATCAAGGGTCGGATAGTTCTTGGATGAGCCATGTATTCAGGTTGTAATCTCTTTAAATTCTTCACGATAGTTGCATCTATATATATGGAGGGGCATGGGGGGGCGGGGCGAGATGCATAGAAGGCTACCAAATGCATCTCGAAATATGGACATCCACCCAATCATCACATTTGCACCTTCAAAGTGTACTAGTTTCAAATGGTCCAAAATTCCATGGTAATTCAATGTAGGAGTGATCTCTGGTGTGGGATCTACTTGGGAGGAGCCAAATGTTTATTTTGATTAGAAAGTAATCCAAGGATTTTAGGGTTCCAGAGGTGTGTCAAGAGTTCATACTTGTATGCACTTTTGATTTCCCCTTAACCATATTTAACTAAGAAGAGTAATGAAGATTGAAGGGATTGGGCCCTATGGGAGCTATGAGCTAGGGTGAGGTGGAAAGTGCCATGAATATCTTGAATTGGCCATGTAAGTGCCATGTTAGATCTGTGAGTGACATGAAACTGTTTAGAGTGAAGTAGTAGATCCATTTGGGAATACACACGATGGACCCATGGTAGCATGGCATAAATTAGTTGTTCAAACTTCAAATGGGCATAAATCTCAATCCAAGAATCAAATTGAGATAAAATTTATATCCCCAAAAATATCTCGATGATATGTATGCAATAGTAATATTAAATATTAGTTCCATGAAATTTAGAGAAGAAGGATTTTTTTGTAAACCCATATTCATAATACACTTTGGAGGTATGGTTAATTATAAAGTAACAACTTCCACAACTCGAAAGGCACAATTGGGTGGAAGGGAGTGTTACATTTGATTGATCTAGAGTAAATATGTAAACTTTGTGCCACAACATTTCACATGGTAGGTTGGAAACCATTAAGAATTCTCATTTCTACAACAACTAAGATTTCAATTAAGTAATTTCCTACAACACCCAGAGAGATGGAGGATATGGCTTATGCTCCTTTTGTTAATAGAGTTGGTAGTTTGATCTATGATATGGCATGTAGTAGATCATACATTGACCAAGCAGTGGGAGTCTTTAGTCAATTCATGGCTAATCCTATATGTAAACATTATGTTGCAGTGAAGAGGGACTTTAAGTACTTGCGAAGTACCTTTGGATATTAGATTTGGGAACACACGTGATGGACCCTTGCTGATGTGACACAATTTAGTTATTAAAACTTCAAATAGGCATAAATCTCAATCTATGAATCAATTTGAGGTAAAATTTATATCTTCCAAACCTCACAACGAATCGTACACCATGGTGCTATTAAATATTAATTCTGCAAAATTTGGAGAGGAATTATTTTTTTTGTAAACCCATATTCATAAGAGACTCTAGAGGTATGGTTAATTATAAAGTAATGCCTTCCACAACCCGAAAGGTACAGTTGGGTGGAAGGGAGTGTTACATTCGATTAAGCTAGAGTAAATATGTAAACTTTGTGCCACAAAATTTCACATGGTAGGTTGCAGACCATTAAGCATTCTAATTTCTATGGGAACTAAGATTTCAAGTAAGTAATTTCCTAGAACGCCCAAAGAGATGGAGGATATGGGTTATGCTCTTTTTGCCAGTATAGATGGTAGTTTGATTTATGATATGGCATGTACTAGACCATACATTGCCCAAGTAGTGGGAGTCTTAAGTCAATTCATGGCTAATCCTAGACGTAGACATTTGGTTGTAGTGAAGAGGGCCTTCAATTAAATTTGTGAAGTACCTTTGAATATTCCATTTTCTATCATAATGAAGTTTTAGGGGATACACACTTAGTGAATATGTAACATTATGTAGAATTTTATTGTGTAATGGATGTCGATAAAAGAAGATATATGAGTGGAAACATGCTTTGGGTATTTGTTGGAGTAGGGAGTTGGATGAGAAAGTATAAAGTTGTTGCAACTTTGTCCATTATAGAGTAAAAGTATACGAAAGCTAATCACAATTTTAAGGAGGCCAATTGGATTATGGAACTATGTTCAAAAGTAGGGCTAAGTTAGATACTTATTATAATTCAATGTGATAGTATTAGTGCCATTTCTCTAGCTAAGAACCCAACCATTCATGCAAAGACAAAGAATAGATATATAGTAACATTTCACAAAGGGCATAGTAGAGGATGGAAAGGTGATACTAGAGAAATTGACAGCTTACAAAATGTTCTGATGAGACCAATGAACAAAGGTACATGAAAGTGGTGTTGTGGGTTGATGGGACTTATGGACCTTAGCAATTAGCTTGTATATTAATGTATTCTCCCTTGTGCCTTTGCTAGGTATATGACAAGTGGGAAAATGCCAAACTTTCTTTAAAGATTTGATATTATTAAACACTTTTGTTGAGAGAAAAAACATTATATTGTAACCATCTAATCTAATTGTTGAGTAATACATGGATTGTACTTCAAAACATGAGGTTTTATTCCAAAAAGGTTTTCTAAGAAAAAATTGTGTAGAAAATGTATTTCATACTTTCTTACCATCCAATTTAAAATCAAAATCAATTTCATCATTCCTATAAAAGAAATTATAATCCAAACATTATATTCTTTGAAGCTCCTAATCTATCTATCAAATTATTCAATTTGAAATGATATGGGAAACATGTACACGTCTATTGATACATTCCGTTCCATTCTAATGCCCTATCCTAAAAAAAATGGCTTTCATCGTTGGTAAGATAAAACATTTGAAAGTTCAGTAAAATGTTAAGAAAACTTCAAACTATTAAACACAATTTTCCCACGTAATGAACTTTGAAAATAACCCTTACCTTCAAATGTTTATTTATTTTTAATATATGATCAACTTTTAATGAAAAACAATCTCCTAATTGAAGTTATATCTAAAGCATTTAAAAGGACACGCTTAAAGAGCCATGACATCTGAATCGAGAGTGACCTGCATTTCATGCCAAATTTCTTCCTCCACAAGGCAAATTTCCTCATGTATGGTTGGGGGTGTACAGGCATGAAAGCTATAGGTTGAAGCTTCTACTTGAAGGTGTGCCTTAGATCCACCTGAAGCTCCATGATTGCCAATTTCATGCTGACAATGATCTCTTTGATGTGTCATGGCTACCAAAAGCATTAAGATGTCACATGGACTAGTGTTGGAATGATAGGGAATTTTCCTGAGTCTAACATGAAAGAGAGATGATATAACACTAACATCGAACTCAGGACCATACCATCTCCCTCTAAAAAGGTTCACAATGAAGGGGGGAAACTTAAATAAGGATGGGATAATAGAGGAGTAGAAGGAAGTGATGGAGGAAGCAAAGTTCAAGCCACCAACTAGGGATGAAGTATGTCATGGAGAGTTCATAGATGTCATCGATGCGTATACCACAATCTTACCAAGGAGCCTAGGTGTCACGCCCCTATGCCAATGGTGTCTTTCAACCACACATAGGCAGGTGTGGCACCACCTAACTTTTTCGTTTCACCACTACTTGAGCTCACGAGCTATGCTTATTCAACACTTAACCAATTTTCCACTGCATTATCATGCAGTGGAAATCATTTCATTTATCTTTCATTTGTTAATCTTCATATGCAACAAAAATAAATATAACTAAACAATGTACACACATATCATAAAAAGGGGAAACTCCCAAATATAATTTTTCCCAATCAATTATAATTCAGTAATGTACAATTTATAAAACTTCACAATTTTCACTAAGTTGTGTAGCCTCTAAACGGCTTGAACACCTTCTACCAAATTCGTGCAACTCTAGTGTACATTTCCCAATCCACCACCGTGTTACTCTAGCATACATGACATGTCAGCTCATAAAATCTTCTGCTCGATCTAACCATACATCCTCTACATCACTTTGCCCAACCCACTCGTCACCCCATTTGGTAACTCGCCCACCCTGGACGCCCGACTAGTGTCGCCTCTGCACTTCAGTTGCTCTTCTCGTTGGGCAGGCACCTACCCATCACGGCGAGCCCGCCACATGCGTTCACCCATTCTTTGCACTTAGCCGACTGCTACACCCATGTGTGCCTTTTAAATGACAGTGGAGTCACACATAACTAAATGTCCACCTCCAAGTAGCCATTTAACCGAATGCCTCTACCTAAGTTGCTTTTAAACGAACTAATGTTGTCTCATATCTTGGGCATGCGCACACACATTTAACTTAGGTCGTCATTTTTTCGACTCTCTTGGGTGCTTGCCAACTCGAGGCCCGCACATTATGCCTCCCTCCTTGTATAACATGCACGAAGGATGACAAAGAAAAAGCGAGTTAAACCAACCCCATTTAAATCACCATATAACACCCCAATGGGGTAGAAATATATCTAACCATAGTTATTATTATTTTACTTAATTTTACATTATAAAATAGATGAAATAAATTTAACCTTCTCCTTTGACATAAACAATCAAAACAAATTTAATAAAGTTTACTATTAATATTTTATTAATCAAAACAATTTAAATTTTATAACTCTTTTTTATTTACCTATGCATTAATCAAAACATTTTAAATTAATATTTATTTATATAAACCTAATTTAATATTTATTTTAAATTTCAATATCTTTTGGAAAACCATGCACATTTACTCCAACATAAATTCAATACATTAAAAAAATAAAAAAAAATATAAATATAATCTTTATTTTTGAAAAAGCCATATCAATTATACATTAATATCAAGGAGATATCATTAAACCATATGCATTAATTAAACCAACCCTTTAAAACAACCAAATCCATATATCAATTATACATTTAGTATGAAAAATATCATTAAAGCACATGCATTAATTAATCCAACACATTAAAAACAACCAAATACATATATTAAATCACATCTGATATATACATCAATTAATCCAACGCCATAGAAACAAACAAATATATTTGAAACCTTATATATGAATTTATCAACACATCAAAGGGCAAACATGTGCATATATTTAGATCGCCCTCAATGACTTTGGACATATTACTTCCGCAACTTATAACACATTCCACAGATCTATTAACAATCTACTCCTCTGAAATCAATTGCATACATTTTGATCTTATTATGACACAACCCCATCTAGCATATACCACTAAGTTTCAACTCATTAAACACAATTAGGTCACAGACGATCTAATATCACCACTTATGACCTGAAACTTCTCAGACACAAACCAATCCAGAACCTGCTACATGACCAAATAAAACCTTCAATTTGTTTAAATCCCAACACAATTTATCCTTATATTTGAAGACTGTTACCACTCGAAAATTTTACTTTCATGAAGGACTGGTCAACTATAAACCATCATGTTACTTACGAATTGGGCGTTGCACTATTGAGAGATTCTGTGCCGTTAATGGAGCTCCTTTCCCTGCTTATTGCTTGAGATGTGGAACTACCAGCCACTCGAGGCTTACTACCAATTGAAGCCAGCCAAATGCTCCACTGGCACCTTAATTTTATCATCGCGAACACCAATATCTCCTTTATATCTCCCTCTAGCAAAATTTACAGCCGTCCCGAAGGCCACGACTACTGGATCAGCGACAAATATAACTCTGTACACGTACTTTGAAGTTAAACAATAACGAGCAGCACGCATTAAAGCGCGCAGTACTGCTACTTGCCCACTTCCCGAGTCATGACTTTCAACAATGAATCCTGTCTTGCAGTATATTGCGAAGTCCTCACAATTCATCGATATTACATCGTAGTTTGCAAACCCATTTTGAAGCAGGTACTCTGCACGGTGAATCACTGTTTCTGGGGGATCCGATTGTGCAAATGTGCACGTTCCTCCGCGGGCTTGTGCGAAAAATACAGCTACACTAACACCATACTCAAATCTATGCACATCTCCTCCCTCGACAAAGCAATCCAAACAAGAACGGATTACTCCATTATTTCCATTTTGGAAGCCGCAGTTGCCAGTTGGATTCGTACAGCTCAGATGTTGTTTTGGTATTGAACTAGAGACGAATGAATTAATTAAACTGGCCCCGACTCCCGGTTCTTGGTCTGACCCTCTTGTAAAATGGACCACGTGATTATCCCCAACATAAATCCCTGTGGAGGAACCGGCCAGCATAAAATGTGACACAAGTTAAATTGGAGAAATCATACAAAATCCATGTACATTGATTGCAAAACAGATAAGCAAAGCATAATTACCAATTAAAATTCAATGGCGAAAAACCCAATACTCAAAAAAAACCAAAAGATCAATCTAGAATATATATACTTCAACCTATTATTTTTAAGGGAAATTGAGAATATATTTTCCCAAGCAAAAAAAAGAGAACATTTTCATTAATAAAATGTCTTATGTCTGCTTACATCTTGTTCACTTCCTACTGAAGACAATAGCTCATATCAATATCTTGCGACTAACCAACAACTTACTCTGCATATTAATGACAAAAATACAGCCA
Source organism: Pinus taeda (assembly GCA_000404065.3). Classification (NCBI taxonomy): domain Eukaryota; kingdom Viridiplantae; phylum Streptophyta; class Pinopsida; order Pinales; family Pinaceae; genus Pinus; species Pinus taeda. Next base: position 134,279 of record APFE030641535.1, on the reverse strand, counting down.
AAAAAAATCTGACTGCTCAAGAGAGAATATGGACATGACCAAAGACTTACCCAGAGAAATGACAACAAAAACAAGGCAGATGATGATATCTGATTGCTCAAGAGAGAAAGCTCTCCAGATAGATCATCGATTGATCCTATTATACTTTCGGCTAGCCAAGACGCAATTAAGACTCCAATTGCATCATAAAGGAAAATGTACCAGATGCACATACTGCCAATCGTGGTAAATAAAGAAAAAAAGAGAGGGAGAAAAAGGAGACAATGGAATCCACTAAGTAAACCTCCCGAGGGCCCGAATGAGACCGAGAACTTCATAATATTACAAAAAAAACCTGGCTTTGTATAGAACCTTTCACAACTTGTTCAAAGTGCATATATTCCGGCTGAAGAGATAGATTATGTTTTGAGAGGGAATCAGATTCAATGTTATGTTCTCTGTAAATGTGTTGAAAGGTGATTTCCGAGAAAAGAGCCATAAAGACAAAAATGCACTACATCCAATTGAGATGATTTGGAACCTGAACAATGAAACTATCTTGGATCCATCGGATAGTGGAAAGGGAGTCTCTGACCACCCGAATGCTATCAAAACAAAGCCATTGAGCCACTTGTAAAGCACCCCATAAGGCCGATATCTCGGCTCGACAATTGTCACCTAGGTTGCCAAACCATCAGAACCAAAAAGATATAGCATGGTCTATATGAAGTGTGACACCACACCCATATCGCCCTCGAGTAGAAGTCCCATCAAAATAACAAATAGGATGAATATTATCCAGATAAAATAAAATTACAGTCAGGGGCTAGTGTATTTCCAATAAATCTTCTAGCCATCCTTCTTGCAAAGAATCTTTTCCCAAATTACCAAGGATCTTACTACTGAATGGACTCTAACAATTTCTTTGTTCTTAACGCCCTGGGGAACCCTTGGCGACCCATGGTCCAATCTCCATAAAAAGTGTTAAGACGTGGAGGGAATTCAACAGTGCATTGGGGGATGAACCTTCAAATATATATTGATTACGTGCATGCCAAATACCCCATAAAATATAGAGAGGAACAAATCTATAAGTCTGTTTTTGGCGTTCACAAGAGCATATCCAATCAACCACCGAGGACATTTCAGCTGCAATCTATAAGCCCATAAGAGAAATCACCCTCTTCCAAATGTCCCTTGCGAAGGGGCAGAGAACAAAAAGATGGAGGCAATCCTTCACCACTGCCATATAGAGGGAACATCTACCACGCCCAATAAATCCCTTCTTTAGAAGGGTGTCCCATGTGAGAATGCAGTTGTGGAGAATTAACCATGTAAAGCATAAAATATTAAGAGTCACCTCCCATCCCTGCAGCCTATCAATCAACTCCGCAAAAGGGAGGGGTCGAGAGCAAGAAATGATATGCTCCTATGATTCTGAAACAACGATTATACCATTGAACAAATGTCCGCCCCACACAAGTCTATACAGACATGGAGTCCACAGAATACCAGCATAGTAGAGATTACCTCGATATGATTCCCATTCGACCTATAGGAATATATGGATGCAAATGTCTCGAGCATGAGGCCAAGAAACAATAGATAGAGGCAATTGATGTCCCCTCCTAATGCTCGCCAAACTGTTGAACCTCTCCTGATTGAGAAATTTGACTAAAGGAACCGATAGGAGATGACATCCATGCATGCCTTTAATTGCATCCAATCCCACTTGTATTCTTTTCCCATCCCCGACAAGCTAGAGAATGTTGCTACATAACCAAGGGATCATTGACCTTAAGCTCCACCATTTGACTGAAATGCAAGACCTCGATGGAATCCTACTTGGGTCCACTCCTCCAAAGCTCCTTGAGGAATGTATTTAGCCATCATAATAGATTGTTAGAGGCCATACTCTCTAAAGATGCGTCATAGGCTGGTCATCAGGAGAGCCTAATTAAAACTTTTTATGCTCAGGATGCCAAAGCCACCATTTTTAACCGGTCTAGAAATGAGATTAAGCCCAACTAGTGGAATATTTCTCTTGGAACCGAATCTAGACCACATAAAGCTTTCCATGATAGACTCAATCTTTTTTATTATGGCTTGGGGAATTTGGAATATATGCATGTAGAGCACTAAAATCCCTTGAAAAGCTTCTCTCACCATAATTAACCTACCCCCCATAAAAATCCATTTATGGTCCCATCTGAGCAACAGATTCTGAAATTTTGCAATTAGTTACTCCTAATTAGCAATCTTGTATTGGATATGCTTCAAGAAACAACCCAGGTATTTGATTCATGAGGATAGTGGATGAAACTTTACCCCAAACAAATATGCAATACCATTTATTTCAGATGTATCTTCCCCATCAAAGATGAGCTCAAATTTTTCTATGTTTAAGTGGAGACTAGAGGCTTTGTTTAAATCGTGAAATATATTATGAAAGGCTTCCCATTAAGATAAATTTTCCTCCCCTCCACAAATTATGTCATCAATGAATAAGAGGTGTGATAATCGGTTGTTTCTAGTAATCCCACATCCCTTGATTGTGCCTTCTTCCTTCATGGCATGAACACTTATGCTGAAAGAATCCATAATTAAAATAAATAATAGTGGAGACAAAGCACAACCTTGTCTCAACCCTCTCGTCATTTTGAAGAAATTTGTGGGCTCCCCATTGACAAGGATCACCATAGAAGTTGTGGTAACGGATACCATTATCCAAGAAACATGCCTATGCTTAAAACCAAATTTGTATAGAATCATAGACATGAATTCTCAATCAACATTGTCATATGCCTAGATTAGGTCAATTTTCATAAGACATGATTTATGTTTCCTAGATTTAATTGAGTAAATGCACTCTTGTGCAATTGCTAAAACATCCTAAATTCTCCCGTTGGACAAAAAACTGAATTGCTCCAACATGATGTGTGGGGAAATGATCTTTTTGACTCAATGATCCAGATATTTTTAACTTTAAGGATGCATACATAATTGCATATAAAAGAGCATGTAACCATGTAACTTAAACACATGAAAAGAACTGGAAATCATAAATCAACCATAAGATCAAAGGCACACAAGCGATTTGACTAAGGAGTTCACCCAAGGTGGGCTACGTCTTCAGGCCCTGCTCAAAGTGGTAAGGCCTTCTTTCATTAAATGGGAGCAAAGAAATGAATTACAATCAAATTTACATAAATTACCCTTATACCTCCAATTTTTTCATGGATAGAAAATACAAAGCTTAGATGCAAAAACAATCAGATTCGTGGTGAGAAATCATGTCAAATGGCTATAAGCTTGACCATATTCTGAGCAAGTGACCTCTCGAGCTCCAAGGAACCCTTAGATTTTCTCAAGATTCCCTGTAGAATGTTCTCCCAATATTCCTTCAAATCTTTCTCGGTTTCCATGCCCACCTGGGCACAATTCTAGCTTGGGAACTCTTAGTTTTGCTTGCACAACTTTCTGATTTGTCCCGATTACATCACGTCCCCCACTCCATTGGAAAGTGAGTGAGGTTTATATGCAAAACATGGGCGAACCTTCCAACAAACGAGTTGTTGGCTCGTTAGCAAGTGGTGGTGATTATCGTGGGGACGAGTTAGGTTCAAAACTTGTTGCAACCATATATAGTTTGTTATTTTATTAAATAGTCGACATTGTTGGGGATTACCCTGAGGGTTACGCTACTTGGTTGGTAGTTTATTATTTGAAGTCGCCTGTTGGAGGGTGGCCCACATAGGTCGAACAGGTTTGACCCTAGTTGGCTTCCTATTGGGTAGCCAATACACAGTTGGGTGGGGTCCACAGTACCTATAGCCTCGACCCATTTATTATTTACATTTTGTTTTATAGATAATACAAAATTGTGATTGGACTGTTGAGGGGTGGCAAGCAACCACCCGAAAATCTCTCTCTCTCTCTCTCTCTCTCTCTCTCTCCTATTATATTAAAATTATATATATATATACTATATATAAATATATATATATATATATATTGATTTTTAATAACAATACGGTTAAACATTTTCTACTGGATTTTAAGGGTTACTGGATGAATTAAGGAGGTGACAAATTAGCCCTTTCTAATTGTCGCTTTCCATGTGTCATCCCTTTGCCAAATTATTGCCTCGTTAGTGACTGCCACGTGGCCCAGCTTGACTACAACTTTGATCGGCGATATCTTGAGCATATAATTGGTCCTAGTATCATTTCAATCTGATAACTTTGATTTTTGAGCTTTTTCAAGGCTAATTCTATTTATGGAGCCACCTAGATCACCCAGTTATCAATGAGCTTAGACATCATTTTGTAAGATAGAATTGCATAGATAGATAGGCCTATAATCTGAGAATGAATTAGAGTTAGATTTCTTAGGGATGAGAGTAAGGAAGGTCGAGTTGATAGCACCTGAAATACGCCAATATTTTTGGACTGCTTCCTCCATCCACACAAAATCCAACCCCATCAGTTCAAAGAAGTGGAGGAAGAAATCGCATGGCCAACCATCAGGCCCATGGCTATTATCCTTAGTCATCTCCTTGAGAGATTGATGTAGCTCCTCATCAGAGATCTTCTTATCCATTATAGTTGAATCATCCTCATTCAGCTAGTTAGGACATTTATTGACGAATTCGATCTTTTCTACCATGTGATCCTCCTCCTTATCTTGGAAATGATTTTTGAAAAAAATAATGCCCCCTCTTTGATCTCCTTGTGGGATGAAATAATGTGCCATGTTTCAACTTCAATATCCCATATGGAGTTAATTTGTCTCATTTTAGATATAGCCCTCCAAACCATCTAGTCATTCCAAAATAATTGCTTCATGATCGGATATATATCTATAAATTTAATCATATTAATTTTTCAAAATTTTGAAATATTTAAATGAACCACCATTATATTCGAAACTTTTAAAAATTTCATCCAAGTTTTGACTTTGTTTTGCCACTACATTGACTCAAAATTCTATGTTCAATAGAATAAATTTTCCACCCTATAAACATACAATTGGTAAATGTAAAAAGGAAAAAGTTAAAATTAATTGGTAAACAAGATTTGTTGCAATTTTTTAAAACTAAAATTTAATACTTTCTAAGGTACTTTAATATGGGATTTACCATTTTTATTATTTTTAGCAACTACAAATATTTTAATAGGCAATTTACTGTTATCTATAACTTTTTTTAATATAGCGAATCTGCGTCAAAGTTTAAAGCTCACAAGATGATAAGATCAGTGGGATACCTAAACAGACATGGAAAACATATTTTGTAAGATCTCAAATGGTAAACTTTTGAATAGATTTGGCACATTATTGTGTCCTAAAACTGCTTCAACCAGAACACAGAACATAAAGCGATCTGAGAAAGAAAAATTAAACCACTTATTTATATTAATAATGTAGAAATGATACATGCTCTTATAAGTAACATTGAAGCCCCTACCAATGGCATGCCATGACTGCCCATCAAATGACTAAGCTAAAATATTGAAGCACTCTTGTGAATCCTGGATAGATCCACCCAACAAAGATCACTGCAAGGTTTTTGTCCTGGGATCAAACTGGAACTAACCACGCTAAGCTCGCAAGAAACACAACAAGATAGACAAACTCCCTGATGTCCAAATGCCTTGCTCTTCTCCCCTTTTATAGGCTTGATGGACTCTCTAGAAGCCTTTATTTTATTATTTTCTCAAAAAACGAATGCAAATACCATGGGAAAATACCACGACAAATACCATGGTTAAATATCGTCCATCTTGACCATATTAAAAAAAAAATATATTACAAACCCTCCCACCTTGATATTGCTTTCCCTCAAGCAATTCACACCTATCTATCAGTAAGGTTGTTTGAAGCATACACATCACAATATCAGGGTCTCATATGAACCAATGAATCATCACAATATGCCAGTGTATCATCCAATCAAGGATAGATCTTTCGATCCCTGAATCCTAGATCAATCTTTGAGACCACAGCCAATGAGTGGCGTGTTTACTCTCCCCTAGATCCCAATCTAATTGTTGACTCCACTTGCTATTAACAAAACCTCTTGGATCCCAATGCCACCAGAACCCAACTTCATAGCTCATGAGCCATGGCTCGAAGTGCATTATGCCCCTAGCTATGAATGTCTTCTCAAGATTCATCAGGTGCCAACTCATAAATCCTTTTGAGTCCATATGCGAGGAACACTCCCACCATGTTGATGTTGCACTAGTATGATTCTAATTGGGATACTCCTAAGTTGGTGAATCATTGCCTGGCCTTGGTCCACCAGTAAAAACCATATGGAGGTCTCCCATAATATCCATCTGGAAAAAAATTCCCTCCTTTCTCCAATTCACAAAGGTATGTTGATAGAGTTGCAATCCATATTGATGTATCCCTAAAGAGGCTTGCTCTGCAGCTCCCAAGTATATTAATTTGGTTTCCTTGAGATGGACTTGAGTTGTTCCTTAACACTATACAACATGGTCATTGATTTGGCACATACTCCTATGAGTTCTTCAATTTCCCTATTCTACTGTAAGACAACACCTCAGGCTGACTCAATTTTCTGCTTCAATGCCATAAGATCTGTCTTAAAATGCTCCATCTTTCCCTAGAAGTCTTCTCTTCGAAATTCTGGTGTCTTATTTTATGCCTTTGTATCTGCCTACACTTGATGCTCAACTACCACACCTACAACTTGAGATTTTGACAGTATCTCTGGAAGTGGCTCATCCTGCATAGTATGTGTTATTCTCCCCTTCATTTTTATGCTCATCATGCCAGTTCACTACTATTGGTTCTCCATTCAAGTCTCCTTGAATGTATTCTCCATAGCCTTCTCCACTTGTGGAAACAATTCGTGGTTCATCCTTATGTTATCCTAAGTTCTCATCATGTATGTTGTACCCATGCACCTCTAAGTGTTCATGATGTTGGTCCATCATTATTGATTCACCCCACAAGTCTCCTTGAGTGTTGTTTCCTTGGTCTTTTGTGCTCATAGAAACATTTTGTTGTTGAGGTGAACTTTTAATTAACTGCTTGTATCCTCCATTGATGTTCTCCTGCAAATCAATGAATCAACTATAGTAGAGGAATCTTGTTCTATTCCTATTATCCCCTTCATGACATTTGAGCATGAGTGGTAAACTACCCAAGGTCCCTTGCATACAAAGCATAGACCTTTCCTTCTTAGTTCATTCTTGTTGTCAACATAAATCCTTGTTAGTTCCTCTTTTGTCAACTTGTTCCTAAATAGTTTGATATTTTGTTTGACCAATCCCCCAACTAGTTCATAGGAAACATGCGATACAATTAGCTCCATCCTCCAAATGGCCAACAATTTGGATCTCAGTTGTTTGCAGATGACCTTATCTTCTCCCAAGATCAGGGACATGATCTCCTGCATGTCTGTTTTGACAAAGTTTGGATGAGATGTTGTAATGTTGGTGCAAAAGTATTGGAGCATTTGAAGGATTAAGTCATCACATTCTATATACAACATACGTATACCAAATTTGAATTTTGCCATGTGTTCTAAAATTTTGCACCTTCGAAAAAATGTAATAAGCGTGATGTTGTCCAACCCTTGGAAGGATTCTACCATTAGCCGAAAAATCCTTCTCATGATGTCATCATTGTAGGCAGTAGCAATGTTGTTAATACTAGGACTTTACTGAGACAAGAGGCAATCGTGAGTCTAACCTTTTCAATCTGATTGCCCTGTCAGTAACAAAGCCATGTATAAGGTGTCCAACAATGGAAGACATCTTCTAACTTTGTACTCTGCAATTTGGATCAAAGTTCAAAGAGACACTTGCTTCTTGCATCTTCCTTCCAGATATCCTTTGAACGTTGACGGATAGCATGGACCTTCTAAGAGAAAGGCTTGTTGTTTAGCTCTTGCTTTTGATCTGTAAGTTGTCATTTTTTATCCACAAAAGTTTTGCAGCCCAGATTACCAGCCGATGTATTACTATGTTGATTCTTGAGGTGTTTCCAAAAGTAAAGTGATGACATTATGGCTTGGCATCAATGGATTTCGTTCATTCTCTTCCAAAATTTGTTCAATAAAATCAATTCACATCTTTTGAGAAATTAAGCGGAGAAACAAATTATTGCAATAAAAATAATAACCCGATGGAAGACACTTTGTGCAGAATCAATTCTTGCAATAGCTGGTGGAATATTTTGCCGAAATAGATCCTTTATCTTGCAAAAATAATAATATGTCTTTGATGAGGGAGGCTTCGAATCTTCGTTTTGTATGTGATCACAATTTCAACACCTTGTTATATCTGACAGAGAAAAAATTTCAAATCTTAACTGACGCTTAACCTCATTTGAATTGAAGGAAGCAGTGCATTATACCATGACAACAAGATGGAACTTGGTTTAGGCTAAATAACTTAGCCTTCAATCCACACACCCTCGGCCCTTGTTTATGGCAACTTCTCATCCCCTTAGAAAAATACAGTGCTGGACGTTACAAATTTTGGCCTACTTTTACGTAGATGAGTTGGCCTCTTCCACAATTTCGCTCATGATCCACCTCCAGATCATATGAACTCTTTTACTGTATATGACAAAGTTGATTTTAATAAATTTCTGAACCCAACAACAAGTTGATCTGGCAATAACTTAACCACGAATCCAGGAGATTCGACCACCAATAATGGCTCAACTTTTCTGAAATTTTAGTGAGAAAAATATCGTACTTTAATTCAGCCCCAACTTGGTAGATTGGCCACGTGCGATTTTCACTTCATATCCACCTCTTGCTGCATCAATTTTATTCTGCACAATGCACAGATTGAGAAATTCGGCCCATTCTTTGCTAATCACATCAGGTCTTTGGCATTCGGGTAGCTAGGCCTCGCATATGTATAGGGCAACTTTAATTTTATTTTCATGGAGGGAAATTACAAGAATTGTTGGCCCGATCCTTTTGGTCCGCACTTTCCCCAGTCCATACATCCACTACCCACGACCTGCCAATAGTTGGTTGACCTTGTTCGACGGATGCGACCTCAAGGCTTAGCCTACGGCCCACGACCTCTGTTACCAAACAACGAATGGCTTGGTCGTTGTGATTCTCATGCGTCCCTCCCTCGAGCCCATGTGCTATGCATGTATAGTGCTTCACGACAGTGCAATCAGTGTATGGCCCTTCAACCTTGGAAAGCTAATGTATGAATGACCCTCGACCCTGTGTTTTAATTTCATTTCCACAAATTGCAAAATATATCAGCTAACTCTACCACAATTGACCCATTCTCATGCGGTATGGAAAATCTTGGGTCCTACAGTGATTTGGCTGATCGATCCTCCCTGGAATTACTATCTCCAGCACTGTCCGTGGATCTCTGCCGGACACCTGATTGATATGTCCGTGAATGCATAGGTTACTCAGCCAGATGTTTTGGATGGATTTTCCCTTCAACACCCAGTAACTCATTCTTTTTGTTGGAATTTTCTGCTAAATTCCATAACAAATAGAAAACAAAAAAAAAATTCTCTGTTTTTTAACTCTGTTTCTGAACAGAAAACTGAAAATTTCGTTTTCTGGAAATGGTGTTGCAGCAACAGGATTCGGTGTTGCAGCAACGCGGAATAACAATCTGTTTTTGTTAACACAGAAAAAACAGAAAACTGCTTACTGGAAACAGTGTTGCAGCAACACGACTTGGTGTTGCAGCAACAGTGATCATGGTGTTGCAACAACGCGATTTTTTACGTCAAGTCACATTAAGGCAATTGACGTTTGGTGTAATAGCGACTAAAATAGTTGGCGTTAAGTCACTTATAGACTTACGGAGTAATAACAACATGCTTTTGACGCTTGGTGTAACAGCAACTAAAACAAGTGGTGTCAAGTAACTTTTAGACTTACAGAGTAATAACAACGTGATTTTGACACTTGGTGTACCAGCAACAGAAAACAAGCAAAACAGTAAACTTGTAAACAGTAAACTTGTATTCATAAACCGTAATCAAAACTGATACAAATTCGTCTTACTCTTGACAGAGGGATAACACAGGAACACTTCAGTTCCAGAAACCAATTTTCTCTATCTCAGAAAATTGCAGGTTCAGCACTGCTGTGCATTTATAGAAGAGACTTACTCTTGTTCTTCTAACCTTCTCTCTTGAAAACAGAACTGTTGTTCTTTTTCTGCTTACACCTTCTAAAAAACAGAACTGATGTTCATTACATTTATAGGAAAAATATCTGAGTTTAAATAATAAACTAATCAAAATATCCTGTAACGCTTATCTGCGTATTAAATTACAGTAAGCGGTGATGCCTTTAAGTTGGCGGTTGTAGGGGAATTAAATTCTGCACATTTAATGCTCATCAATGTGCAAAATATCAGAAGACTTTGCGGCATCGGACAATCTGAAATATCTGCTGAAGATCAGATTTCGGATCAGCATTTATTGTGTTGCAGTTGGAATTAAATTCCAACACTCCCCCGTAATTTCAACTGCTGCATACCCAGGCATTTCCTGAAATGATCAAAACTTTTCTTTGTTGTTGGTTTTGTCAAGATATCAGCTAGTTGATCCTCTGTTCTGGAGTGCTGCAAAACAATCTCACCATTGTTAACCAATTCACGTATGAAGTGAAATTTGGTATCTATGTGCTTTGTTCTTTTATGAAAAACAGAGTTTTTAGACAAAGCTATTGCTGAGCTATTGTCACAGTAAATGGTTGTGACATTTTCTTGTTCATGACACAAATCTCTCAGAACACTTCTCAGCCACACTTCTTGGCATGTTGCTGCTATTGCTGCCACATACTCTGCCTCTGCTGTTGACAAAGCCACAACTCATTGCTTCTTGGAAGCCCATGAGATGGCTCCCGATCCCATATGAAACACATATTCTGATGTGCTTTTCCTATCATCAACACTTCCAGCCCAATCACTATCCGTGTAACCTGTCAACATGAAACTTTCAGAAGAGGAGTATAAAATACCAAACCCCTTCGTTCCATTCACATACCTTAGAATCCTCTTGGCTGCCTGCCAATGAGTCTCTTTCGGCCTTTCCATAAATCTGGAGATTAAACTCACAGCGTGCATAATGTCTGGCCTAGTTGCAGTCAAGTACATAAGGCTGCCAACTATGCTCTTATACAATTTTGGATCAAAATCCTTGCTGCTGTCTTCTTTGGTCAATTTCAACCCCATTACAGTTGGAGTCACAGCTGCCTTGCTGTTCTGCATGTTAAATCTCTTCAACACAACTTCTACATATTTATCTTGAGAAATAAAGACACCATTTTCACTTTGGTCTACTTCAATTCCAAGAAAATATCTTAAGAAGCCCAAGTTAGTCATTTCAAATTCACTTTTCATGACTGCTTTAAAATCAGCAATGAGAGAAGCATCATTGCTAGTAAAAATCAGATCATCTACATATAAAACAACAATAATAATCTTACTGTCATTTTCCTTTATGTAGAGTTTGGGTTCACCATCACACTTGTCAAACCCATTCTCAATCAGATAAGCATCTATTCTGCTGTACCATGCTCTTGGAGATTGCTTCAGCCCATAAAGAGCCTTCTTCAGTTTGCAAACTTTATGCTCTTGGCCAGCAACTTCATAACTTGGAGGTTGTTCAACATAAACCTCTTCTTTTAACACTCCATTCAGGAATGCAGATTTAACATCCATCTGATAAATCTTCCATTTGTGTTGTGCTACAATAGACAACACTGTTTTGACTGTTTCCATCCTTGCTACTGGTGCAAAGGTTTCATCATAGTCTCTGCCTTGTTGCTGCTTGTAACCTTTCACAACAAGTCTTGCTTTGTGCCTGTCAATCTTGCCTTCAGCATTGCTTTTGGTCTTATAGACCCACTTAACTCCAATGGCCTTTTTTCCTTCAGGGAGGTCCACTAACTCCCATGTTTTACTCCTTTCAATTGCACCAGTTTCTTCATTCATTGCTTCAATCCATTTATGTTCATTTACAGCATCTTCAAAATGAATTGGGTCATCAACATGACAATATAAAGCGAATAATGAATTCAGATTGGTATTTGTACTTACCTCTCCTTGTTCATAAATCTCATTCAGATTTCTGAATCTTGGTCTTCTTGGTGTGCTTGGAGTTTCATCCGAACTTAAGGGTATTTCAGATCCCTGTGGTGTGCTTGAAGAAGCACTGCCTTGACTTCTTAAGGCTGTTCGAATTCCAGCTTGTGGTGGAGTTTTCTGAATTTGCTGTGGTGGAGGAGGAACCACCAAGGAAGGATTATTTGCTGTTGTCCCTTCCTGTTCTTCTTCATGAGACACAATTGTCTTCACATTCACTGTCTTCTCTAAGCTTCCATCCCAAGCTTCATCTTCAATGAAC
>APFE030641535.1:51979-110513 GCA_000404065.3 Pinus taeda | reverse complement strand
CTTTCTCAACATTTTCAGTTTCCTTAATTGTAGCACAACTTACTATTTTTAGCAGTTTTTCGGGTCCTGAACTTCCGGAGCCGTTTTGAGGCCCTAAATGGCGTTTTTTGGGGAATCCGGGGGCAACGTGGGTCCACGCAATGGACTGATGTTGCCCGTTCCAACAATGATAGTGCTCGAATAGATCTTTCTAATGAGCTATTGTACGTGTCAAACGGAGATCATATGCTAAAGTTACGACCCCAGGGAGTTGATGTACCAACTTACCCCCAAACGGAGCCCACAGTTTGGCGTTTCATCTCCTAGGGTTAGGTTTTGGAATGTTAAGGGTTTTTCATTGTTTCTCAACAATAAATAGGCCTTCGAGCCTCATTGTAACATAGTTCAGAGGCATGTAGCCATCACATCTCTTCTTAGAGATAAGCTACCATCGCCTAGCTAGTTTATTTCCATTTCTGATTGTAAGCATGTTTCAGTATTTTCCATTAATGAAATGAAGTATTATTTCCGCTGCATCTTTGTGTTTATGGTTATCTCTGTAATTTGTTGCGTTCCTGTTTGAATCTGGATCATCCATGTGGCTAACTAGGTAAGTGGCGATGATGTCATGAAACAGGTAAGTGGTGATGATGCCATGACACTGTAGATGGCCAACATTATATCATATGAAGCAAACATTATATCATATAGAAGCAAACATTGGAAATTAAGCACATTGCCCACTAGATAGAGGATATGGACTCTTCTTCACATTGGGAGGGTTCATAAAGATTTTACTAGGATAAATTAACTACTAGATGAATACAAAGTTGTGAAGACACCTCAAGCTTGAAACCATTTTTTCACAACTTTAACAAATATTTGTAGGGATTATACTGAAGCGAATGGAGTTTGTGAGGATTGGCCCCTTGAAAATGCTACTTTTGAAGGTACAACAATACTTATTAGTCATGTAGAATGGAGATACATTGTGATGGTGATATTTGAGTTTCCTCACATGCTTTTTATTTTGCTAGAGTGTTACTTAAAATTGCAATGAGTTTGGGTAATTAGGTGGAAAAAGGAAGTGACATATTGTCGGGTGTTTTGCTACTGTTGAGAGTTAGGAGAAGGGAAGAGAATTGGAAACTGAAAGGCGACTATGGTTAGTACCAATAAAAAGCTTCAAAAAGGCAATATAAGAGTCTTGCAACCAAATATCAAAAGAGATTAAATTCACAAAAAGATTGATTGACCTCAAATATAACTAAAAGCAACATAGTTATTGTTTCCAAGAAGATTAAAAAAAATAATTAAAAAAAGACTAAACTAGTGCTAATGTGACTATTAAATAAGAAGGTATCTAAGATTTCTTACTAATTCCTTTACTTAGGTCAGCCAAATTTTCAAGGCATATTTCATAGTAGAACGAATTCCTTCACTTAGGTCAGCTAAATTTTCAAGGCATATTTCATAGTAGATATCCATGATCGCTTTTTCACTTGCTAAGGAAAATGCTTTTCTTAGATGTGCTTGCTATCTTCCTTTAGCTCCCACAAGTTGTGATTAACTACTTTCCACTTTGTATAGTTTAATATGCATTTAAAATACATGCACCACTGTGACTTATTGATAGGTAACTAATCCTAATACCACTCTACATCAATTTTCATTTTAATTCCTTGTTAGTGTTTTAGCTAGGCCTATACATGCTGAAAACAAGTCTTACACAAAGGTATCATTGAAAAAACTAGGTGACATTGTATTAGGACTTATTGGGATAAAATTGATCCAAGGGTATGTTAATTTCATTTCCTTGGTGGCTTCATTCTGGAAGCCTATGAGTTAGGCTGAAAACTTCATGTCTTACACAAAGGGATCATTAGAAAAACTAGGTGACACTGTATTAGGTGTTATTGTGATGACAAATGATCAAAGGTTCTATCAATTTTAATTTCCTGGTGGCTTCATTCTCAAATCCTATGAGTTAGGTTGAAAACTTCAAGTCTTACACAAAGGCATCATTGAAAAAATTAGGCGACATTGTATTCAATGTTATTATGATGAAAACTGATCCAAGGGTCTGTCAATTTCGATTCCTTGGTGAATTCATTCCAGAAGCCTACGAGTTAGGCTGAAAACTTCAAGTCTTACACAAAGGCATCATTGAAAAAACTAAGTGACACTGTATTAGGTGTTATTGTGATGAAAGCTGATCCAGGGGTCTGTCAATTTCGATTCCATGGTGGCTTCATTCTGGAAGCCTATGAGTTATGGGTCCATGAAAATTTTCCTTCAAGACCTTTCTCCGCAGCAACGAACTCGTGAATCCAAATGCTCCATACTTCTCTTGTGCATGTTGCTTAAATACCATGTAGGACTTGATGCTATACGAACCTGATTGTCTCAACTCCCATGCTAATTTCTTTGATCACTCTCTTAGCACCCACTCTGTGTCACGTCGTAGACTCGTTGGAGTCTGGAAGCTTTTTTTCTATGCCACAGGCCAACACCTCAAGGCACGATCAAACTCCAACTCTTATGAGGCCAACCCCATAGGCCCCTCTGGATATCAAGGTCGGGCCCTGACTTGAAGTCAGAGGTCGGGTTATGGCCAAGGTCAGGACTACAAGAAAATCATTCCCAATGGCCAGACTCAACATTGGCTTAGATATTTAATCTGATGCTCCCCGTATTCCTTCATGATCTCATGGCCTACAGCCATCCGGGGACTTCACCACTCCATTCTTCATTCAAGGTTCTTGTGACATAGTTCTTCCAGCATTGCCCTCTGTGCATTCTTGCCCCCTTTCAAAATAGATTCATTCAAGATCCAAATACTTTATCTCCCTTGGTCCTATGACCTATAACCCTCATTAAACTTATGAATGTCGCACTATGGTAACACTTCGGCTTGACTTTTAGACCTCTTAACACTGCAATCCAACCAACACTTATGAGCACAAAAATAATACAATGTTTACAAGCATAAAACAAACATGTGTTGGTTACAGGGATACTTGGATTAAAATAAAACAAACTCAGTTACAATGGCACGACCTCTGAGAACCCAATGACCTTTCCCAGGCTAATCCTTTCCATGACCTATTTCTACATTGAAATTGGTCATCCGGTGACATTTCACGGGCGGCTTATACATAAACAAAATAAACCTAAAGAATGAAGAATGTATTCCTCTACCATTGCATGCCTTCTAGAGGCTTCTAATTAGTAAAAATATTACATAAAAAGAGAGGAAAGCGTGTCCTCTCTCCAAGTTTGCCACACTGCTCAATTTGGAGCCTTCCGGGAAAAAACTTAGTTTGGGTGGAGACTATGCCCCTGCATCATACTCCCGCAGTTGAAAATCTTCATGTCTCTTGATCATGTGCGTGCATCACTGGATCTCATCTTCTCCATATTATTCTTCTTTCACCTCATGTATCATTGAACTCCTCTTCTCACTTAACAGTGTTTTGCAACTGAGCCTCCACTAACACCTCACCGGATCTCCTCCTTTGGCTCAAAATTTTAGCATCTCGATTCGCCCCTCTTGGAACCTCTCAAGCTTCCTCTACTAGCTTGTGGTTGTTGTAAAGTCCTCTCAAAAATTCTACCCACAGTTGCAGCCGTGGAATTGTTACACAACTTCTACCCAATTGTAATTGGAAGTTGTTTTCGGCAGGAAATTTTTCATGCTTTGATACCACTTGATGAAAGCTTATCTAATGTTCTATCAATTTCAATCCCTGGTAGCTTCATTGCGGAAGCCTATGGGTTATGGGCCCACAAAATGATTCCTTCAAGACCTTTCTCTATAGCAATGAACTCGTGAATCCAAATGCCCCATACTTCGCTTGTGCACATGTTGGTTAAACAATATGCAAGACTCAATACTATAGCAACTGAACTGGCTCAACTTCCATGTTGATGCTTTAATCACTCTCTCAACACCCACACTGTCTCATGCCCTAGATTGGTCTGAGTCAAGATGGTTTTTTTCTACACCACATGCTAACATTGCAAGGCATGATCAAGCTGTCGCTCTTCCGAGGCTAACACCCATAGGCCCCATCAGAGGTTGAGGATGGGTCTTGACTTAAAGTTGGAGCTCGGGTTATAGACAAGGTTAGGACATCAAGGAAACCCCCCCAATGGCCTGACTCAATGTTGGTCCCACTCTTTAATCTAATGGTCCCCATCTTCTTTTGTGATTTGACGTCATGTGGCCATCCAAGGACTTCACCACTCCATTATTCATTTGGGGCTCCTTTGATGTAGTGGTTCCAGCATTTTCCTTTGTGCATTCTCGCCCCCTTTCATAATATCTTCAAGTGAGAGACAATTTCTTTCTCACCCTTGGTCTTGTAATCTCGAACTCTCAATAAACTTCTAAACAACGCACTATGGTAGCTACTCTTCCCACTTGTTCCTCATAAAACTATGAACTTCTTCATGACATTCACCAGCATAAGAAATCATTCCTCGACAAGAATGATTTATGACGACCCTATCAGACAATGACATTTATACATATAAACATTAGCATAAATAAATAATTATCTATGACGACCTTGTCAGACAATGGTATATGCACATACATATGAAAATATATAAACATCATCATAATCATAATCACAACACAATTACCATATATCGTAAGTTCAAGGTTAAGAGAACTCCAATTATCCATGCACAACATTGAGAACAACATTTCCCAACATAGCCAAGGCATATGGCACCTCAAATCCATTTACTTTACCTTTCTGTTACCTTTCTCATGATTGTCCCAACATTGTTTATTAACCCCAATGGACCCAACCAATCAAACTAGTTGTCATACTCTTTCCTTCAGCTACCCTTACTCATGCACCCGCTTCATCTAGGTCTCAGTTTACAAGTTGGGTTTCATTAAGCTCTCCCTGAGCTCCCTTAAATTCCTATTCCCCTAATCAATTCCCAATACCCTAAAAACATAAAAGAAAAGAACAAGAAACAAACAACAAGAAAACCATGAAAAACAAATAGCAATACAACACCATAAACAAAGTGACATGGCCATGCACTAGACATAAAAAAACTGCAAACCAAATGGAAATAAATCACAAGGCACTGAAAGAAGAAAAATAACAACAAACACCACGACTCAACCCGTGGCTTCCATCAAAGATCATAAAAAAAACTCTTACTATTATAACATCCTGTCAATATCCATAATTATACATTAACTAATATTTGAATAATAACTATTAATACATCAACTTACCCCAATTATAATAATTATATTAAATTGTATTGCTAAATCAATAAAAATACCACATACCATTCAATAAAATTGTGCCCAACTTCCACTTTTTACTTACATTGAATGTATACTTCCACTCTTTACTTACATTGGATGTATTCTTTTAATCCTATTAACATAACCAATCACTTTGAGGCATTAATAAATATTAAGATAACTAATATACACAACTTTTATTAAAGCACCTGACATTCCATTAACATACCAAAATAGTTGAAAAAAACATAAATGCAACAAAAGACTGTTGCAACCAAAGATCACGGGGGCTTAAATTCATAGGTTTGATTGGCCCCAAAGACACCTGTTGTAGTGTGAGGTGCGGTCTTTGGGGGAGCAATAAACACCAGCCAATGACCTGACTTTGATCTAGAGCATGTGTACAATGCATGATGAGGTCATACTGCTTATAAGGAGCACGATTTGCTTAATGAGAGACAAATTTGCAAACCAGTACGACCAACAGGATGGAAAACATAAAACAGCAAAAGCAATTAAAGCTTAAGCCTGCAGGAGATAGAAATATATCCATGTGTTTTAGGAAAACTGATTTGACAATTTCCAATTTATTTACAATAACTCTGAATTAGGAGCAACTGATTTTTCATTTTCCAAATCATCCAACAATGAAGGAAAGAGCACATTAATGAAGAAAAACACTTATTGTAATGTGTTGCAATGTGCATTTACCATTAAAACACTGAAATATGGGAAAAAATTTCACACTATAGGGATAGCTATCTTTATAACTAGCGCTCATAAAAATCTTCAGAGTGGCAAATTAAATATTAAGAACAATCACCAAAATGCAAACTTCGCAAATGCAAGTTCACAGCAAAATACACAACATGCAGAGGAAAATCAATGAACATGGAAACATTATTTATCCTAAAAATCCAAAGGAATTGGATTCAGCCAGGCTATTTTGTTATGCGTCTATCTACAGGTCATATGTTTTCTGATTAATCTCTAACCTCATCAACGAAGTATCGGTAACATGTAGCATTCCTCTTCATTTCCAGTCAAAGAATTCCTCTTCCCTCTTAGGAACAATATATAAAAACAAAACAACATAGAGAAGATTGGCTTAACTAAGAGATAGCTGAAATGTCAAGCCTTTTAATTTTGTATTTTTATTTTGGATATTTAGAAAAAATTATTATAATTTAGTTGTAAAATTACAGTGAGGATAACTATTACTAATTGTTATAGGCAAATGCAGATAGATTTATCACTTTTATTCAAGGAAAACCAAGGTGCCTAGTACTATACCTGGTAGTATGTAAAAATACAGACTGTTAAATGCTTCTGGATCTTGAGCTATTAACCTATTTTTTATGTGAGAAAAATAAACTCAGCCAAACAAAAACAATTTCCTTTCTCTTTATATTCTAGAAATAAAAGATATTTTTTTTAAAATAAATAACTTTTATTTTTTCTACAATAACTTTCCATATATTTATATAAACATAAAAAGATACAATGATTAATAACATATAGCAACCTAACTAGCCTCCAACAGACCTATTTTAAATCCAGATGGGAAAGATGACAAATTAACCCATACCCATTCTATTCTAAATTATTTTTGAAATTTACAATCCAGATAACCTATTCTTGAAAATTACAAAACTACACATAATAACCCTTAACACCAACAGGCAGATCTCTTTCATATTGTGCGGATCTAATTCGAATCATTCTGGGAAGCAAACCATAACCCAAACATTTCAAGGAAAAAAAGAACTTAACAGCTAAGAAGAGGCAACCTTCTTGCCTCTTCGAAAACCTAGGTTCCCAGTACCCAAAAATCCAAACGGGTCACAGTTATACCCATGAGGATCTTCATAAAACCAACTTAAACAAAAGGATAGAAAACATTATTGCCATTAAAACTAGGAAAATGCTGAAAAAAATTTGGGTATCAGACCATCCATATCAATACAAATGTCACGGAACCAAGTCAGAACAAATGCATTACAACGCAGAAGAATCTGATATCTTCTCAGTAACTATATTGAATGTAAAGATTATATTGAGGCGAGGAAATGTACCGTGGTGAGCATATGTGTAACCTGCCCTCCATGAGTAAACATGATCCCCAGCTCTGAGATCGCTTCTCTCCACCTTGTTGAAGAGAAAGCCCATTCTGATTAACTGAACTGAATCGCGATGGATGGCGCAATGCAGAGGAGCCTGCCTCGGAGTCCCGCTATCGAAATAGAATGCGCTTGCGTTTTCCGATTTGCAATAAAATGTAGGAAACTCTAGGTTTAAGCATGATTCATATAGGTACTATGATTGGACAGCGACGCCATGCGTAGATGGGACGAATCACCTGCTTACCTTTTCTTGGAGTACGCATTTGGTAAACTGAGAAATTTCCGAACCGCGGGTACATGATGATCGAATTGGACACTCGTTTTGGGAATTTGCCGAGCACTTTCGTTAGTCAAACTTCTGCCCGGCCTCGAGAAAATAATATGCTCTGCTCCGCGCCAACATCATTACTCGTACATTCCGTACAATTAGACGTGATCGTTGACAGTCTTTGGAAACTTCGTCTCCTCGGTGAGAGGAGCTCACCACATCAAAATCTTTAGCGAAGACAAATAAACTTGGTCATTGTTAATGAAGTCTAGTTTGAATGGTTAACGTGCAGGTTGCTATCCTCCAGTTACTATTAGAAAAAAGAGAAGAGAGAGCAGAGGATTACATACAAATTATCACCCGTACAGATATATCGGACACAAATTATTGATTTCGAAATAAACAAATCACCATTACAATTTATACATTAAAAATAAAACGAACTCCTCGTAACTTCTAAGAACAACTACACATAACATAAAAACATTATTTCTATTTTGTTGCTTTTAAAGTAATTTGTATTTTTGTATTTGTTCCTAATAAGCTGATTCACCTAGCAAATAGCTATTGAATATGATGTTTGCTATTGAATGTGATGTGAAATCTTAACAAGTAATTTATGTTTACTCCTTATAAGCTAAATCACCTAGCAAAAAGCGATTGCATGTGATGTGAAATCTTAACCAGATACCATTTCCCATGGATATGATATCTCATCATGACACTAATTCACACAGGTTGGCCATCTAAATGGCCTTATAGATTTTAGTAAAAACCAAAGTGAAGTCAATTAGTTATCATGCATGGGCATGTGGAGTTGCTAAAAGAAAAGACACATTTTGCTCTCGATTGGAGATAGGGAACTCTTCTCCCCAATGGCCCTCGTGGGAGATACGGAACGCTTCTTCATATTAGGAGGGTTCATAAAGCTAAAACATATGGTGTACTTTGATGAATACAAAGCTTCGAAGGAAACTCAAGTTTGAAAGTATTATTTATTTGTAGCTTCTGTAAAGCTTCGAAGGAAACTTAACTTTGAAAGTATTTATTTTCAGCTTTGCAAAATTGAATAGGGATTCTAACAAAGTGGATGGAGATTGTGAATTTACTTTAGAAGGTACAATGATACATGATCACTAATTTGTAATGGAGATGCATTGTGATAATGATACTTGAAATCTTTATTTTGTTGTTGAAGTGTTTTTTAGAATTGTAAATGGATTTGGGTAATTTAGTGAGTAAAAGAAGTGGTTTATTGTTCGGTGTTGACTTATTGTTAAGAGGTGGGTAAAGAAAAGAAAAGTGGAAATTTAAAGTGGGCTATTGGTTGGTACTTATAACAAATATCAAAAGAGGAGCGGAATTTAATGGTGTGAAGTAATTTATTGTAACAATGTTGCATTATGTGAATGATCTTATCTTTTTGCTCGTTTTTGGTATATGTTGTGTGACTCCCATGGTACCAATTAATGATTAATTACACTAGTTTGTCCATGTTTGGGATGAAATGTAGTAGAGTAGTAAAGTTCGCATTCGAAATGTTGCCACAACACTTTCCAAAGTTGCGTAAGGAAATATGCATCACTATTAGATGTGATGGTACATGATGATCCAAAGGATATTCAAACATGTCGAAATAATTGTTTTGTAGTTTGTTAATTTTTCATAGGTTTGGTGTTGCAAAGGAATAATGCCAATTTGGAGAAGCAATATATGATTACAAAAACACATTAATCTTTTTGAAATGTCACTGGAAGACCCTAAATGAAATACATGAAATCACCAAGGATGGGAAGTAATTGGGAACCATTCATGTATCCCAAGCATATCGTGTGTAGGTTTATGCTAATCACACACGGTGTGACATGCTAAAGAATGTAGCTATGCCCTAGCTTCGTAAGCCTTGATGTGTTTATAATATTATGTAAAATATGAAAGAAAACTAAATTTTAAATTAGAAGAAGGAAAAATAAAAGAAAGGAAATCAATAAAACTACCTAAAATTAGGATCCTTGAAAATAGCCCATACTCATGTAGATAACATATTTACCATTTACTACCCACCATAATTTAAACATGTGTTTGCATAAAGTAATGAATAGGAACAAGATGTAAATAAATATACTTACCAGAGTTATTTTACCATTTACTACCCACCATAATTTAAACATGTGTTTGGATAAAGTAATGAATGGGAACAAGATGTAAATAAATATACTTACCAAGAGTTATTGCCCACCATTATTTACATGATCTTCAACACTTTAACGAATTCGAGGAAAAATATAAATGTGCAAACTTACTAGAATTTAATTTACAAAGGGAAATGATTTAATTTAAGAGACATGTCTCTTGGGTATCTTCGGTATAAAATACACTTCAAATTTTTCATTTTATACACATATGTATCACTCACATATATCTCTCTCTTACACATTGTGATATCTACTTTATTTTCATGGTTCTTAATTGAGTTTTTGAAGTGTGATTGTTGGATGAAGATAAAAGAACTATAATATATATTTACAAGTGATTACCATAGTTCATACCTAAAGTAATTGTATTGAAAAATCAACATGGTATCACAACTTTGGTAAAAGAAAGAGCACATAGATTACTCCTTGAAAAACCATTGCGATCACTTTGAAGAAACCCTAGATCTATATTCAAGTCACATCCTTGGCCTCCAATATGAAATGAAAGAACAAGTTAAAGGGGGGAACTAACTTTAAGGTTTGGAAGACAAGAATTGACTTAATTCTTGCAAAATAAGATATTTTGGAAATTATGCAAGATAGGCTCACTGAACCTATAGATGAATTTGGGAAGTAGAAGTACAAGAAAGATGACATCAACACCATAAGGATTAATATGGACTCCACTAAAGAGAATCTTATTCCATAGATCTGAAAGTTTGACACTTAAAAGAAGATGTATGATGCCCTGAATAAGTTATATATTGTCAAAATTATTAGCCAAATCATGAGCTTGAGAAATGAGCTTCATGATATAAGAATGACAAAGAATGATACAATGGCTTCATACTTTGTGAGGATTTTTCAACTAAGAGATCAACTACAAGCTAGTGGTGAAATTGTCTCTAATAAAGAGCTTGTGACTTAAGCAATTGATGGACTACCACATTCATGGGATTCATTTGTAGCAGGTATAAGTAGTGGAAAGGAAGCTCCAGTATTGGAAGAATGATTGGCAGCTTGTGCTCAAGAAGAATTAAGACTTTTATGTAGAGAAAGAAAGTCAAAAGAAGAATAAGATTATCAAACCTATGCAACTAGTTCCACGAATGTTCAAGGAAGAAAGAAGTCTAGTTTTTAGAAGAAAAGGGTTTTGATGGCAGAGTTGATCCTTAAATGAAGAAATATATATCTCAAATTTAGAGCTTTCGTTGTAACAAATTTGGTCACTTCAAAGCCTAATGTTAGCAAAGGTTCATTGATGGGAAGAAGAGAGGAAATCAACATGCTACCATGGCAGGTTGATAGTGGAGCTTCAAGACATATAACATGGGAGCCTAATCATCTTACAAGTTTGATGGAAAGAATATTAGCACAAATGGCAGAACTTGGAGACAACAACAACTATTTAGTCAAAGGAATTGGGACAACATTCTTTGAGCTATAAATAGGTGAGAACATTCACTTGAGAAACATACTCTATGTTCTAAGTTTGAAAAATAACTTGGTTCTAATTTCATGTTTATAATATAGAGGATATAGAGCGACCTTCATTGATATGAAAGTCCTTATGTGGGACAATGGCTCTAGTATAAGCTCTACTAGGGTTGTTGGGGTTCATGGAGGAAGGTTGTATAGACTCTTAGGGAAATCTTCTAAATATTTAATACATAATGATATTAACCATAGTTAGAAATAACATAGAAGATACACACATATTCATTATAGACCTTGCCATCTTTGAAGCAGATTGTTTCAAGTGTATCGAGTTTGTAGATAGATCATCAAGGTGTGTGTAAGGGATGTGCACTTGGAAATAAATTTAAGAAACCCTTTCGAAGTAGTGAAAATAGGTCCAAAGAAATTTTGTATCTAGTCCACTCTGATGTGTGTGGTCCCATGCTGATGAAATCTTTGGGAGGCACTCTATACTATATATCCTTTATGATTACTTCTCCTGCAATACATGGATCTATCTAATGAAGTAAAAGGAAGAAGTTTTCAGAATGTTCTAACAATTCAAAGATGAAGTAGAGAAATAGACAAGGAAGAGAATCAAGATCCCAAGATCATACAATTGAGGAGAATACACCTACAAGGAACTGATTTCCTTATGTAAAGAAGTTGGAATCAAGAGGTAGTTGATAGTTCCCTATAACCTTCAACAGAATGGAGTAGTCAAAAGAAATAAAAAATCTATTGAAAAGTCCATGATGGAAATGATACACGATCCAGATGTAGCAATGTTCTTATGGGGAGTAGTTGCCAAGATAATCGTCTACATCCTGAATATAAGTCCACATAGGCTTCTAGAAGATAATAACCTCTAAGAAGCATTCAAAGGTTAGAAATAGTCGGTTGATCAGATGGGAACCTTTGGTTGTCCAATGTTCATACATATGAGAATCTTTGGTTGTCCAGTGTTCATACATGTACCCAAATATAAGAGAAATAAGTTAGAGCCTTCTGATAAGAAGGGAATATTTATTGGGTACAATTAATCATTAAAATCCTATGGGATTTATGGTCAAGGACAACAATAGGTGGAAGTAAGTATAGATGTGACTTTTGATGAAGATGCAAATTATTGGAAAACTAGAGAAGAACACTTGGACACTAAAGATGAAGAGAAGAAGCACGTGGCTCCTAGAGAAGAGGTTAAAGGTCCTCCCTCATCCTTGATTCATCCTAAATATCATGAATATATGGTAGAAGGACCATGTGAACCGTTGGATCCCGTGGTTTTTCCCAAAAATACAAAAACACCAGCTTGGCTAAATTCCACTTTGCAACAATCATGCAGAAGGACATGTGACTCCATAAGACCTTCAGGGAATCTAAGAAACCTAAGAGCTATTATGCTTATGTAGCTTTAATGACTAAGTTGATTGACTCTGAAGCTTCCAACTTCAAGGAAGCAACTACTTCACAAGTATGGAAGGATGTAATGATGGAGGAATACCAATCTATCGTGAAGAACAATGTTTGGGAATTTTTTCCAAGACCTGAAGGAAATTATTTGATCACATCAAAGTGGATTTACAATATCAAGCATGCAACATATGGGAGCATTGAAAAGTACAAGGCAAGATTCCTGGCTAGAGGATTCTAGTAGAAAGAGGGAGAAGACTATAATGAATATTTAACACCAGTTGCCAAGTACACCATGATTTAGATCTCTTATCTCTCTTGCTTCATTTATGGGATGGAAGCTACATCAGATGGATGTGAATACCACTTTCCTCACTAGTGTGATTGAGAAGGACGTGTATCTAGAAAAACCCCAAGGTTTTGAGGTTCATGAGAGAGAATCTCACGTGTGCAGATTAAAGAAGGCATTATATGGACTTAAACAAGCTCTGCGAACTTTGTATTTATATAATTGATGGATATATGACGAGACTTGGTTTCTCTGACAGTGTTGTTGATCCAAATATTTATATCAAGGTTGTAAAAGGTGAGTCGGTGATAGTTCTACTATATGTTGATGATTTGTTCATGATCGATGTAGAGCATCTTATTCCTCAGTGTAAAAGGGACTTGGCCTCTAAATTTGACATGAAGGATCTTGGCTTGATGCATTATGATTTGGGGCTAGAAGTATGGTATAACGCTGGTGAAATCCTTCCTGGACAAGGATAACTTGTCATCAATATAATTTAGAAATTTGGCATGATGGAGTGCAATTCTATTAAAATTCCTATGGTGATGAACTTGGGAAAGACGACATATTTTGAGTCTAGCCTGGTGGATCCATAAATATATTAGAAGTTGATTAGATCATTGATGTATTTGATAAATATAGGGCTATATATTTGATTTTTTGTAAACAACTTGATCCAGTTCTAGATGGAACTGGGACATGAAAATTGGATCGAAACAAAATATATATTGATATATTTGTGTGGTATTGTTGACTATTGTTTGAGATATTCTTTGAATGGTGATATACAACTACAGGGATATATGGAATATAACTATGAAGGGAGTGCATCTGACAATAAGAGTACATCTCGTGTATGTTTCCGTTTGGGTTCGAATATGATATCCTATATGAGCAGGAAGCAGACCTCTGTCACACTCAGTATTATAGAAGCAGATTATATTGCAACTTGTTTGGCATGCTATGAGAGAGTATGGATTATGAAGATGCTCTCTAGATTGTTTGACCACATGTTGGAACTGACTGTGTTGTTCTATGATGACAAAACTTGTGTTAATATGATATACAATCTATTGTTTCGTGATAAGACAAAGCATATTGAGATCAAGTACCACTACATTCATGATATGGTATAAAAGGGAGTGGTGAGTTTGTAAGTGCTTTTGTGGCTATGGTGTACCAAAAGAAACCTGCTTAACATTTGATTGTTCTATGTAAAGAATCACGAGCAGAATTGGTGCTATTAGTGGGCAAACTTAAATAAACACAACATTGTAAATAGTGGAAACAATGCATACTTAAACATAAACATAAACTAAACAAAGAGGTAAATACTAAAACAATGCTCAATGGAGCAAACAAGTCAATAAACTAATGGAAATAGCTCCCTTTAGTGACTGTTGGTAGTATAGGTTGAATAAAATAGATGAATCTTAGACACTTGAAGGGAATTCTTTAAGATGTGGTGCTAAAAAATCCTCAACAAGGGGGCTTCTTTTCCTCAATCTCTTTGTAAGTTTCTCCTTTGTCTCAAAGAAGTATGAAGAATCTCCAATGGTGGATTCCTCTTTTCTCACTAGGATGATGGATTGCTTAGAAGAGATATGGCCAACATGCTAGCGATCTTCCCTCCTTTAGCTTCAACAATGGAATGGTGGTTTTCTCTGATAAAAATTTGGCTAGCATAACAATGTCTCATATTTTTTCTCTCCCGTGAATAGAATTTCTAGATCCATATTCCCCTTCTTGGTTCATGCATGATAATGACACATGAGTAGGACATGATGATTCCATTGAGGGTTGTATATCTCGAGGGTGTTACAATAGAAAATCCCTCTTGCAGACAAGAGCGCTCTCCCTAGATCCTAAACAGAAACTAGAAACAATCATGACAATTGAACTGACTCTTTCCCTAAGTTGAACTTGTTGGAATTATAAGTAGTATAGCTAATGGATGAGCCTCTTACCTATTTCACGAAATGCCTGATGAAGATCCCTTGTTGTGACTTCATGCAGTTCTTCAATGCTTGATAAGACCTACGAACATAGACCATAAAAGCTTCAAAATCACAAGTGATATAATAATCCAAACAACTTAGCCTAATGATCAAGGAAATTATGGATTGAATTTTCCTTAATAAACATTATAAACACTTATAAACCATTCATCATTCACATAAGACAAAATCAATGGCAGAAAGTGTTCATTTGTATTAATCAGAAAATAAGAGGAGCCTTACAACCTTCACCTTGATGCCATGATGTCCCTCCCAAATGCTTTCAATCTCGTCCTAAGATGACAAGATTTCCAATATCAAACCAACAACATAAGTTTGTCTTCTCTCAATTCTGACCTCCTCGATCTCTCCACCCTCTAGTCATTTTATAGGCTAAGAGGAGGAAGTTTCAGATCCATGAGAGGAGGATGAGACTCCTTTATTGACGGATTAGGTTACCATGAGAAAAGGGATGGAGATGAATCTTCTGAGGGTTATAGTTTGAGTAGTCATCACTTGGAAGCTTTCGGTTGGGAAATATTCAACCACCTATGTTTCTAGAATGTACTTTTATTTTTACTTTCTAGAATTCACATGCGAAGGTTTATATTGGAAACCAGAGCACAACTGTGTGTTGTTCTTAGAGTCAATTTCAGCGCATGCATGAGAAACTCTAGAGAAAACGACGCAAGTGGAACTTAACAAGGTTTGAAAACTATTTGACTCAAATTTCTCATATACTTCAACAAATTCCGCGTTGTTTAACTTAAGAGGGAGCTGGTTCAAACATCTTCATGGATGGTAAACATATCCACAAATTGATCAAGTGTCATGAAAACAAACTGAAATGTAACAAATTCCCCCCTAAAGTGTGAAGTTTTTAAAAACAAGTTTAAAGATTGAAGTGCTTTACCATTCCAAGGATGGGATCAGAGGCAATGGTCAGAAACCTACAAGGAACATTCAAGGAACATAATGCAAATATATATCAAAAAATCATCTTTGAGGTAGGCATTCCCATACTCAAAGTAAAGCGAACTCAATGAACAAGCATGGAAAAGTGAGATCATATAGATAATAGACACAGCATGGACAAAACCACCTATCTACATAATCATAAATATAAAATTTCCTCACAACCTGGATTGATGAAACTAGATTTAGGGTCTTGATCTCCATCTCTGAATCCAAAATATGATTCTAACCATGTGAGTGAATGTCTCGAAGTCGAAAATGGTAGAAACCACTTGATTATCGATCAATAATGTGAACCGTTAAGGAGCATGAGAGAAACTACCAATAATAACAATGGCTCTCAAGGTACTCCTAGTACAATCTATGAACTCTGAATAAGTGATATAAATTCGAACACTCATAGAATCATTCAATCGAAGGCCAATGATGAGAACCTTTCATCGAAAGCAAGAAACCTACCATTAAGGCATGCAGACTTGAAGGAATTGAAGGTTTCTAAATCAACTTCCTAGATAATGAGCTAAAGTTGATAGGAAGCGATCTGTCATAGGAAAGCATACAACATAAAACATGATATCAAGTTTTTGAAAATAGTTTACAAGGACTGACTCAAGGATGACCGATGCAAATGAAGGCGTATAATTTTCAAATGGTTTTGAACTGAGGTTGAACTTCTCTTGAACACATAATGACATGAGAATGACTTGGAAAAATTTTACTTAACTATAATACCCAAAACTGTGAAGACTCTCAATGAAGTTCGATTAACTGTAAGGAAAATGGATTTCCCAACCCAGACATGAATGTGGCTGAGTGCCATGTTCAAGAGTGACATGCTACCTTTTAAAACTGAAAATGTAAATTGGACACCTTCCCAAATTTTTCCCCACCATTACTAGCAAGTACCTCTTTATATTTTACAAGCTTGAGGAGGATAACATATGCTTAGATTGTTAGCTCATCCTTTGTATGAGTCCATCGAAGTATTTTTAACAAACCCTAAGAAGGAGTGGTTTAGTCTTGTCATGTTTAACGAGTCCTATACTATTTAATTTTTACTAGTCCAATAAAGGGGTAACTCGATGTCATTTTCTTTTAAGAGTTTTGAAAAAGACACAAAAAGGAAACTTATTTAGTTCTTTTGCCATAAAATTTTAACAAGCCTAGAGAAAGTAAAGCTTGATGTTTTTCATTTTTAGAGAGTCGAAAGAAAAACATAAGTAGACTCCATCGGGTTCTTTTTTGTGAGTTTAGTCTTTCAGGTCTGAAAAAGGATAAAATAATAAAAGATAGAACTCTATTGACCATATCTGGTCAATGTATACCTTTTTCTTAAACAGTCCTGGCTCAGTCCATAAAAGTGGTAAACTTATACTGAGTGGACGGTTGTTCATTTACTTTTATGAGTTCGAACAAGTGAGTACTTAGAAATATTTTTGTTTCGAAAGATTCTAAAAAGGGCGTAAAAGCAAGACTTCCATGATTTTCAATTTTCGTAATTTTTTAAGAGCATGAAAAGTGATAAAAGTCTGCTAAAATGTCAACAATGATTCATCTTGACTCCGTAAATGATCCTATACATTTAAACTCAATAACTCATCATAATTGCTCAAAAGGGACATTTTACCTCCCAAAAAGGATAAAAAATATTATTTTTTAAACTTCAAAAAATTATAAAAGTGGGAAAAAGTAATTTAATTTTACCATTTGCATTTTCACTAGTTTAAAGAAAAGAGAGGAGTTTTTACCATCAAACTTCCAGAACTAATTCTAAGCCAACTGATGGATGAAATCATGCACTGTTTCTTCCAGGTAGAGGATTTCTCCATAACTTAGTTTTTTATCTATTTAGTTTTTCATTTTAAGATTTAGTTTTATTTTTTGGGAAAAAGTCTTGTTCAAAAATGCGCCCTCAACACTATGCAGGTCTTTTTTCAATTAGGCCTGTGCAAGCCCATAAAATTTTCCATACAAAAAATCATGGCCTGTGTGGAATTTTGTGGGAAAGATCTACACAGCTGTGCCCTGTCAATAAAAGGGTGGGCACCAGGGGCTAATTTTTAAACAAGTTTTTAGCCACAAAAATGTGAAATGAGTTTTAAACATGTTTCTACCTACTTTAAAATGTTCATTTCGGCTCATTCAATTGCTAAAAAATGGAGTGCAAGGAAAGAGAGCATGAAGCCAATGAATTGGAAGCTTTGGAGGATCCAACCACCTTGCAAGCTCTCAGGACTTGTGGCCTCCTAAAATACTGGCTTATCCTTCGGATGAAAGATTAGGTAGATCTAATGACGTGGTTGGTAAGGACCTAGAATACAGTCTAGAACAATGTTTTGTGATCACAGATTATCGCCTTACCATTTATGCTGATGATATCTATTTCCCGACTGGGTTGTCTCATTGGTGAGCTAGTATTTCACTATTTGGATTGAGAGCAGGGGGAGACACTACCGATGGATACCTACGGTGCTTTTGCAAGGATGCATCACGTAAGGATGAACGAATTGACATTCAATCCATCGAACGTTTACCCTTGAGGACCATTTCTTTTACTATTTGCAAATTGTGTGGAAGTGATGCCCTTCATCTAGCCACATACTCACAAATGTAGACAGTCATGGAATGTTGGGAATCCACAATCTACAACTGGTGCAAGGTAGTGGTGGTGAATATGAAGGGCTAGTTGATTAGGTGCAAGAATGGAAAACTGAAGAATTTTGGTTATCGTGCCATTCTTGTTCCTTTTTCCCTACAGAGGGTTCCTATTATTCTGCCACAATAGATTCTGGCAGAGGAGGGGGGTTTTGAGGGATCCATGCATGATGAGGTGGGTTGCACTAATGGCACGCCATGGAGGTGATGGGCTCGTAGTGAGGTATACGACGAAGTTTTTTTATTGGTTGGGCCAATAGATTGTTTTGATCGATGACTTTCCATATGAAGAGATGGATTATAGAGGCGATCTTGATATCTCACTTCCAGTCAGAACTAAGTGGGCTGAACTAGGTAAGAATTTCTCATTTTTACATATTTTCAAAATTTCAAAATTTTATGTGTTTTTTGCCTTCAAAGGTTAATTATCTGAAGTGCTTGTGCAGATGTGGGTCCAACGTGACCAATAGGGCTGAGACAATACGATAGATGAGGTGAGAAGCCTATAGCAGCTGTGGCAGTGAACCCAGAGGCAAAGGACATCCTAATAGAGTTGGAGCATAACCTTGAGAGGTTGACTTCCAACATCCTAGAGATTGGGACTAATGACATTCCATGCGCCTATCAGGGGCATGTCGTTGGGATTCCAAGGCCTCTTAGACATTTGTTGTGTCGATTTGCTCGTGCTATCGTGTCTTGTCATGAACATCATCATGCCTAGTTGTTCTAGTTTCTAGGGCCCTTTTTGACTTTTTGGTGTCAACATATTCGGAAAATAAAAGGCCACAGGGCCTTGTGTCATCAGATGACAGATTTTGTAAACACACCCAAACTCTATTTTAATGAAAAATCAACTACTTTTTACCTATGTTTATCTTGATTAATATATGAATGATTGTTTTTAATTTACATATGTAGAAAATGTCTATTTAACACATGATTTGCCAATGCGCTGTTGGGTTGTGTTATATTCATTCCACAACTAGCCCACATAGTTAATAAAGGGGTTAGAGGCGAGACGGAGCCCCCCCCCTTTATTGTGCTGATTGCGCAACGTGGGGTTTGAGGGGGGTGGGTAGCCCCCTGTCCGGGGTCTAGGGCAGGGCATCCGGGAAAATTTTCTTGGGCCTTATATTAGGTTGGGTGGACCTACCTATGGTTTTGTGCATGGTTTTCACACATGGTTTTAGACGTGATGTTTTTCGGTCCATGGTTTTGGACGCAATGGTTTTTCATCCCATTGTATTGGATTCTTCGGCATGTATAAATATGTATTGTAACATTGAAAGGAACATAATGAAAAATCAAGCTGGTAGTCCCGGTTTTGGGATCCATGGGAACATTTGTTTGTATATTTGTTTTATGTGTTATACTCTTTCATTGTTTACTTTTTGTTGTTAGAATTCATATGCAGGTAATTTCTGTATGGGGTTAAAACCTACATTTGGTATTAGAGCTGTTTTGGCTTCAAGGGGATGCCTTTGTGGCTAAGGGGTTTCGCTCGAGCCTGTGGTAGACCCTGTTCAGTGGGAGATCTGCGGGATTGATTCTCGTGGTGAAAGAAGATGGCGAGCAGTGGAAAGATAGAGATCGAGAAATTTAATGGTCAGTGTTTTGAGTTGTGGAAACTCAAGATGGAGGATCTGTTGGTGGACAAAGATCAATGGATCGCGGTAGATCCGGGTACTAAACCAATGGGAGTGTTCGATGAAGAATGGAAGAAGTTGGATTAGAAGGCAAAGAGCACAATACGATTGGGTGCCTCAGACTCAGTATTGTTGAATGTATCAGGAGAAGCTACGACTAAGGCTTTGTGGGACAAGTTAGGGACTTTGTACCAATCTAAGTCTCTGGTGAATAAATTGTTCCTACAGAAAAAACTGTATAACCTGAGGATGAAAGATGGAAACTTGGTGATAGAGCATCTGAACGCATTTAATACTGTTGTAAGTCAGTTGTTATGTGTTGATATTAAAATTTCAGATGAAGATAAGTGCATCAGTTTTTTGTGTTCTCTACTACATTCATGGGATAGTCTGGTTATTGCAATAGGGACCAATGCAACTGCCTTACAGTTTGATGAAATAATCCCATCCTCGCTGACGGAGGAGATGGGACAGAAAAATATGGAGAGCTAAAATGGTGATGCCTTGTTTGTAGGAGGACGTTCCCAAAACACAAACAAAAATAAGTCATCGAGTGGGAGATATAAATCTAGAGGGAGATCTAAATGTCTAGGAAAACCTGTAAAGGTGGTTAGCTGGAAATGCGGAAAGGAAGGGCACTACAAAAGGGACAATAAATCTAAAGCTCCTGACAAAGGAAAGGGATCTGATGATGCCTCTTCTGCATTGGTGAAAACCACCTCAGATGGAGGTGGGGATGTGTACTTGGCTTCTTCAAGTACACATGTATATCATGAGGTATGGTTGATTGACTCAAGCACATCCTTTCACTTCACTCCCCATAGAGAGTGGTTTTGCGAGTATGAGAAATAAGATGGTGGTGATGTCTTCTTGGGGGATGAGAGGAAGGCTAGAATCATTGGTCATAGAAAAGTAAAGTTGAAGTTGGTAGGTGGAATAGTTAGAACACTTATTGGTGTTCTACATATTCCTGCATTGCCTAGAAATATGATTTCTATAAGCAAGCTAGATGATGTAGGTGTAAAAACGGTTTTCGAGAAACATACCTACAAGATCGTTTGGGGAGCACTGGTATTGATTTGGGGAGTTTGGATTAGAACTCTGTACAAGCTATAAGGTAGAACTGTTATTGATGGGTGCAACAGTTCTATGGTTCCTAAAAGTGGAGCAGAAAATCTAGTGGTCTCCGGAGAAAATACGAAGCTATGGCATCAAAGGCTTGGACATATTGGAGACAAGGGCCTTCGAATACTTCATGGTAAAGGTATGTTAGAATGTATGACTAATATCGCTCTGGATTTTGATTTTTGTTAAAATTGTGTATATGGCAAGAAGAACCGGGTGATTTTCCCCTCTAGTGGTAAGAGGGCGAAACAAATATTAGAGCTTGTGTGCAGTGATGTGTTTGGACCTATGAGGGTTCCATCACTGGGTAAGTCTGTGTAATTTGTATCATTTATAGATGACTTCTCAAGGAATACATGGATATGTTTCCTTAATAAGAAATCTGGAGTCTTTGACAATTTAAAGAATTTAAGGCTCTGGTGGAAAACTAGATAGTGAAGAAGATAAAGGTGTTGAGATCAGATAATAGTGGAGATTTTTGCAACAAGGAATTTGAAAAATTCTATAAGAAGTGTGGTATATCATGAAATAAGACTACTCCATACACACCTGAGAAAAATGGAGTTGTAGAAAGAATGAACAAGACGTTGATGGAAAGGGAAATAAGCATGCTCAGTGGTGTCGGGTTAGGACAACAATTCTGGGCAGAGGCAGTGGAGACAACATGTTACTTGGTCAACAGATCACCTTCATCGATGTTGGATGGTAAGACTCCACAAGAGGTATGTACTGGTAAGAAACCCTCTCTTTCACATCTTAGGATATTTGGATGTGATGCATATGTACATGTTCCAAAGGAGAAAAGAATCAAGTTGGATAGTAAATATGAAAAGTACATCTTTATTGGGTATAAGGATGGTTTAAAGGTTTATAAGCTTTGCAACCCAGTAACAAGGAAGGTTTTGTACAACCGAGATGTGGTGTTTAGAGTGGTGAAATATGTTGTTAAACATGAAGTCCAATCAAAGGAAACTGATAAGAGAGGGTTTGAGCTAAAGGAGGAAGAATCAGACTCTACAGCAGAGGAGGAATCAGGAGATGAAGAGCCACAAACTCCGGGTGTGAGAAGATTAGTTCGAGAAAGAAGGTAGCCAGAAAGGTATAGTCCATCTGCTTTCTGTTCAAATTTTGCTTTATCTATTACTGATGATGATCCCAGATCTGTGAAGGAAGTAGTAGATTCAGAGGACAAAAAGCTCTGGAAAGAGGCCATGGTTGATGAAATGACATCTTTGCAAAAAAATGAGGCTTGGGATCCAGTGGAGTTGTCGGTTAGAAGGAAACCCATTGGCAACAAATGGGTGTTCAAGAAGAAGACAAATTCAGAAGGAAAGGTGGAGAAATAAAAAGCTCGGTTGATAGCAAAATGTTATTCCCAGGTGCCAGGAATTGATTTTGGTGATATTTTTTCTCCTGTTGCCAAGATAGCTTCTATTAGATTACTTTTATCTGTTGCTGTTGCTTTTGATTTTGAGGTAGAACAGATGGATGTGAAGACAATGTTTCTTTACGTGGATCTCAAAGAGGAGATCTACATGAAGCAACCTGAAGGCTTTGCAGTGAAGGGTAAGAAAGAAATGGTATGCAAGTTAAAGAAGTTTCTGTATGGGTTAAAACAGTCACCAAGGATGCGATATCAGAAATTCAATACATTTATACAGGGACTTGGCTTCACGAGAAGCAAAGCAGATCACTATGTGTATTTTAAATTAATTGGTGACTATGTAATTTATCTAGTCTTACATGTCAATGATATGTTGCTGGTTGGAAATAACAAAGAAATTACCCAAGATTTGAAGACCCAATTGTCCTCCAAATTCGACATGAAAGATCTTGGTGCTGCAAACTATATTTTAGGCATGGAAATTAAAAGAGATCAGGCAAAGAAGAAGATCTGGTTAAACCAAATGAAGCATGTCAAGACAATATTGCAGAGGTTTAATATGCAGGATAGTAAACTGGTGAAGGTTCCTATTCCTGTAGGTGTAAAGTTATCTGCTAAACAGTGTCCCAAGACATAAGAAGAGAAAGAGGACATGTCTCATGTTCCATATGCAAGTGCAGTGAATAGCCTGATGTATGCGATGGTCTATACTAGCCTAGACATTGCACATGCGGTGGGAGTATTGAGCAGGTTTATGTCAAATTCAGGGAAGGAGCACTGGAGAACAGTGAAGTGGGTTTTCAAGTATTTGCGTGGCACTAGTGATTATGGCTTGTGCTACCAAGGAAGACTAGGATTTGAAAAAGTGTTGGATATTCATGGCTTTGTTGATGCAAACTGGGCTGGAGACCTGGATCGGAAAAGATCTACAAGTGGGCATGTGTTTAACCTATTTGGAGGTGCAGTTAGTTGGATGAGTAAGAAACAATCTATAGTGGCATTATCAACTACAGAGGCAGAATACATGGCAGCCACTCATGCAAGAAAGGAAGCAGTTTGGTTGCAGAGATTATGTTCAAATATGGGGTTAGTACAGGGAGCTATAAGGATAGACTGTGAGAGTGAAAGTGCAATTTTCTTGGAAAAGAACCTTGGTTATCATTCAAAGACAAAGCACATTGATGTTCAATATCACTTTGTGAGGGATATGCTAGAAGAAGAAAAGGTGGTGTTGGTAAAGGTGGACACTTTGAAGAATACTACAGATGCACTGGCAAAATCTGTGAGCTCTGAGAAGTTCTCTTGGTGTAGAGAAATAATGGGTTTTGTAGGGCTAGATAAATGACTAAGATCTCTTGTGGCCCCCCTGTGGAAAGAAAATAACAAGTGGGAGAATGTTGGGTTGTGTTATCCTTTTCCACAACTAGCCTATGTAGTTAACCGAGGAGTTAGAGGGGGCACGTAGCCCCAGGGAAATTTTTTTTGGACCCTATATTAGGTTGGGTGGACCTACCTATGGTTTTGTGCATGGTTTTTGCACATGGTTTTCGACGCAATGGTTTTCGGTCCATGGTTTTGGATGCGATGGTTTTTTAGTCCATGGTATTGGATGCTTCGACATGTATAAATATGTATTGTAACATTGAAAGGAACATAATGAAAAATCAAGCTAGTAGTCCTGGTTTTGGGATCCAAGGGAAAATCGCTGTGTATATGTGTTTTATGTGTTATGGTCTAACATTGTTTATTTTCTGTTGTTAGAATTCATATGCAGGTAATTTATGTACGGGGTTAAAACCTACATGAATCTATTAATGTGTTTAAATATCTTAGAAATTGTTGATATTCAATTTAATAAAATTTCCTTTCCAAGAGACGAACTCATAAAAATACTCTTAACATAGTTGGACTTGTTACTATATAGATATTGTTTAAATGTAATACCACGAGCTGTGAATCTAACCTAATGGTCAAACATCAGATACCAAATGTGATAGCATCAATATATAACTCAATTAATGTGATATATTTTGCTATGTTGTTTGTTGTTTGACTAAGACATATTCCATGAATAGAGACTAGCTCATCATTGGGTGAATAGATAAACCATGCTGTAGAAGATAAATTCTGAGTACTATGACTAGCGCCATCAAAAAATCCAATGTATGTCTGAGAGAACATCGACATCTGCAAATCAAGTGTAAAAACGAGATAAGTAGGAGAAGTAGTAGAAAATGTGAAAACATGAACTATCACACATACCTTAAAAAATGGTAAATAATGTACAAATCTTCACCAAAATTTTATGGAAAATATTTCTTTAGGTAAAGACCATTTCTAGGCTTTCCCAAAGGAACACGATCGTAATCAACCAGCTCATAGGCATCTTTAGCTAATACACATTTTATGATGTAAGGCCCATGCCATATGGGCTCAAATTTCCCTGCACTTAACTTTTCATGAGCTTGATCATAAAACAAGACTAGGTAACCTTTTGAATATATAAGGATGAACATTTTGATCATATTGGTCTTTGACACATTTCTGGTGAGCTTCTCTAGCGAATACCACATTACAATGTTTTCATTTAAATGAGCTAAATGTGTAAAGCGTTCTTCATCTACAGAGGTAGTAGGTAATAATTCGATAGCTAGCTTGAGGGATGAGATTTTATATTCAATAGGTAATACGACTTCCAAACCATAAACAAGTTCGCAAGGAGTAACCCGTCGATGTTTCTATAGTAGCAAAGTAAGCCCACAGTACTGAAAATAGAATGCTAGTTTCCTTTATGCGTACCAACTATCCATTTAATCATATTGGTTAAAACTTTATTGACAGCTTCGACCTAACCATTAGCCTGTGAATAATACAGAGTAGAGATATCATGGCGAAGGCCAAGTTGTGTGGATAGTTTGACCATCATAAAGTTACAAAAATGACTACCATTGTCTGTAACAATAGCTTGTGGGACACCGAACCAAGAAATTACATGATTGAAAATTAAAATGGTTGTAATTTCATCGTCATCTCTATATGTAGGCATCGCCTCAAGCCATTTTGTAAAGTAATCGAATGCAAGGATAATGTATCCATGCCCCTCGACTGAGTGAGTGTTACACATGATGAAGTCGATGCCCCATTTGGCAAAAGGACTGACAATGATGACAGAGTGAAGAGGAGTTGGAGGAGCTCACATTTTGTGATTATAGATTTGGAAATTATGGTATTTGTGGACTGTAGTGATGCAGTCTTTAAACATTGACGACCAAAAATAACCAGCACGTAATATCTTTTGGGTAGTAGCATACCCAAACATGTGACCGCCACACGCTCCAGAGTGGCAGTCATTTAATGTTTTTTCGACTTCTTGAAAATTTAAACAACATCGGAATATAGAATTGGAACCACGATGGTAAAGAGTCTCGCCAACAATATTGTATTGTTGGGATTGGTATTGAATTTGATGATGATCAGTTTTGGATAACTCAGGCCTAAAATTTTGTGTTTGGAGATATACAATGATGCCTCCATACCACAGACCTAACGTACTAATAATAAATAGAGATTCGTCAGCAAAATAAGCTTTTGCTATAGTTTCTATATCAGTATGGGGAAAGTCACATAATAGTTCAGCGAAAATCAAGGATTTCTTTGATTTGGATTTTTCAAATTCCAAATCAAACTCTTGTAAAATATCTATCCACATCGAGTATTTCCCCCCCTGTAATTGTTTCATGAGAATGTACACCATAGGGTTGCAATCTGAAATGACAATTGTTTTTCGAAGAAGTACACTAGTAGAAAATGAGAAATTAGTGACTAGGTGACTAAAAACGTTAGTCACCACAACTTTTGCAAGTGAAATATGACCAAAAATGAGAGATCTTAAGTGACACTACTAAAAACGACTAACATAAACAACTAAGTTAGTCACGGGCTAAAATATACGACTAGTTAACAAGTAATACAACTAAAATGACTAACATGAATGACTAATTTAGTCTAGGAACAAAAATATGGCCACTTAACAAGTACTACAGTCAGGGGTAATTTTAGGGGCGAATAATCGCCCAAAGGCGAAATTTAAGGCTTTTTATATTTTAATGGGGCGAATTTTTAATTAAAATAATAATTTTTTTTTATATAATTAGCCCTCATTTTATTTAAAAATTTATTTATTTTTTTATTTTCGCCCAGGGCAGATACGCTAACCGAAATCGGATTTTGTTAAAATCGCCCCATTTTGATATTTACGAAATCGAATTTTCTTAAAATCACCCCATTTTGATATTTGCTCTTGGTTTTGGGAGATCAAAATCGCGATTTCTGATTTACGGTTTGGTTTTTTCTGGTTTGGTAGTGAAATTGTGAAGATCGATTTGGTCTTGGAAGGTTAAATTTATTTTGAAATGGAGGGCGGAGCTTAATTTTTTCCAAATGGAGGGCGGCTCCCTGTTTTCACGGATTCAGCCCGCTGTTTTCATGAATTCCGGATTTATGGTGTATATGGCTCCCGACTCCCTGTTTTCCTGAATTCATCAGGTATAAAATTGTTTTAAAATAGGTTTTTTTATCGTAGTTCACCAATCTTAATTTTCTCATCTCATCAAGAAAAAGATAAAAGGGTCCATTACAACGATCCATCCACTGAGTTTTTCGTCTACATTTTCAACAGAGACGGGGATTTTAATTTTAGACAGGATATTGTTAGCAGAATGGCAGGAGAAGGCGGCGGAACAAGTAAGAAACGCAGCAGAGCGATCACGGATACGGCGCCTGCAGATGCAAATCAGCGTGAAGACAACATCGATCTCAATCTTTCTAGGCATAATTTACTTCTTTCAGTTAGCATTCCTCATATTCTAGACCTTTTTATCGTCGTCGCTATAATTGCATTGATTTTCTTTGTAAAATTCAGCGACATCAAAGGTATCATCACGGCCCTGCAGCAGTTTAGAGATAAGGCTCAAAAGGATGGACAGAAGAAAACTGAGCAGATAATCAAGAGGTAACACGCAGCTGAATATTTCCATATTTCGGCAAATTTTCTTACTATAATGGCAAATTTTGATTTCCGAGAATTTTTATATTCCTTCATATTCTTCAAAATCTTTTGAATGTTTTTTCCTTTGATCTTTATCTGCTCAGAGCTGAGGATCTTTATCACGGTTTGGGGCATATGATTTTGTTTTGCTGAATGACCGGATTTCATTGTCTGAAACTTAATGTAGAAAGTAAAGAATCCCCCTATCAGTTTAGCGTGTCCAAAGTAACCAGCTCTACGAGATAATTAGGGACGTGTAAATTATTTCGTGAAATCTTTGATTTTATGTTCTCGCTTTTTTTTTTCAAATATTAATGGATTTGCATTATATTTAAATTTACTGTATCCTTTGCTGGTTATCAAATTCATTCGATATCCGAAGAGAATTATAGTTGTTGTTATAATTATTATTCGTACTGAACTTAGTACGTTTAACTTTCTTTCTTTTCTGCAGCTTGTTTGAAAACTTTTGACTGTTAGTTCTGTTTTTCAGTGTTTCATCCGAAGTCAAGTCCATACTGGATGAGGCTAAACTAAAGTTAGAGAAAGAAAGGTGATAATACACTTTATTGTTGTCCATTCATGCGATGAAGAGTGCAATACATTTAACATACTTATCATGATATACGCGTACAGGCAAATCTTCTTAAAAGCTGCGACCAAGACCTGCAAGGAGGTAACTGTGAATGAAATTTTTTGAACTTTAAATAATTTCAGTAGTTTTGTAGTGGAATGCCAAACTAGCAGATATGAAGATTGGAGATTATAGAAGAATCTAATGATTGCAGTGTGAGAGTGCTCTGAAAAGTGAGTCGGCTATGTTTCAAGCAGCTTATGAGGAGTTTTGCAAGGAGAAAGCTTCTCATTTGCAAGCTTAGAAGGGAAAGTACTCTAGTTTTCTAGATTTCCTGTCATGTTCATCCGTCTTCCAATAATAAACGTTTCCACAACTATAATTACTCGAAATTTCTATGCAAATGAAATTATTCGAAATTCGTTCAGAAGTAAATATGTAGAAGTAGCATTGAATTCTCTGTAAATCTATGTAAAAGAAGTATTCATAGCTTATTATCTCCAAACGCTCGATAAAGCTTATCATACGATCCATTTGATTTGAATTTTTCATAAATATTTTCCAGAAATATTTTTCCAGAAATATGTATAAGTAGCATCGAATGCTCTGTACAGTGTGGATGCATGTAAATTAAGTATTCATAGGTTACTATCTCTAAGCGCTAAAGAAAGCTTATCATACGATCCTTTTGATTTGAATTTTGCAGAAATATTTTCCAAATTTGAAGATGAAAGGGAAAAGCTACTCATTCGATACGAACAACAGCGTGAGAGCGTCCTTCAGCTTTCTCAGCCCCGCATGAATTTATGACCAAAAGCGTCCAGAGACCATTGACTCATTTATTCCTATTTTCCGCTCATCCTTGCAGGAAAGAAAGAAAAGGGCGCCCTTGCAGAATTGCAGAAAGCTTGTGGAGACAAAATTATGGTTGCTGAGGACTGTCTTAGAAGGAAAAAGCAGGTGTTCTTTCATTTATCTCCTCATCTACATTCTGTGGAAAATGTGGCCATCTTATTTGCATTGCCTTTGCAAAATATTATTTTGGTACAATTTAAGAAAGGAATACTAAATGTCTAGGTACTAACCCTACTTGATCACTCT
Source organism: Pinus taeda (assembly GCA_000404065.3). NCBI lineage: Eukaryota > Viridiplantae > Streptophyta > Pinopsida > Pinales > Pinaceae > Pinus > Pinus taeda. Next base: position 81,000 of record APFE030641535.1, on the reverse strand, counting down.
TTGATGGATAAGGACAACAAATCTTTCAGCATACTGCACAAATCACTGGGCTCTTTTCTGGAAAGCGGCTCCGATGAAGATGATTTGGATGAATGATCTTCAGTGAAAGTTACAAAAGAAAAAAACAAGGAATTAGAGAATGGAAACTATAGGCATTCAAGGCAATGAGATTTTTTGTTACATTTTTCAAAATTGATTCAATGTCATGGAATGTTGCTAGTTTCTTGTTGATCGCAATTTGCCAGAGACCCGAGAGACGAGATAAAACGTGAAAAGCTAATATTCCGAGCTTAGTTTGTATTTTCCTTAACATTTCCTGTTCTCTGCAAGCATTGAAGGTTTGTAATACCTGTGAAAATAATCAGCCAAATGTAGACGGTTGTGGTTCACAAAACATTTTTACGGTGAGAGAAACCAGCCCATGTTGAATTTTTAGATGTTTATTTTGTAAGGGGTCATTTCCCTTGTCGGTTTGACATGAAATCTGGGCACGGTTGCTTTTAAGTGCTGATATCTTGACAAACAAAACACACATTTACTGGTTATTAATTGGAAAATGTTCCCCACTCTATCACAAACCAGGTTAAGGAAGAACCAATGCGATTTGATTAAGAACGGGTCAAATACGACCAATGTCATTTCAGCTCAGAATGAGAAATTGAACTTTCAAAAAATTTGACTGGCGTGGCTCTCTGGTCAGCATGGTTTTTTTGAGATTACCTTTTTATATTTATTTTTTCATCGTTTAATATATAAAATATTGTGTTTTGTATTTTTTTTCATCTATTATTATATAAAATTATAATTTATAAAAATAGCGTTTTATATTTATTTTTACATCATTTATTATATAAAAAAACTCAGAAGTTTATAAATAGGTTTAACAATTTTTACTAACTTAATCATAGTTTGATTATTTAGATTAACGGACGATATTCTCAATGATAATGTTTTTAGAAATTTATATATATTTTTAAATAAAATTAAAAAATGTTTGTTATGATAAAAAAAAAGAATATATATGTTAGATCTATAATAGTTTTATTATACCTGTAGTAGGCATGGTATTAGACTTTTAATTTTACTTTTCAGTGTGTATTAGTTTGTTTTTGACTAAACATTTTTGCTACTTGTCCATAATTTAAGATTGGAAATTCCATTTTTGTTATTTTTTATTATTGTTTAAATTTATTTATTTGTAAAGTGATTGGTTGAGGTTTTATGATGGGTTGTTTAGTAACTTCCATTTTTATTAGTTACTATTATTTAGTGTTTAGTTTTATTTCCTTTTTATTTGACTTTCTTATTTATTTATTTATTATTTCTATTTTCAGGATTTATAGTTTTTCTTAGTGTTTAAAATTTAAGATTTATTATTACCAGCGATTGTCCCAAAAGGTACAAAGAGAGGACGATAGGATTATTAAATTAGAATTGTTGAATTTCTCTAGAAGAGATGTTGGTTCAAGCCTACAAGGAGCAAAGAGATTTGATGTTTGAAGTTCTATGCTTTTTGGACACCATATTTCTTTAAATACAACTTAATTTTAAAGTTCAAGCCCAATGCAGTTCTGCCATGTAGACGCACACTTAAATCGCTACTGGGCTTATGATATTGACAAATTCAAAGTAAATTGGTATACAAGAGAATGTAGCAAGCTAAACCACAAGTTACACATCTTCAGACCTGAAAAAGTACATAACAATGGTTTGGCAAATCAATAGTGATATCATAATTTCTTTTCTTTCCACATACATACAATTGCTCCAAAGGCAAGGACAAGTAAATTTTCAGCTCTAGTGAGCACCAATGGGTCACAAAAACGTGTGACCACTAACGACTTTCACATTTATACAAGGAATTGGTAAGGGATTTTACATGGACTCCACTCAACTTCAGGCACAGCTTCAGCGAATATGCAAATTGATTGAAATTGAACACAACTAAGTAGTGACAATGGCTCACAGTAATATACCAAGTATAAAATATTGAAGTTTTTACAGAAGCAAGGAGTAAGAAAAATTATGAAGCTCAAAGAAGTAGATTTAAATCAATCAAAGCTTGTTGAACGACTATAACGTCCATAGAAATAATCTTCCAAGGTTCTGCTCTCATGTACAAGATCTACACTTTGATCCGGACTACTGTTTGATACCAAATCATCATCAACTCCAAGCATTGCAAGTGATAGATGAGTTTGCATGTCACAATTCCCAAAGTTTGCCCCAAATTCATCCTCAATCAATTCATCTAATTCCATGGACATTGTCAACTGCCTCTTGGTCCAATAAGGTAGGTCATCTCCTTCTCCTTATAGTAATTTCAAAATCTGCAATAATTAGTTATAGACCAACAATGAGGAAGAATAAGTTCACGTTCTTACATTAACATTTATCCATTGTTTGAAATTTGACAAAGCCAGTTTAATTCAAAAGGTAAGCCACTTTATTTGGGGAAACCAAAGCTTTCAATTCAGATCTTGCAATCCAGATTTCAGCTAGGATAGTGATTCTCAGGAAAGATATATACTCTCTTTATATTGGAGTGAAATCATATATGCTAGCTCTTCTTGCCTATTTAGGGAGGGGTAATTTGCATACTGAAGCTTTGGTTTGAGATATGATGTAATCTCTTTTGCTAATATTCAAAGAATATTATATTTCATTAATGGAAAAAGATATTATTGGCAATTGAGGCTTTGAATATTTTGCCATAATCCACCATCAACATTCAGGGCTAACCTGTTTAAGGCTGATGATTTTACAAATTGAACTACTAAAAAAATGTTTAGATTACAACCCTAAACACTAGATCTAAACACCCTTAACTCTATGTCAAAAGGATATCAACTCGATATTTCATGTGCCATTCTTCGTTATGGGAAAAAACAATTCTAGCACTAACTCCTCACAGGAAAGGAAATGTCTTCAAGAAACTAAATTTGACATAAGTTCAGAAACTAAAACATATATATGCAACTAAAGATAATAAGAGTAATTACTCTGTTCATTCGAGGTCGAAATTGAGCTGCCTATCTCAGACAACATGCTACACCAATGACCATTCTCTTCATCTTGCTCATGTCATAAGCATCTTCCAAAAGTGGATCTGCAAGTTCTTTTACAGAGCCATCTGCTAGTAATGGCCTTACCTATATTTTGAAATTTACAAGAGATTAAGATTCTAAACCAAGACAAAGAAACCAAAAGAATCCAAAATTATCAAATACAAAACAAGCAAGGACACTAGAGCCCTACCCACATAACCATAACCAGGCTTTCTTGGCCTTTAGGATTCTTGTCATTGATTGGTTTTCTTCCAGTTATTAGCTCTAGAAGAACTACTCCAAAGAAATACACATCCATCTTCTCATTAACCTTGCCATACATGAAATATTCTGGAGCCAGATACCTGAAATATGATAGCAGCTAGTTTTATGAAGTCTTGATGACATTTATTTTCCTAAGGAAAGAGCTGGTGTAAAGAAAGAAATGGATATTTACCCAAATGTACCTACAACATCACTACATGTGATATATGCAGATGTTGTTGAAGCCCATTTGGCCAGCCCAAAATCTGACAACTATTCATAGAATATCTTTAGTTAACGATCCATCGAAAGATGATTTGCTAGTTAATGATCAAGCACACCTTATTATAACATCTCCAACCAAAAAATACAAACAATTCAACAAAAGCTTGAGAACTTGTTTCTCTCACAAAGCTCAAGATACCTGAGGTTCAAAGTCTTTAGAAAGCAAAATATTAGATGATTTCAAATCTCTATGGATGATAGGATGAGAACAACCTTCATGCAGATAAGTCAAAGCTTCAACAATTCCAATGGCCACTTTCAGCCTATCTTTCCAATGAGCCTATGGCTTGTCCTTTCCTCCTATAACCCAACTTTTTCTGAGAACTGGGAACAACACTTAACACTAAAAAATAATAAAAATATCAAAGGACGTAACATGATAAATGCATGAAAATTGGCATACTACATACCATAATGAGTTTCTTCCAGACTTCCTCTTAGTAACAAGTTGTAGACCAAAAAGTACTCCTTCTCTTCAACACAGTAACCAATTAATGAAACAATTTCTTCATTATGGGCAAAAACAATTCCAGCACTAACTCCTCACAGGAAAGGAAACGTCTTCAAGCAACTAAATTTAACATAAGATCAGAAACTGAAACATATATACGCAACTAAAGAGAATAAGAGTAATTACTCTGTTCATTCGAGGTCGAAATTGAGCTGCCTGTCTCAGACAACATGCTGCACCAATGACCAACACAAACCTGTTTGCAACCATAGAGATTTGAAAGATATTTACAAGAAAATAAAGGAATCCTAGATAAAATCAATCCACAAACCTGTTGTTTAAACAGGTCATGTAAGGATCATGGACAGGAGTACAAGGCCTTAATGACATGCTTCTTGAGTGAACAGATAATTGGGCTTGAGTAGATAAAGTCTGTTGGTCACACCTTCCATTATGTCTATCGATTCGAATAATTTCTTAGCCTGAATAGAAGATTCTTCAACCACGCTTCTGTATTCTGCTCTATAACCACGAGACCTCTTGTTTTGGCCCCATTGTAGGAGAAGATCTCCTCATTCTACAACGCGATGCCTTAAGGGCTGGTTTTCTTGGCCAGTCTTTCTATCTTCACTCTTCTCACGGAACGGTTCTAGAATGTAGTTTACGTATTCGAGAACTTTCTAGTGGTTCCCGTTGCTGCTTGTCGATGACCCTCCTTTCGTCCTTACTGTCTTTCCTTCCAAAAGGGTAGTGGGATGGATCCCATTTAAAATCCTTCCATTCTCGAGGTTTTCTTCCTTCTTGCATAGTTTCACGTGTGTCTTTTTTCATTACTCATCGGCATAGAATCCGCGCTAGCCCCTTGATATCTCCACATAGGAATCACAAGCGTAACATAAATTTTTGGCCATAGATTTAGTTTGCAAGATGAAAAAGACAAAATATATGCAACAGAGCTTCATTTTAGAACATATTTCATGGAAAAACAAACTAAAAAATCACCTTAAAATGCAGTTTTTCTATGGGTCTTCAAAACATGGGCTTCAACCCTTCATATTCTCTACATCTAGGCTTGGATTAGCCAGACGGATATTCCTATGGTTTTATACTTCTTCAAAAAATTCTCTAAGAGTTCACAATGCTAAAATTCACTAGGACTTTACAAAGTTTTATTATTTAGTGAAAGACTCGCCAAGACCTTACAAGGTTTTATAATTGAGTAAAATATTCGCCATGTCTGGTGAGAGATTCGCCAAAAAATTATATATACATATTATATTATTGATAAATTCGCCTTCCATTTTTCCTATATACCATGGAGATTCGCCCATTTATTATATTTATAGATTTAGGGGGGGTTCTTAAAATTTTCCCTGACTACAGTAATACAAATTAGTCATTTATATTAGTCATTGTAATTGTGTATGGAAACTTCAAGACGATGGATGAAGATCCATCTGAATAGAGCCTAGCCAATAATATTTGCCTAAGAATAATTTGAGAGTGTGTTTAGGTTTGTAAATTAAATATATGTCAAAAAAAAAAAAAAACTTAAAATTGTGGCTGGATTTGTAACATAAGTCCATATCAAAACTTTATATGGCGATAAATTTAACACTTATCTTTAAAGATTCTTATGGCCACCTTAAGGTACTAGGGAAACTCTAATATGATTGATGCAAATATAATTGATAACTTCTTGTCACCATGTAAATTCAGCCCTAATTGAAGAAGCCCAAATACCCATTAGAAATGATGTATATTTATTTTAAAGAAAACATGTAGATAGATTTAACTTTATATAATGTAAACACATACTCTAAACTCTTAGTGCCATGAATTTGAACCTAGGGTCATATGTTAGTACGTAAACTTAAGGCATTGGGAAACGAGCCATGTGAATATAACTTCATTCACTCCAAGGCCATAGTTGATATTGAGTAAACTCAAGGCGTTAAGAAAAGAGCCACGTGAATATAACTTCATTCATTCCAAGACCAAATTTGATATTGAACACAGTAAGTGGATCTCAATGAGACCAAGTGATAACTTATTTTACTTTGTAGTATTTAAAATGAAAGAAGGCAAATGCCCGACAAACACTTTCCACCCCAATGACAAAATACAAATAAAAAATGGGTTTATGCATTTATAATTAACTAAAAAAATACAACTTGCAAAACTAACTCAATCATTTCAAACTTATACATTTAAGTCAATCCTTAAAAGCTTGGCCTAATTAATTAACTAATAACAATAATATAATTTAAAGTTACTATTAAGCTAGAAACTAAATTGCTATATAAAATCCATTTATTCCTACACGAAAGATAGTCTAATATTTAAAATTTATTGTGATATACCTACTAGGCCAATCTAAATTTGAACCTATAACATTGTATGATATATCCAAATAAATCATTTTTATAATATAATAATATAATATATCATTTTTATCCAATTTATAACAAAACAATGCAACAAAATGAAGCTATTTTTCCAAAAAGTCACATCATTAAATAATCATCTAAATCCATTGATTCTTAAAATAATTACATTCCAATTCAATATGAAAGAGAAAACAATGAAAAGTACTCGATTTTATATTTCTTTTTGAGTTATTTAAAAATGATCAAACCTTTCCTCATGAATCTCCCCCCAAAAATAAGTGTTTTTTAAGTTGTAGTATTTAGTGTCAACAATTTTTTGATCCATGAAGCATCCATAATGATCATTGATTCTTAACCAAACATGTAGAACATTTTTTTGTTCCTCGAAGAATCCATAATGATCATGGATTCTTAACCAAACCTGCAGACCACCAAACGTTGGACAGTGCTATGTAGTAAACAAGAGGGGATGAATAGGGGTATTTAGTGGAGTGGTCGCTGAAATATCAGACATTGCTTAAAAAAAATAGGTGGATGTGCCAAGTTTTGGGTTTGAATTATGTGTATGGGATAGTCTACCTTGTTGGGTCAATGAAAAAACTAGCTACCCAAATGGAGATCTAGGTAACAGTTAATTTTTCTCACCTCACTGATTATAGAATGTGGTTTCATTCATTACAAACTCATTAATACAGGGTTTGGAATTTTGAATGAAATATATGTAATGAAGAAAGAATTATTGTTTTGTGATTTTTTAACCTATTTTCCATTCAGTTACAAGGGAGAATGATGTTGGGTTTTTTAATGGAAAATTATTGAATTTCCTGAACTTGCATCGATGATCAATAAACCCACTCAGATATGAGGGCAAGGGATGTTTGGGTATTTTAATGGGGAAAAATATTGAAGTTTCTGAACCATAATCAATGACGAGTTGACCCTTGGACCGTTTTCTACCACGATGACTGATTGTTGTCACATTGTGAGGTATTTCATAGAGGCTTTTGTGAGCTATCTATCATATGGAGGTCACATGGAATTGTATGATGTTGTGAAGAAGTATTTAGATAATATGTTGATCAATAAGCCTCATTTATATATATCGAAAACACATTACAGTAGCAGGCCACAAAATAAATTGGCTCAACCACTTACAAGTTCTCTTCATAAGTCTGTACAAGTATTGTACAATATATTACAATTAAAATCAAGCATGCACCAAGTAGCTTTCAAAACCTTTTTCAGAAGACCAGTCCCTAAAACTAGCATGCACCAAGTAGACTTCAAAACCTTTTTCAGAAGACCAATCCCTAAAACTGGCATGAAGTTTTGATTCTCTACCCATGGTTTCTGGTCTTGGTTCTTCTTGATGTGACTACTTTGGTCGGAAGTTCCTAGAAAATTTTAATGGACAAGGTCCAATTCCCATCACTCAAGTTTGAAAACTTTATGCTTTTTGGAGCCACCATACCCATTTCATGGTCACTTTGCGTTGCTCTTAAAGTCGAAACAACCTACCCTGAATGCTCTTTCCATGCTCCTTTACGGCTTGGACAATGCTAATTTTGCCAAGGGAAGCAAATACTCCTAGGTGATATAAATTTCCCATGCGATGGACCTTGTTGTTTCAAAACATGAATTTATCTCTTGCTCTTGGAAAGCTCTTCCTGCAGTTATTCCCCTCCTAAATAAGGAATCTCAAACTATCCATGTGATGGACCTTGTTGCTTCAAACCATGGATTTCTTGCTTGCTCTCAGAAAGATCTTCCTGCAGTTCTTCCCCTCCTAAATAAGGAATCTCAAACTGTCCATGTGATGGGCCTTATTGCTTCAAACCATGGATTTCTTGTTTTCTCTTGGAAAGCTCTTCTTGTAATTCTTCCCCTCCTAAATAAGGAATCTCTTCCAATTTTGAGAGTGGCACCCTCTGGTGGTTTTTGGGGAGGAGAAATTATATGGAAAAGACATACTAATACCTCCATACAAAAGTCTTGGTGATGAAGGATAATTTACAAAAACATATTTGGAAACAACACCATGAAATGACCCATTGAAACCGAATGATGCTGGAAATCATTTCTTTCCTGGTAATGACCTAGGAATGTAGATTGAGAGAGCAAGCACGAAAGTCCAGTCACTTCAGGTATTTTAGGTAGGGTAATATACCTACTTCATTTCTAAGGATCACGCATCCTACCAAAGTTCAATCCATTCTCCACATAATCTAGAGAGTCAGTAACATGCTAAAAATCTTCCTCATACTCCATATCATCAAACTCAAACTGATGTTTTGCATGTTCCTTCTCAGGGAAGGCTTCTGAGAAATTAGTAACCAATTCACAACTAGTGGTAGACATTTGTTCATCTGCCTCAAATTTAGCTTGCATACAAATTAGCTCCATCTCACTCACTTCCTATATTACACCATTAAACTATGGACCCATCATTTCACCAATTTCTGCAATGAAAATACTAGCATCAGCAACAATTTTTAAGAATGTGGTGAACAATATAAGAATCCTTAAAGATGAATCCCTCAACATGGGCAACTTCATTCTCAACATATCTGCATCTTTATTTGCATCGAGCCTATTTATATACTCTAACTCATCCTCCGAAAATGGTAGAGAAGATTGAGGCCAATAAAGCCACTCAAATAAAGGATCCTCTAGCATTTTTGGAAGGCAGAGACCATGGTCTATAGGTATAAGCTCAACAGCATAACTCATTTGAGGATATCTACCAAAATCTCTTTCCAACATTTTTACACGGATGTTGCCAGCATGTCTATCAGTATTTAATATCCTTATATCTAAAATTCATATCCTATGTACAACAATAACAGAGACGCTGGATGTCCCATGGTCAATGGCATCACAATTATGTATAACAAACTGCTGAAATGAAGCAATTTTACTTGTTTACTTTTTGAGCTTTTGTTTATGGTCATCACGTTATTAATATTAAAAATTGGATGTGAAATATTAACAAGCACAGATGGAGGCACCTTTGCAAAATTTTTGTGATCTAGAAGGTAAGAAACAACTTCTTGGACACCTGCCTCTCCCACATGAACTAAACTCTTTAAGTCAGGTTTCCCTAGAATCTTTCCAACGTAAGCTTTAGCCGAATGATGCTAGAAATAATTTCTTTCTTAGTAACAACCTAGGAATGTAAATTGAGAGAGAAAGCACGAAAGTCCAATCACTTCAGGTATTTTAGGTAGGGTATTATACCTACTTGATTTCTAAGGATCATGCATCCTACCAAAGTTCAACCAATTCTCCACATAATCTAGAGGGTCAATAAGGTGTTGAAAATCTTCCTCATACTCCATATCATCAAACTCAGACTGATTTTTTGCATGTTCCTTCTCAAGGAAGGCTTCTGAGAAATTAGTAACCGATTCACAACTAGTGGTAGACATTTGTTGATCTACCTCAAATTTAGCCTGCATACAAATTAGTTCCATCTCACTCACTTCCTCTTCTACACCATTAAACTATGGACTCATGTTTTCACCAATTTCTGTAAGGAAAAGACTAGCATCAACAACAATTTTTAAGAATGTGGTGCACAATATAAGAATCCTTAAAGACGACTCCCTCATCATGGGCAACATCAATCTCAACATATTTGCATCTTTATTTGCATCAAGCCTATTTATATACTCTAACTCATCCTCTGAAAATGGCAGAGAAGCTTGAGGCCAATAAAGCCACTCAAAGAAAGGATCCTCTAACATTTTTGGAAGGTAGAGAACGTGGTCTATTGGTATAAGCTCAACAACATAACTCATTTGAGGATATCTACCAAAATCGCTTTCCAAAATTTTTACAAGGATGTTACCAGCATGTCTATCAGTATTTAATATCCTTATATCTAAAATTCATATCCTATGTACAACAACAACAAAGAAGTTGGATGTCCCATGGTCAATGGCATCACAATTATGTATAACAAACTGCTGAAATGAAGCAATTTTACTTGTTTACTTTTTGAGATTTTGTTTATGGTCATCCTGTTATTAATATTAAAAATTGGATGTGAAATATTAACAAGCACATATGGAGGCACCTTTGCAAAATTTCTGTGATCTAGAAGGTAAGCAACAACTTCTTGGACACCTGTCTCTCCCACATGAACTGAACTCTTTAGGTTAGGTTGCCCTAGAATATTTCCAACATAACCTTTAGTTGAATGATGCTAGAAATCATTTCTTTCCTAGTAGTGACTAGGGAATGTAGATTGAGAGAGAAAGCACAAAAGCCCATTCACTTCAGGTATTTTAGGTAGGGTATTATACCTACTTGATTGATGAGGATCATGCGTCCTGCCAAATTTTAACCCATTCTCCACATAATTCAGAGAGTCACCAATATGCTGAAAATCTTCCTCACACTCCATGTCATCAAACTCAAACTGATTTTTTGCATGTACCTTATGAGGGAAGGCTTCTAAGAAATTAGTAACTGATTCACAACTAGTGGTAGACATTTGTTGATTTGCCTCAAATTTGGCCTGCATACAAATTAGTTCTAGCTCACTCACTTCCTCTTCTACACCATGAAACTATGGACTCATCATTTCACCAATTTCTACAAGGAAAATATCAGCAACGACAATAGTTTTTAGGAATGTGGTGCACAATATAAGAATCCTTAAGGACGACTACCTCAACATGGGCAACTTCAATCTCAGCATACATGCATCTTTATTTGCATCAAGCCTATTTATACACTCTAAATCATCCTCTAAAAATGGAAAATAAGCTTGAGGCTAATGAAGCCACTCAAAGAAAGGATGCTCTAGCATTTTTGGAAGGCAGAGACCGTGGTCTATAGGTATAAGCTCAACAACATCTTTCATTTGAGGATATCTAGCAAAATCACTTTCCAACCTTTTTACAAGGATGTTGCCAGCATGTATATCAGTATTTAATATCCTTATATCTAAAATTCATATCCTAGGTATAGTAGCAACAGAGAAGTTGGATGTCCCATGGTCATTGGCATCACAATTATGTATAACAAATTGTTGAAATGAAGCAATTTTACTTTTTTACCTTTTGGGCTTCCCTTTATGGTCATCCCATTGTTAATATTAAAAAGTGGATGTGAAATCTTAACAAGCACAGTTCGAGGCACCTTTGCAAAATTTTTGTGATCTAGAAGGTAAGCAATAACTTCTCAGACACATGTCTCTCAAACACGAACTGAAATGTTTAGGTTGGTTTTCCCTAAATTTTCCAATGTAACCTTTAGCCGAATAATGTTGGAAATCATTTCTTTCGTGGTAGTGATGTGGGAAGTTAGATTGAGAGAGCAAGCACGAAAGTCCAGTCACTTTAGGTATTTTAGGTAGGGTATTATACCTACTTGATTTCTGAGGATCGTGCATCTTGGCAAAGTTCAACCCATTCTCCACATAATTCACAGAGTCAACAACATGGTGAAAATCTTCCTCATACTCCATGTCATCAAACTCAAACTGATTTTTTGCATGTTCCTTCTCACGGAAGGCTTTTGAGAAATTAGTAATCGATTCACAACTAGTGGTGGACATTTGTTGAACAACCTTAAATTTAGCCTGCATACAAATTTGTTCCAGCTCACTCACTTCCTCTTCTACACCATGAAAATATGGACTCATCATTTCACCAATTTATGCAAGGCAAAGACCAGCAATGGCAGCAATTTTTAAGAATGTGGTTCACAATATAAGAATCATTAAAGACGACTTCCTCAGCATGGACAACTTCAATCCTAGCATATCTGCATATTTATTTGCATTAGGCCTATTTATATACTCTAACTCATCCTATGAAAATGGTAGAGAAGCCTGAGGCTAATGAAGCCACACAAAGAAAGGATCCTCTAGAATTTTTGGAAGGCAGAGACCGTGGTCTATAGGTATAAGCTCAATAGCATCACTCATTTGAGGATATCTGCCAAAAATCTCTTTCCAACATTTTTACAAGGATTTTGCTAGCATGTCTATCAGTATTTAATTTTTTTATATCTAAAATTGATATCCCATGTACTGAAGCAACATAAAAGTTGGATGTCCCGTGGCTATTGACATCAGAATTATGTATAACAAACTGCTGAAATGAAGCAATTTTACTTGTTTGCTTTTTGGGATTTTGTTTATGGTCATCCCATTGATAATATTAAAAATTGGATGTGAAATCTTAACAAGCACAATTGGAGGTACCTTTGCAAAATTTATGTGTTCTAGAAGGTAAGCAACAACTTCTTCGACACCTATCTCTCCCACATGAATTGAACTCTTTAGGTCAGGTTGCCCTAGAATATTTCCAACGTAACCTTTAGTCGAATGATGTTGGAAATCATTTCTTTCGTGGTAGTGACCCGAGAATGTAGATTGAGAGAGCAAGCATGGAAGTCCAATCACTTTAGGTGTTTTAGGTAGGGTATTATACCTACTTGATTTCTGAGGATCATGCATCCTACCAAATTTCAACACATTCTCCACATAATTGAGAGAGTCAGCAACATGCTGAAAATATTCCTCATACTCCATGTCATCAAACTCAAACTAATTTTTTTCATGTTCCTTCTGAGGGAAGGCTTCTGAGAAATTAGTAACCGATTCACAACTAGTGTTAGACATTTGTTGATCTACCTCAAATTTAGCCTGCATACAAATTAGTTCCAACTCACTCACTTCCTCTTCTAAACCATGAAGTTATGGACTCATCATTTCACCAATTTCTGCAAGGAAGAGACCAGCAATGGCTATAGTGTTTAAGAATGTGGTGCACAATATAAGAATCCTTAAAGACAACTCCCTAAGCATGGGCAACTTCAATCTCAGCATATCTACATCTTTATTTGCATCAAGCCTATTTATATACTCTAACTCATCCTTTGAAAATGGCAGAGAAGCTTGAGGCCAATGAAGCCACTCAAAGAAAGGATCCTCCATCGTTTTTGGAAGGCAAAGATCGTGGTCTATAGGTATAAGCTGAACAACATCACTCATTTGAGGATATCTGCCAAAAGCTCTTTCCAAACTTTTTACAAGGATGTTACCAGCATCTCTGTCAGTATTTAATATCAATTATCTAAAATTCATATCCATTGTACAACAACAGAGAAGTTGGATGTCCCATGGTCACTGGCATCATAATTATGTATAACAAACTGCTAAAATGAAGCAATTTTACTTATTTAATTTTTGGCCTTTTTTTTATGGTCATCCCATTATTAATATAAAAAAATTGGATGTGAAATCTTAACAAGCATAGTTAGAGGCACCTTTGCAAAATTTATGTGATCTAGAAGGTAAGAAGCAAATTCTTGAACACCTATCTCTGCCACACAAACTAAACTCTTTAGGTCAGGTTGCCCTAGAATATTTCCAATGTAACCTTTAGGATTATTAGGTGCAAACGACTCCTCGTCTGTAGGCTTTACAATATCTATAATTTCACCTCTATTATTAGGGAAGAACTATGCTCCACCAATCCCTTCAGGAGAAGGGATTGGATATACACCACATTCAATTGCCTCAATTTCTTTCTTTATAAATTTCTTAATTTTCTTAATTGCTTGCTTTATCAATTTATTCATTATGGAGCAGCCACTCAAACCAACAATGATCTCCAAAGGTCCACTCCTATCCCTTTGTTGCTGACTATCATCAACATGAGAAAGACAAGGAGTGGAAGAGATTATATGAATGAGGATTCTATTGAGATGTGGAGGAGCATCATTTCTAGCTACACTATTGTAATGTTATGAATGAGGCTTTACTCAAATTTATCAGCATTTCCACACTAGGTGTATCTCATGTCATGCATATTGCTGCCAATATGATAGTTTGAGAGTAAGCTTGTGACTTTTTTATGCAACATGCTACCCAATTTTGTGGCATTCATATACACTTGACAGAAAGGCCGCATGATCCATTGTCTACTCAAACTATCTTGAAGAACTCTCAAGATGATGCACATGAAGTAATGTTGAGGCTAGTCAAGTCTAAGGTAGATGAGTTTATGTTGCTAACTAACAACATCAATTGGAACCTAGATGAAGTTCCACAAAATGCCAGTGAGTATCCACTATTGTTTGAGGTAGCCCAGGTTCTCACTTATTAGCAGGCCTTCTCATCCCACACTCGAAGAGGGGTTTGTGGGGTTCTGATCAGAATATAACACCTCCTTCTTAACTAGGGCTAGATTTCCTAGAGGTCCCATTGGAAAATTCACATTGGAAAAGATACTATAATAATTTTTTCAAAATATGCCTCTCTATTTTCATGGCATTTTCCATTACATCAATATTCCCATTTGGATGGTGAATATTTACTTGACAACCTCATGCTATCCATCAATGTCAACATAATGAAAATTTATTTTTTTACACCAAAATCACATGCTTATTACAGTTGAAAGATTCAGTAGAATCCCCTGATTTTGTGGTTCCAACTTCTTGCTGCAATAAGGCATATCTAGCTTCATCATTAATTTCAAATTTCAATTCCACGAATCCATAGTCTAGTTTCATAACTCTCAATTAACTTTCATTTTCCATGGTTCACTATTTTATTAAGATTTTTTTCCATATTCATAAACTCCGCTCTTTCAGTTAAATGACCCTCTTTCATTGAGTTGGAATAGTTCTGTGCATCGATCAACTTTATCAGCTTCACAAACAATTTTGTAAACCATTCTTGATTATCCTCTCTTACCTCGTGATATTTTAATATGTTTTATACTATTCATTGCAGGGTGATGACACACTTAAAATTGAAAGATAAAGGATGATCATTGCATGGAATCGATACCTAAAAGCTTGAAAGGTGAAAATTGTAACCTTTTTGCAGGGCAATAACTATTGCAAAAATTGAGATAGCTTGGCTAGAGATGAATAATGCCAACACTTAGATAAAATTGTTTATGTATGTTGAATAGAGTCACAATACCTTCCAAGTATCTGTATAAATATGTATTCAAGACTTTGAATTTTTATTATGCACTCACTTGTTTGTTCAACGTAGTCTTGGATTTTAGATTATCCCATTACAACTATTTGATGAAGGTGACTAAACAAGGAATCATGTTTGGACTGAATTTATTTTCTAGAGTTTTTCAGTGAGGAGAGAGGGTGCAAGTTTTGTCAATCGATTTCATTATAGGCCTGTCATTTATTTGGAATACCGACAATGGGCACACAAGCATGCCCTCCCAACATGGGAACAATACAATGAAACTTCATCTAATGATTGATGTTCCATTGAGGGCACCAAAGGGCTTATTGTTATAGCTCCAAATCTCACCCTTGATATTTGTGATGTTGCATTTATGGCCTAGGGCAACCCCTCCTTCCAGACCTAGTCCAAATACTTAAAAAACAGTGTTTTACTCCCTATACGCTACATTGCCCTGAGCTAAACGCGTGTGTACGTGGGTCTGTGTATACCCAACCCACGTATATGTCTTAAAACACTTAAAAAATTAAATCTCCTTAATTTTTGGTGGAGATCATGGGTTTTACCTATTGATTACCTATTAGTTCCTGTGGCCTAACTGTTGGCCACATAGATGGCTTACCCTAGGGGATGATACACCCTTGCATAGGCAATTCTTTAGCAAATCTCAATTTACTAGGCAAATTTATATATTCTTCCTACAACAATTATTTCCAAAATTTAGATTACTATGCACATTTTGTTTGGGCTCTCAACAGGGATGGAAGAAAATTATATTTTATCAAATGGGATAAGATCACCATCCTGAAGAAATATGGTGGATGGGGGATTCTAGACGTGAAATTATTTGGATGGGCCCCTTTGATAAAATCCTTATTGCATGCTCTATTTCGAGAGGGTGTCTGGAGGGACATCATTCGGACAAAGTAGTACAAGAATGCATTCTTGTACTACTTATGGTTGGCCACAAAGTATTTGGATGGGCCCTTTTGATAAAATCCTTATTGCATGCTTTATTTCAAGAGGTTGTCTCTAGGGGCATCATTCGAGTGAAGACATGAAGTACAAGAATGTTCCAGATTGGATCAGGGATCATATCATTGGTATAAAATTTGGTTCTTATATCTATACAAGTTTCCATAAAATAAAATTTTGCTTTCTCCAGCCACTCCGTTGGTTATTTGGAAAAAGAAATCGCTTACTTATTGGTTTAGATAATATAATGGTTGTAAAATCTTGCTACTGGCCTCTCAAAGAGCATCATAGACAGACTACATGCCAGGGGATACTTCTACTTGGAACATGTCATTCAACGGTTTCATGGGATGTTTCCTATTTGGAATAAGGCCATGTATATTAGATTGGTTCGACACAGACCTGATGTTTGGGATAACCACATTCTGGAACTCAAAAGAGCAGGTTTTTTGTACATAGAGAGAGGTGGCTACATCACATGGAATGAAATTTTCCATTAGGGAATGATGGAGGTGGAAAAAACTTACAGGTACATTCTGTGTTCAAAAATCTCTTTAAATAATACTTGCTAGTTTAGAAAATTCTCGAAACTGAAGGTCCTTGTTAAGATCATTCTCTTCACCTGGTTGGTATGGCAGGACAAAACACTGACTTGGGAGAACTTGCAAAAGATGGGTATTCGTGGGTGTGGTTGGTGCTCACTATGTAAAAATTCATCTGAGACAATTCCACATCTTGTATTGGAGTGATCGATTTCATTACAGGTATGGCACTGGACATTAAATTATTTTCAACTTCATTTTACATTGAATAATGTCTTTCCTGGTGGAGCGAGAGGGAGGGAATACACTAGCCTATTCCTCTCTACATCTTCTATGAAATATGGTGTGCCAAGAACATATATATTTTTACGATATTCCTATCAACACGCACAAGATTTGTACCGATGTCGGGACTTGGATGGGCACACACTATATAAACATGCATAGGGATAAAGATTTAATTTTTTTTCACATTCATCCTTGTATCTAGTGTCCTGCAGGGTACTTTGAAGATGTTGCACAAGAAGGTATATGTGGTTGTGGTGCATGGCCTAGGATCTACAACAAGAAACAATATAGATTATCGCGACACAGAGGAACTGGAACAAATGTGAGGGTTGTGATCTTGGCCTTATGGGGTCTTCTTTGGTTTTCAAAGGAACTCTATATGAGTACTATCCACATATATGGGGACTCCAAGTCCCTCATTTATGGTGTGATGGGGAAAGTTTCATTTTCTCCTCCTCACCTTAAAGGTTGGCTCAGCCACATACACAATCATTTATATGTAAAAGAACTTCATGGAAAGTTTTTCAAATTATGGATAAGTGGACAAAGTTTTTAATGATAATGGTCATAGTAATGTGATTTTGTTTAGAAAAATATAATTATTTTAAGTTATTATTTGGGTGAATTTGAATTTAGAAAGGACTTGTTTACAAAAAAAAATAGGTTAAAGTATATATGATTCTTTTTTTTCAGAATCCCTTATAATTAAGTTTAGTTATTTGTGAGATAAGGGGATATTTTGTTTGAAATATAGTTATAGAGAATTATAAAATATAAGTCTTATGGACTATATTAAGACAATGTGATTTATTATATCATTTTAAAGCGAATTTAATATATAAATAGTTAATATAATAGTGGATATTATTAATATATTTAATTTTCCATATTTTTTTGACATGGCATTAGTCTAAACGTTCATCAAGGTTATATTTATACTCTTTCTTGTTGATATCCAACCAAAGAGATTTTCATCTAACTTGCTTGTACTTGCAAGTTAGTGTACATTAATATGCAATCTTTTTGGATATATGATGATGTGATATGGCACCATGCTCTGTGTGTGTGCATGCTTGCACTTGTACTTGTCAGTTGGTGTACATTAATATGCAGTCATTTCAGATATATGATGATGTGATATAGCACCATGTTCGTTGTGTGTTTGCATGTGTGTCATTTTGGATATATGATTATGTGATATGGCACTGTGTTGTGTGTGTGTATGTCATTTTGGATATATGATGATGTGATATGGCACAATGCATTTTGTGTGTTGTTTGTGAGAGTGTTAGATCACTTTTTGGTGTTTCATATAATCAAATTTATTTTTCCTTACAATAGTGGGGGTTCTCCCACACCTAATTAGCAAAGCACAAGTCTATGAATTTCAACATTGAAGCATTAGCTTGACACATGGCCAATTATCTTTTCTTAATATATTATGTTTCAATTAGGACCTTATGTTATCCTTGTGCGAAGTTTTACATGAGAAGGGAATGCCATATATAGAGAGACTATCTTCATGGGCCATGTGTATGAGAGGTGCCACATGGAGAGATGTTATCTTTATGGGAAATTTGTATGAGAGGTCGATGATTTAAACTCAAAGATCCAATATTTTGGCCCTCAATGTAAGGTTTAGATAATGATATGCTTCCTTGAGATATAAATTTATGGAATTTCACAATTATTTCAATCCTAATAAAAAGGTTATATCCATAGGGTTTATTTTATTCTTTGAATCTAAATCTATATGGTTATAGTTAAAACACTTTTAGTAAAAATACTAGAGGCAAGAGAGATAAGTGAGATCATAAACTACCTACAAGAGATATTATCCTAGGATCATGGAGAATAAATAGAAAAGAGTAAGATGACTTTAAAGAAAAATTGATTATCTTTATTCACCCTACTAAGTGGAATTTTGTAACTTCACATTCTATTTGCATATTTCTTAGTATACACCTGCATGCATGTAGGTTGAAGGGTATAAGAAATACTAAAAAATGCAAATAACTAATGTAATAGATAAAAGAATAAAATCAAAGATAAAGCAGTAAATGACTGCAATTCAAGAGCTACAAGATGCAACTATTTATCTAACTATCTAGATGGTGGCTAGGCTAAAGGTTTGTAGGGTGTCATTGGTAAAGCTTACCCCTTTTTTGTATAGCTTCCTATAATATATAGGTTCCTCCTCATTCAATTTTAAAGTGTCCTTACTTTCCTCCTAAGTTAGGAGTAATGTTGTAGAAGAGAAATGTATTATGTTGATGTGTAAAAGGGCATCTTGTTGGAAAATAAGCCATGGTGAAGATTATCAATTGTTGTTTTAGTCTAATTCTTAACATTGAAGATCACACTCCATCTCCACTTGAGTCGGGCTTCTACAAAAATTAATTTGAGTTGTATAAGGATGTCATTTCAAATCTTCATGACATGGAGATTGTATGATACCTTTTCCTCTTAAAACATAATTACAATAATATTGAATTGCCTTAAACTTCAAGTTTCCTTATTCTTTGATTTGACCTAGGCAAAAATCCAAAGTTTTATTTGACTTCCTCTTGAATTTTTTGAAATGAAAGTATGTTTATCCAATACAAATTCCTCTCACACATTCCTCTTAACAACAATTTTATGACCCATAAAATTTCATTATAAGATTTATCTTGCTATATACGATAAATGATGTGGAATAATTCAAATTCAATTCAAATATATATATATATATATATATATATATATATATATAATATATATATATATATAGTGCATCCTCTTCCCATTTTCTCATTTTTTTCTTGTGAATGTTGATCCTTTATAATTGTTGGTTTGTTCATATAATTAAAAAAAAAAGGACTGAAACATATTTCTTGTAATGGCCATGGCTACCTCCCTCATAGGTACACATAGTTAGTTGAAGTTTGAACCAACAACATCAAAAATAGTTTTTTAAGAATGCACTCTATTGTCAATTGTTCCACACTATGGGGGTTTAACTTACCATTTTAGAGACTAATTATTTGTGTGATTATCTGAAGACATCACCCAACAATAACTTCATTCCTAACAACTTGACATTGTTACATAAGTTAATTTTATAAATAATATTTCTTGACTTATATAATAAATTATATATATATATATATATACACTAGCATATATCCATCTAAACTTAGATTTATCAAGTGGGAAGAGGGATCAAGTCACTTGAGATGAATTTTTTTTTTAGAGTGCAAAACATGACAAAAGGTTTTCACCTCTAAGGATAGTATCCTCACTCTTGACACATGAAACACCAAGGTTTAGATGGATTTAGGTTGGTGGGTGGGAAAAATAATACTACTAGAGTGTGATATTCTATTTGTAAATGAAATATGGAAAAATAGAAATATAAACACGAAAAAGAATAAATAGATGTACTTACACAACCTTTTAGGAAATTATATGAAAAAAGAAAAGTAGATAATCAAATTGGCTTCTTGAATTTATAACTTTTATTATGTAAAAAATGTGCGATTAAAAATAAAATGGTGCTTTTTTCGGATTAGTATGTTAATTTTTCTCTTAAAAAAATTCATATGTTTACATTGGGCCCCACATTTGGTATGTAAATAACAAATTCTCTTAAAAAAAATTGTATGGTTGAAGATAATACATGGTTGTTCTGAAACATTATTTTTTGACAGTTTTTAATGTTGATTTTATATATATATATATATAACCATTTAAATAATGAGTGCAAACTTGAGGCATTTGTATGAGGGTATTAACATGTGTGTGCACAATGTTGGTCTTCATATATACTAGTGCAGGTTCTTTTCCATTTTCAGAATAGGTCAATCAACCTAATGTTATAGAACAAATAAAATACCTATGTTTTTTACCTATTTGGAATATATCCAAAAATTAAAATATTAAAACAGAAAATAACTAATTTCTCAAAAATATATATGTTTAGAATATGCACATAAATCTTAATAAATGTGTGGAATTTTATTACCAGCGAAATCTTAATAAATGTGTGGAATTTTTTTACCAATGAAATCATGAACCATATAGAGAAACATGATTGAAAGTTAAGAATTTATCAAACTAAATTTGATTTATTTTATGCATGCAAAACTAATTTTTTTTAAATCCAAATATAAAATGAAGGTGATTACCTCATTGATGGGCCTCTAAATTAGACATAAATTAAGGCCCATGCCTTTAAATTAAAACATAAATTAAGTAATTAATCGACTGTTACGTGCTCCAGTCTATCTCGTGTCTGCCCCAACTGCTTATGGTTACCCTCTCCCAACCTTTTTTTCTGGAACCCTCGGGTTTTTCTCTAACAGTTGATTGTCATTTTGCTGTCCTAGTCTGGGAGCTGTCATAACATCCCCCTACAATGGATAACCTAGGCGATTTCCTGGACCCTTTGGAGGATGTGCCCTCATGGTCCCCCACAAAAACCACAGATGCCAGTTTATTCCCTTTCATGTTCGAGTTGACGGACGAGGTAGAAGCCCTTCCTTCGATCACCAGACCACTCATCTCGCCAGTTTTTGTTCCTGAGTCTGCGGCCTCACCTCCAACTCTCATCTCTCAGACTAGCTTACCGTGTTTGCAGGCTCACAATGCACCATTGCTCAAACCTGATTATCAAACCCTAGCCCCTATTTGTCAAACCATAGTCCTTGCTCGTCAAACCCAGCCCCTGAAAGCATTCTAATTCCTTCAACGGGGACAGGTCTCATCTCTCCCAACCCCCATCATGGTGTGAAGATGGAGGCTGCGAAGCACTTAGCACCAAGGTCCTACTCGGCAACTACACAGGGTCATTTTACTAGCATTGGTCCCATATCAGGTATTTTCGCCATCAACCCTCGGGAGGCAACAAAAAATCCTAGGGTTTCTCTAGGCCACTTGCTCCCGGGTTCTTCTCAGGAGGCCATAGACACAAGGGCTCTAGGACAGCCGAGAAAGAAACAAGGCCCTAAAATTCGTGCCTGCGTTGCGCCACTCAACATAGCTGAAGACATTAATCTACTAGATGCCATGGAAATTTCTGCAAAGGTCTTGGTCAGTAGGGTATGTGGTCGACACTATAGTGTAGCAAAGCTTTAGCAATGGGTCTCGGATGTTTGGGGGAAAACCTTAAGGAAATACCAAAAGTTTAGATCCTTGAAAAAGGATGGTTTTCTCTACACTTTAGTAGCTTGGAGCACACAAATTGGGTTCTGTCCATGGTATGGCACTTAGTCCTAGTACTAGTTCTCCTTCAGCACTAGACTCCGCTTTTTGACCCGGTGAGGGAAAGGGTTGATGTAGGGCCAATCTAGGTCCGATTGCTTAGCCTTCCTCTACACTTCTAGACCAAGGAAATTTTCAGACTCATTGGAAATGCACTGGGTATATATCTCACTTTTGATAAATCATATCAGAAAATAGGAAATTTAGTCTACGTGAGGATCTTGGTTCACTTAGACCTGTCTGAGGGTTTACTGGAGGTCATTGATATTCATTGGAGGAATTATACTAGAAGGCAACTATTGGATTACGAGGGCATCCCCTTTCGGTGCCGCCACATCCATAACATAGGGCATAATTTTAAGGACTGTCCCCTCCTGAAGAAGAATAAATTTCAGTCTACTGAACAAGAAGGGGCCTCTCAGCAACATACTTATCAGGAAGCACTGCCCAGGAGACAAGTTCCTTTGGCCATGCCGGTCCGGGACGTAGCACAGTTTCCACACACTCAGAAAAGGATTCTCGATGATGGGGCAGTGACACCTCCTATGCTGAAGAAGTGAGGGAGGCCACCAAATCGATCGTAGCCTTCTCAGTCTCGGCCATAGTCGCCTTCTGGAGGCCTACCATCTTCGGGTATAAATCCTACCATTTCTCTCCCTGCTTATAGTTCTTCTCATTTGGGCTGTATTTTATCTAGCACTTTCTCTTCTCTGCATATGTCAAATATTGAACATCATTCATGTGCTTCACCACCTAAATCGACTCCTCTCACCTACTCGATAGCCTACATTCCCATATTCTCCCCTGCACCTGCACTAGATACCTCTCATACCTCCCTGTCCACTACTCTCCCCACCCTGGCCCCCACTCCTGGTCATTACGTGGCCTGCTCACAATCGAAAAGACAAGCATAGGACCATTTCATACTTGAAATCCTCCACTCCCCCCTTCCCCCTAAAATCATGAGGGGTTGACCCTCTTTTCTTTCAAAGGCAAAAGGCACTGTAGAAGATGAAATTTCCTTGGGAGTTCAATCCACCATACCAGGGATGCTTAGAGCAAGAGGATCCCATCCTCCCCCTTCATGAAGATCTTCTCCTTCAACTATAGAGGGCTGGCTAGGCCTGAGAAGAAACTAGCCCTTCGTAGACTGTTAAAAATTGAACTGTTGGATATTATATTTCTGCAAGAAACTTTGGGTTCATCTCTTGATATTGTGCAGTCCCTTCAGAACATGCTCCCAGGATGGATATTTTTTGGTATTGATGCCCATGGGAGGTCGGGTGGTCTTGCCTTGGGCTACAACACCGGCATAATAAAATTACATAATTGTTGGGGTGGGATGGGTCATCTGGGAGCGGACATCAGTTCAGCAAAACTGGGGATTCATTTCCGGATCATAAATGGATATAGCCCATGCCAAAATAGACCTGTTTTTTGGCAAAACCTCCTAAGCTCATATTCTTTGAAGACCGACCACCTGATCCTGGGGGTGGCCTGAATTTCTCCATTGGTCATGCTGAATCCTGGGGACACAAGGCTCAGAGAGATTCTCTCTCGGATTACCTTTTGACTGAACTGGAATCCCACCATATTATTGATATTCCCTCAGCTATACCACAAGCTACTTGGAGAAACAATAGGACGGGGGATGACAGTTTGGCCCGCAGACTGGATCGTTACCTCATCAAAGAAAAGTTTTTGGACTTAGGTCTACATATCAGAGACTAGGTTCGCTCTAGGGGGATATCTGATCACCTCCCTATTTACCTGGAAATAGTAGGGGGGCGAACAAAACCTAAAGGTCCTTTTAAATTCTGCTCAGTCTGGCTCAAGGATGACTCTTATAAAAGGATGATCTCTGATTTCTAGAGAGAAACCCCCCCCGAGAGAAGAGAAGACAACACCAGAAGATTTATCCAAAACCTTAAGGCCCTAAACAAGATGTCCAAACTTTGGGCCCTTAATAAAAGAACACAGGAGAAACAAACCCTCCATCATATTGAAGCTGACATTGCCTCTTTCGAGAACAATCTGGGAGGTATTTACTCCTCATAGGAACATAAGGATAGGATGATTTCGCATTATGTAGAGAGGGCAAGAATGTTAAAGGAGAGGGAGGAAATCTGGCGCCTGACAAGCAAAGCCATATGGATGTTGGAAGGAGATGAAAACACCAAATTCTACCATAACTTTGCTAATGGTAGAAAGGCGATCAACACCATATGGCAGCTCCAAAATGAATAGGGGAAGGCTTTAAATACCTTCTCTCAACTTGCTGATCTAGCCTCCACACACTTGAAGAAAGCCTTCCAAGCCCCCTAGGACATTAATCTTGCAGAAATCATCAGGGTGGCATAGCTCTTCCCCAGATATGTGGATTTCAAGGAAGAGGATGATTTAACAAAGGCAATTACTTTAGAGGAACTGGAACACACCCTAAAATGGTTCAAAAAGGACAAAAGCCCTGGGCCTGATGGATGGTCGGTGGAATTCTATTTGGCTTTTTTCGACGTCATTGAGGATGATCTGCTCCAAATAATAGAGGATTCGAGAAGAAAAGGGTTTCTTGAAAATTCTACTACTTCAACTTTCATTTCTCTCATTCCTAAGAAAGACGACCTGAAAACCTTCGAGGATTTCCACCCCATATCACTCTGCAACTACATATATAAGAATATTGCCAAGATAATTTCCAACAGGATGAAACCCATCCTATCCAACCACATCTCGCTGGAACAATTTGCTTTCTTACAAGACAGGTAGATTCATGAAGCAGTGTGCATTTCCCAGGAAGTTATCCACACGCTACACTCAAGACGGGGCAAAGGTATGATTTTGAAAGTTGACTTATCTAAATCTTTCGACAGAGTGAATTTGCTTTATATTAGAATGCTATTAACTCATCTAGGTTTCCTGTATTTATTAATTAAATGGATCATGAGCTGCATTACTAATATTCCCTTTAGCATTTTGGTGAACGAAAGTGCTTCTCCCTTCTTTACCTCAGGAAGGGGGCTAAGATAGGGATGTCCTCTTTAACCATTTCTTTTTCTTCTCATTATGGAAGGTCTCAGCAATCTTATTAAGGATGAGCACCAAAGGGGTAGACTAAAAGGTATTAAGATTACAGAAGGTTGCACCCTAACTCACCTTCTTTTTGTTGATGACATTCTAGTTTTCATCAATGGTAGTATTGGGGACATCAGCAGTATCAAGGCTACCTTCACTCTCTTTCAAGTGGTTACAGGAATGATCATTAACAAGAGAAAGCCTACACTGACTACAACTGAGTGTACACCACACGAGATATTTTTTTTCCCTTCAGTGCTTCCATTTCTCCCAGTTGCAATTAGAAGATGACCTCAAATATCTGGGCTACAAATTAAAGCCTCTAGGTTATAAAATTGCTAATTGGACTTGGCTAATTGCCAAATTAGAAAAAAGGTTAAACACATGGCATCTTAAATACCTTTTGAGTGCTGGAAGACTCACTCTCATCAAAAGCGTCCTTGAGGCGACCCCGGTCTATTGGTTGTCCTTGGCTTTGATCCCCAGGGGCATTCTCAATAGAATACAAGCCCTCTATTGTAGGTTTCTTTGGCAAGGGAACAAACAGGGTAGGATTTTTGCTTGGGTCAGGTGGGAGGATCTAAATCTCCCAAAAAAATGGGGTGGGTGGGGCATCAAAAAACTGGAGGATTTCTCTTTAACACTTGCTGCAAAACTTGGTTGGAAATTGGTTGCAGCAAATAGCCTATGGATGAGGGTTACATATGCAAAATACATTAGCTCGCCTACACATCATGGACTGGATTAGGAGAGCACATCAAAGTACCTCCGAGGTCTCAATCATCTGGAAGGCAGTTATTAAAGCTTTGAGTCCGATTAGAGAAGGTATCACCTAGAGGATCCGATCTGGCAACACAGTCTGAATTGGTCTTGATCCTTGGGTGGGATGTGAGTACATGCACCGACTACCCAGGGACCTCATTCTACATCTCTAACAACAGAACTTAATTTATATTTCTCAAATTGTGGACCTGGAAAATTCCACTTTTCTTCATCAAGCTTGGAAATCCACAAAGCACTTAAACATACCTCATTTTTGGTCTCAACCTTGGGAGGAGTTCACTCAAGCCGTTTTAGATGCCCACATGTGAATATTTGATGGGGACAATGAAATTATGTGGGCTCTATCTAAAAATGGCAGATACTCCCCGAAGGAAGGATATTTGACATTGGCTACATCGAGGAAGCCACCTCTACTGGTTGACTGGTGGAGACATCTTTGGAAATTGAAGGCTCCCCGAGATCTAGACTTTTAATGTGGACATTCTCTGAAACAATATACCAAAAAGAGAAAATCTTCTCAAGCAATCACAACATGGGCCGCACTGGTGTTGTCTTTGTAAACAGGCAATTGAAACAACCTCTCATCTTTTTTTAGAACGTACAGTGACTTGTCATATGTGGAAGCTAATCTTACAACATATCAATCCCTCAGCTTTATGGACTGGGATCAATTTACTCGCTGCTTGGCAAGTCTGGTATCAAACTTCCACGTCCCCAAAGTTTCAAAACCTCCTTCTCCTTACCTGTTGGACAATATGGACAGCTAGGAATTGCATCATTTTTCAGGATTTGGTGCCTAATTGGGATGCCCTGGCAGCAAAAGTTATTGTTGATTACAATATTATCCTGGATGATCCTCCTCCCAACCATCAAGGCAACCCCTCTCTACATCAAATCAATTACAAAAAATCGTGGGCTCTCTTTGACGGTGCTGCCCAAGAACAAGGCTATGGTGGGGGGTTATTCTCCACCTTTCCCAACAACACTCCTACAACATGCTGATTGGTCTTCACAGATACACAAACAACTCAGCTGAACTCTTAGCCGCAAAACAAACCATACAATTTTCTTTGGAGAAACATTGCACAGATTTGCAACTTCATGGGGATTCTAAAATTATTTGTGATTGGATAAACAGAAAAACTAGATGCTCTTCATACACATTATTGCATATCTTGGAAGAGACTTTGAGATTGATATCACATTTTGATTCTTTCACTTGCACACATATTTATAGGGAGCGGAACGGAGCTGCCGATAGCCTATCCAATTGGATAGGCTGCGATCAGGGAGCTGGGCATCTGGTTGATCAGAGAACAGGAAGGAAATACTTTCTTCCAATATTACCACAGACCATTTATGAATCTAAATATTTAACATATCATGGTTACTTTATTCATGCATACATATATTTTTGATCAGGCTCCAAGCCTTTTTTTGTATATATAGACTGTGTCGGTACATATTACATACTGTTTTTTGTACATCAGTTATGGTTTTATGGTTGTCCCCTGCGTGGATCAATGCCAACTTTTCTATTTTTCATGATCTTGATCATGCTCGGCATATGCAATAGCATCTACAACATGTAATTTCCTCTTTTCTAATGAAATTACGATTTTTCCTGATGGGGAAAAAACATAAATTAAGTCTTATGACCATCCTTCAACGCATTAAACCTCTCTTTCTGCATTAGATAATCTATTTTTAACTTTAATATATTCATTAGGAAAGTTTATGAATAATTGGATATTTGTGCCTAATATTATTTATTTTTGTGGAATATTGTGAGAATATTGGGAAGATTATGGAGATTTGAAGGAGGAGATAATTTAGGGACTTGTTCCCTACTACAGGAGGATCAATAATAAATAATAAATCAACAAGGTATTAAGGAATTATGGCACAGATTGTGGAACTCCAATGATTGAGAAAATCTAGGAATGTGTTCCACTAATCAAGGGATTTTGGTAGGGAAAGCTTCCTCCATTCATGGGAAATGATTCCTAATCATTTTGTATAAGTACCAAGTCGAATTTTCCTCTAGGGATAGATTTTCATTAGTCTTATTGTGGAGAGAGCTTGTATTTTGGCAGCTCCATTGTATTTTCTTGCAGGGATGTAATTCTATTGATGAAAATAATGAAGATTGGTATCATGTTCAACTTCTAAAGCTTGTTCTCCTCCATAAGTCTCTAAGTTTCTTGGGGTTTGGCCATCTCAAAACCTTAGAGCCCTTTTGTATCATTTTCTTTCCTTCTTTTCACTTCTTATTCACATGCATCTTTAGTTTTTATTTCTTTCTATTTATGCATTTAGTATTAATGATTTCTTGTTCTAGGATTGAGTTAAATGACTGATGTAAGTTCTTTTGCAGGATCAAAAGAATTATTTCATCATTGGAAAATCTTTGGAAGTTCATAGTAATCGTTGAGCTGCTTGGATTAGTGTTCTTATTCCTAAATCTATATTGATGGACCTCCATTTTAGCAAAGAACAATAAATTTCTGCTATTTTTTAGAGCATGGTAACAAGCTTCAATTGAGTTGGTTCCACTTGCATTAGATCAAAAATACATTCTATTTCATAACAAAAATTACCCCATTGCATTTGCCCTTGATTTGGTTAGGCATTATTTAGATTTACTAGCTCACTAGTTCTCGAATTTCTAAATTTTCGACTAGCAACATATTTTTTTATTTATTTTTATTTATTTATTTT